>JAZKJV010003353.1:0-600000 GCA_037367405.1 Ottelia alismoides | reverse complement strand
GGCGGAAAGCTCGCTGGATATGGCTTGGACCGCCTCTCGGTGCCTCCTCCTCGCTGCAGAGTCTTGTCTCTGCTTCCTGTCACCAAGAGGAGGACAATGGTGATGGTCTGAGGGTTTAAAAAGTCACAGAGAGGGATAAAAAAACAAAAGGGTTGATGGGGTCATATTTATAGATGTTGTTTTGGTGATTTTCGGGGAGGGCTTGCATGATCGGAGGTTGTGAATGGTGACGATGAAGAGAGAGGCATGGAACTAGGCCATGCGAGGATTAGAGAGGGTAGAGCTAACGGGTAATGGCAAGTTTGGATGAGGCATGAAAATGAAGAGAAATCGAGCATGTGTAACTTTTGACAAGAGTCAGAAGGGCTGGGGTACAGTTGACCTTAGGTCAACAAAAGAAAGTCCCTGATTAGTTCACGTAGACCAATCAGGAAAAAGATAATTGAAAAAGTTTTGTAAAATCAAAAATAATTAATAAATGAATTGATTAAATTTTGATTATAAAATAAAATTATTTATATTTTACGTAGTATTTAATTTATATTTTAATTTAAATTTTTGAGTTAATTTATTACATGTTACTTTTTATATGTATAGTAATAGATATATTTAACTATATATTGTGTATCTCATTTTGTTTGGTTGTTTTAATTTTATTATTTTATGCACATAGGTTATATATTTAGAACTTATTTGAGTACACTGAAATATATTTTTATTATATTTTTCTGATATAGTATGTATACTTAAATAAATAGAAGTATTTATTATATAGGTATGAGTATAATATATTCATCTTTGTGTGTATATATACTATTTTATTTTAATGTACTTTTACGGTTTTTTTAATTCTAAATATGTATATATACCATAAGTAATATTTACAAAACTATAAAAATATGAATTTATAAAAATTATAAAGAATAAATAAAATAAATATTTTATTCAGGTTATGGTACAATAGGGATCCAAAACCTAACTTATATGGTACAATAGGGATCCAAAACCTAACTTTTACATCTTAACTCCAAATTAAATGAAACCAACTTCATTAAATAGCTTATTAAAAGTTATATACAATTAAAGTGATTTTGATATATTTTGAGTTCATATGGAGAAGATATGGGCCTGGAAAGTTTGGGTTTTGACTTTTTATTCTGAGTGTAAAAAGTACATTGTATATTATTTTAAGGTGAAATCAATTTTGTATTTTCTATGTATTTTTATTTACAACTTTCATGTACAAAGTTTATTGATTTGATGCATAAATGATACATAATAAAATAGGGCCCAAAAGGTAATTATTGACCTATATTTGCAGGGTTTTGAGACCGTGTTTTTTATATAATTCACCACCCTATCTCCCCCTACTTTATTCCTTATCAACTAAGTCATCATGATGATTGAGTCTCGGGGGTTAGGGTCACTCAAGACCTATGGTGTCTCGTTTCTTTTTCTTTTATTCCTTTATTCTTTAATTTTAGAATTAAATACGATCAATATACAATATTTTATATAGTATTCTGTACAAATTAAAGAATGTTTATTTTGACACATTAATGATGTATACCTGCATTTAGCTAGGGATTTAAGGCCCAACCAAAAGAATAAAGGTTATGAAATGGAGATTCATCGCCCCCTATACTTGCCTTTTCCAGTCCCTAACAAATACTGATGCTTATAAGTGTAGAAAAGAGAAATAAAGAAAAGAAAAGGAAATAACTTGGAATAATTTTCGACTTTTAACTTGTCTTAATGAAGTCAAAGTTTGGAGCTCGGAGAAGGCCTTTTGATTAATGGCATGTTCGGAACCACATAGAAGTCAGGAAGTGTGACATAACTGCCCTTAGGTTTTATACTCCTATTATCCGATCCAATACACAATCAGGTCAAAACCATTCTCTCATTCGCATAGTCTTGCTACATTGAAGTGATAGAATCATATGTGTGAAGTTGTTCATCTCTCCCTAAATAGAACCATTGAACTACCATGGTGTTTGCATTTCTGGTAACTCGTCCTCGTGGAGACATATATTCCCATTTAAGGTCAGGTGCTCCCGATCTTTATAACCAAATGGGGGAAAAAGTTAAAAGAATGGGAAGAGAAGTGGGAATGCACTAGTGTAGTCTTCATTCTCTTGTAAAGCCGGTCAGTATAACATATTCTTCACTAAGAAGCAGGCTTTATATGAAGTTCAAATTTTTGTAGAATTTTCAGTTGTAGGCTTCTTTGGATATTTTCTTTTACTTTGTATAGCTTCTGATTTCTTTCTTGTGCCCTGATAAATATAGTATCTTTTGTTCCACCCATTTTTTGGAGTCTTAGAGAAAGTTGCGCCGATAGACCATTTCTCATCCGAAGTATTGTCTCAATCCATATCTAGTCTTTAGATATCATTGCTATCAAAAAAGTGGGTTAGAGTACCAGTGTTGGCAAACCCCAAGAATAGTTCCTGAGCCACCCTTGACGAAAAGGCCTTACATCATCCCTACCTAAACTCCAAGATTTTTCAACAGTCCATCTGTGTTGAGCTAAGTGCTAAGTGCGAGGTTACAGTCAAGTCACTATCTCAAGAGTCTTATGGATGATATGAAGGGTTCTATTTAGAAACATTGAATTGACTCATGAACATAGTCTTATGGAACCTATAGAAATATGTCAAGGTGACTTGAAATATCTCACTTCAAGTCCTAAAAGGGTTCCTCTAAAATTAAGTGTATTAAGGTCTATTCCAAGCTCCTATATTCAAACTTTACTTGGACATGTTCAATTCTCTATGTTATTCCGAAAAATGTGAATGTTATGTATAATGCAAGGAAATATTTTTCGGAAGCATTTTTCTCATTTTGAACTTTTTATGGATTTTTCTGAAAAAGTTTTACAGATTTTATGCCATTTTGAAAAAGATTTTGCAAATATTTTTGGGATTTTGGATTTTGCAAATTTTTAAGGAATTTTCAAAACATTTTTTTGGGAAAAGCAATAGGTTGAGATATTTACACAGGATTGCATCTTAATAATTTACAAGGATTTAGGAATTTACATGAGGTATTTACAAGCATTTAATTATTATTTGTAAGTTAATGTGTTAGGTTTGTAAAAGATTTTTATTTGCTTAAATTGTGTACATAGTTCTCAAAATAATTTGAAAAGATCTTTACAAATATTTTCAAAATTTTATTTTGCAAATAATTTTGCAAATAATTTTTGCAAGTATTTATAAATTTGAAAATCATTTTTCAAAGATTTTTCAAACAGTATATATAGATCTTTCAAATTGTTTTTGCAACAACTTTTCAAATCATTTGCAAACAGATATCCAAACCTTTTATTTCAAACAAAGAAAAGAAGTTTTACAAACAAAATATTTTTACAAAGGTTGAAAATGTTTTACAAAACATTTTCCAAATAGTTTTCAACAGATTTTTCAAAAAGATTTTCAAACAATTTTTCAAACATTTTGCAAAACAATTTTCCCTAGTTTTCTAATCAGTATATACAAAGAATTTTAAAGTATTTTATACAAGTATTTTCTTTGTACTTATTAAATGTATTTTAGCCATACTTATTGAAAATAGAAAGTCTGAGTTATGTCTGAAATATATACAGAGTACATATTGACCCCCACATACTTAGCTTGAGCTATGTCCTCATAGATCGAAGAGAAAAGGAAGACATAATTCGTACTAAGTATGGAAAAGTCTATACTACAACGACTCAATAAAGAATAAGAAGTCGACCGTCTGCTCTATACTTAGGATCAGTTAATCCTACGTATAACAGATTATATTCTACATGTAGGGACGATCGATGGTGGAAACGAATAAATGACTCATCGGCTCAGCCTGACTCCCCCTATACTTAGGGTAAAATATCCCTAAGTACAGACAGATTATCAAGAGTTGATGAGACAGGCGAGGGATCAAGGAATGAATAACTCGAGGGCGCTCACCCCCTGATACATAGGATGAAGCATATCCTAAGTATAACACAGATGACTAGGGTGAGGGCAACATGGAATAAAGAATCTGAATAATAAAAATGAAAAGAAGAAAAGAAGAAAAAATTAACTAATCAAAAATATTTGTGATGGCCTTGTCAGATTCTAATAATGTTGCTGCACACATTTCCTCATCATAGACACCTGCACTGAATCAACCACGGATAGAAATGTATCATGCTCGAAATAAGGTTTCAATAGCTTCCCATTGATTACGAATGGTTGTGCATCAACTGACAGTCCAGATATCACGATGCTTCTATTGTCACGTACATGCTTCACTATGAAAGGCCCGATCCATTTGCTCTTCAACTTCCCTGGGAATAGTTTGAGCTTTGCATCAAACAACCAAACCTTATGACCCAGTTCGAAAGTCTTGCGGTGGATTTGGTTATTGTGCCACTTCCTTAACCTTCTCCTTGTACATTAGGTTGTTGTCGTATGCATACTCGTGAAATTCAAGAATTCAATTAGGATCTAGCTTTTTATTCTTTTTGTCTTTCTTGGAATCCAAATTACAAACATTAATTGCCCTCAAAGATTTGTGCATGATTTCTACGGGCAAATGGCATGGCTTGCCGTACATTAGGAGTTAGGTAGACATTCCTATAGGTGACTTGTATGCGGTCTAATAGGCCCAAGGTACATAATCTACAAGTTGTGACCAATTCTTCCTATCGAGGAGCACAAGCTTCAGCAAAGTTTTCTTTATCACCCTATTTGAACATTCGACCAGGCCATTGGACTGTGCGTGGTATGGAGAGGCAACATGATGTTCTATGCAGTACTCCTACGTCACCTTCTTCATCTCTCTGTTAATGGAATGGATACGCCCATCTGATATAAGAATTTTGGGGATCTCGAATCATGCAAAGATGTTTTCCCTTAAGAACTCGCACATGGTGCGACAACTAGCGACTCAGGTTCGGATAGCCTCCACCCAATGGCTCACGTAATCAACATCAAGTAGAATATACTCAAAACCGTAACTGTTGGGGAACGAGCCCATGAAGTCAATGCTCCATGCTTCCAACATGTTTGAAATATGAATGAACTTTAGGGGCATTGTGTCTCTCATTCCAATAGTATCGCCTAGTGTTGGTATTGCTTTTCTTGGGTTTTTAATTAGATGAGTTATGAATAAGTCGTTGCAACCCAATCAAACGTCAACAAAAAAATTTATTTATTCTCAAACTAAATTATGTACAAAAAATGTAGCAAGAGATTTTTTGCTATTTATTTTACCTGTATGGCAAATAGGATCAAACTTAGGGAGGCTACAAATCCCGAGGGTTATTAGAATAATTGAAAAAATCAATTAAAAGAAAGAAGGAAATCCTAATGTACACTATTCTTGGTTTTGTAAGATTTTTATCTTTTAATTTTTTATGGTTTTTTATTTTTATTTTCTGATTTTAATTTTTCAGTTGTTTTGAATTATGCAATTTTTTTCAAAAATATATTTTTCAAAATAAATTTATTCACAAAAGAAATGCATTTTTTTGGATTTTTCAAATATGATAAAAATGACAAAATTCCTAAATTAAATATTTTTACGTTTTAATGAATTTTTTACTGTTTTTGTTATTTTTCAGTGATTTTTAAATTATTTTTTGGATTTTTAAAATGAATAAAAATAGAGAATAATGAAAACAGTGAACAAACATGACTATTTTGCAATTTAAAAATATAAAATAAAAGCAAAAGTTGCTGTAAATATTTTTCCTAAAATCTAGAAGGAATTATTTACAATAAGGAAGTAAAATCACTATTTTGGGATTTTCTACAATTTTATGTTATTTTTTAATATTTTGAGTATTTTGCATTTTTTATTTTAAAATAATTAATGTGTTAACATTGGATAGAAAATAAAATGCATAGAAAAAAAAGTAATCTATTTTTTTGGAGTTTTTACGTAATATTAGATTTCATATGATTTTTTAAATTAAAAATAGGGAACATTGCATGGTTTTTTATTTTTTATTAATATCAAATGAAAATAAAATGCAATGCAAAATTTATACAAAAAAGAAATAAGTGATAGGAACTTAACTTGAATTTTGGAGAACTTATTGACAAATAAAAATATTTATTTCAATAAGAAGAAGCATGCAAATCAAGTCTGGAAAACATGGGTTTATTTGTAAATAGTTAGTATTTAGGAATCAAATAAATAATAAAACTAAATAGGAGGGAGAATTTCGCAATTTACCCATGAAGTGATGTGACGCACATGCTTGAGGTTGGCAGCAACTTTATTGTAATTGAAGGAACTTGGAGGGGCTTTATTATAATTTTCCCTATAAAATAAGTATTCCCTAGGGTTTGAGTTGGGTAGTTCTTTCATTCATGTTCTTCATGCCAAAGAGGGGAAATGCGTACCGCTTTGCCTTCTCCTCCAGAGGGCGGCGACAGAATTGGTGGAGGAGCCAGTCGCGAGCGGAGGGGCTCCTATTGGCGCACGCGTTGGGCAACGATGCCTACTACGGGCTGAGGTAGCGTGGATCAGATGAAGGTTGTGGCTCCTGGCGGTTGATGGGAGATTCTCCTCTCCATGCGGAGTGGTGCGTAGATCTGGAGCGGAATGGGCCGGCTGATGTCGAAGATGTGGATGTAGATGGCAGACAGCGCGTGTGGAGATCCAGGGAAGGAGGTTGTGATGCGGTGGCCGTCAGGGAGATCGGGTGGAGACTCCAACAAGGAGGGCGACACATGCCCTCACACGGTGGTCGACGGGAATACGTATGGATCGATGTCGGGGCGACTGTGCGCAGGCGGGCGCCGCCGACCTGCTGCTAAGAATTTCTTCTTTTTTTAAAATTTTTTTAGAATAATAACTTTATTTTTTTTCTTTTTTTTGTTGTAAACAGTAGCT
The DNA here is from genome assembly GCA_037367405.1 of Ottelia alismoides. NCBI lineage: Eukaryota > Viridiplantae > Streptophyta > Magnoliopsida > Alismatales > Hydrocharitaceae > Ottelia > Ottelia alismoides. The sequence goes on along the minus strand of JAZKJV010003353.1, from coordinate 593,124 downwards.
AATAATTTTTTTATGTTTTTTAATCCTTGAATGTATAAATAAAAAAATAACTGACTTGAGCAGGACAATTCGATCTAAGAAAATCAAATAAGGGATTGGTGGGAAAGGGTGTTCCGGCAGAGGTAATACATTGGAACCGAGCCTCCGACCACCATGCATGGTCGGAGGTGTGTGGTTGCGTGAGGTAGAACATGAAGAAATAAGATCGAGAAAAATGGCGTGAAGTCGATAATCTGAGATGGATCGATTCGTGATGAAAAATTAGGAATGAAAAATCTAAGATCTAGATTTTTAAAAAAAATGAACAATGAAATAAAGAACAAAATTGAACCTAAAATTATCTAGAAGAGAGATCAAGAAATAAAAAGATGTGGATCCCGTAATGGCCTCGACGAAGACCGACTCACTGTCACTGGACGGTTCGAAGGCTAGGCACCTTTCTACAACAAGAACGCTCTTGGAGATTATGCTCCTCTCACTAAAGATTGATCAAGTGAGACTTAGGGAGGAGGAGCCAATTAAATAGAATCATATGAACTTGAAATTCAAAATTTGAATGGAGAGGAAAACATGGAAGAGAGTTAGTAGTTAATGGTGGATAAAATTATTTACATTATCTACAAAATTTATTTATTTTTTATTTCGTCACTTTATTAAAGTAAATAGTAAATATTAATTACTTAATTTTTTGATGTGATTATTTAAGGAAATCGATTATATACTTTACTATATAAATATGTTACATTATATACATAATTAAATAAGATAATTAGTTTATTTTATGTTTTAAAATTTTATTTTTATTTTAAAAAAAAATATTATAAAATATTTACACTTATTTACAAATATAATATGTATAAAAAATAAATATATATAAATATATACATTAAAAATAGTAAAACTTCAAAAACCACCCTAGAAAACCGTCTCTGAAACTATAACTCCAAAAATTATGAAACCACGTCCATTTTATAGATAATTCAATTTAGAATACAATGGAATGAGTATGATTCAATTTGAGTTCATATGAAACTGGAATTGGTCTTTCAATTATCACTTTATGGCTTTTCTGAGTGTGGTTACTTTTATTCTGTACATGATTTTACTTTAGAAATATTTTTATTATTTTGAAAAAATTTTATTTACAGCTTCTATTTTAAAAATTATTTAATTTGAGGCCAATTTATATACAAATAAAATAGTATAAGTTTTATACAAATATACACAGAATAAATGAGAAGTATTTACAATACCATTTTTTGGATTTTCTTGTTAAGGATCATATCTTCCCCTACTTTATTCCTGGTCGATCAGGTCAAGTCTTGACCTTCTCTCGGTGTTCGGGTCAACCTATATGTATTACACATATACAATCTTTTTATTTTCTTTATTTTTCCTTTCTTACTTTCTTTATTTTAGGTTAAAATAGTAATAAATGTACAATATTTATACACAGATGCATGTTAGTAAGAATATGGATTTATCAATATATACAGATGTTTTATCATGGATTTTAAGTTAAAATAAATGAATAAAGATGATGAAATGCAGATTCATCACCCAGTCTCTAATAATCAATGCAATATTTAATGAAGTCTTATGCGTCGTTGAATAACATCGACCAACAAATGCCGCATTGTAGAATTTTTTTGTCGTTCTTCTTCTAGAGTGGTGTCCTCCAGATTCTATGTCCTGGCAATGCTCGAGGACACTTTTGACTTCCTCATGTGGAAAGCAGCTCCTGCAGATTCAATCTGTCACCTTGCGAAAGAGATAAGGATCCTCCCACTGATAGAAATGAATATATGATTGGAATTTATCGGCTTTCAGCTTTGGCCAATCTAGTGGAGTTTTCTTGGATACAAGATAATTCACAATATCAACGAACCAGGGGAGCAAGGAAACTGACTAGATTATTTCATCAAGGAAAGTTTCAGTAATGGGTAGTAAGCTCTACTCAAGAGTATCTAGCTCTCGTAATCTTGACAAATGATCTGCCACCACATTTTAACTCCAAGTTTATCACAGATTTGTAGATCGAATTCCTGGAGTAGAAGGATCCATATGATAAGTCTTGGTTTGGCATCCTTCTTGGCTTGCAAGTACTTGATGGAAGAATGGTTTGTATAAATGATCACTTTGGACCCAAGCAGGTGGGATCTGAATTTCTCTAGGGCGAAGACGACTGCTAGTAGCTCTTTTCGGTGATAGTGTAGTTTCTCTGAGTTTCATCTAGAGTTATGCTAGCATAGTGAATCGTAAATGGCAGATTTTCTCTTTATTGTCCTGAAACCACTCCAACAGCATAATCAGATGCATCTGTCATGATCTCAAATGGGAGAGACCAATATGTCGGTTGAAGTATAGGGGCCTGGGTAATAAGTTCTTTTAGCTGATTGAAGGCTTAGAGGAATCTGTCATCAACGATAAATCTACCTCCTTGCCCAGCACTCAGGCAGTGGTTGACCAATTTTACTGAAATATTTGATGAATCGTTGATAGAAGCTGACGCAACCTAGAAATGATCTGACTTGCTTCATATTTGTAGGTGGTTCATGTTTGGAAATGACATCCACCTTTGCAGGGTCTACATCCATGACACGTTTTGAGATGACATGGACTAGCACAATACCGTCTATCACCATAAAATGGCTCTTTTCCCACGAGAGCACAAGGTTTACTTCGCAGCATCTCTTCAAGACTCGATCTAGATAAGATAAGCACCGATCGAAGCTGTCTCCGTAGACCAAGAAGACGTCCATCAAAACCTCAAGAAAACTTCTAACCATATATGTAAACACGTCCAACATGCATCACTGAAATGTCATTGGGGCATTACATAGACCAAACAACATTCCGCAAAAGGTGTAGGTCCCAAATGGATAGGTGAATGTTTTCTCTTGATCTTTAGGAGCTACAACAACTTGGTTGTAAACAGAGTATCCGTCTAATAAATAGAAATACTCTTTTGCGACCAATTGCTCGACGATCTGGTAGATGAAGGGGAGTGGAAAGTGGTCCTTCTTGGCCGCAAAATTTAGGCATATGTAGTCCACACAGACGTGCCAAGATGTCAGTACCCTAGTTGTGATCTCCTATCCTTTTTCATTCTTGGTCATAGTGATTCCTGATTTCTTTGGCATGATGTATAAGGGACTCACGCACATCGAGTCAGATTTGGGATATATGAATCCCCCATTACACAACTTCGTGATTGTGTTCATAACAACCACTCAAAGATTTGGATTTAATCTTCGCTGATTCTCTCGGTATAGCTTGTTGTCTTCCTCAAGATATATGTGATGCGAGCATAGTGAGGGGTTTATACCATGGAGATTTGAAATTTCCATCCTATGGCCTTGCAGTTTCTTTGTAAAACATCAAGGAGACGAGATTCTTATTCCTCGGTCAGATGTGAATTGATGATAACGGGGAACATGTTCCACGAACCAGCAAGGACGGCGTACTTCATGTTTGTTGGAAGTGGCTCAAGCTCAGGCAGGGTCTGATTCAGCTCGGTGGAAACTTCAGTCACTGTGCAGGGAGAAGATGTCGGGTCTTTCATTTATATGGTGTCCACCATTGGCATTGTGGGCTTTACATTCATTGCTGCACAGAAGTCTTCTATCACAAAATATTGTTCACAAAAGTCTACAATAATTGCTTCTTTCTCAACTAAGGACATGTGGTCATAGATACACTCGGCAGGAAACTAAGTGGAAATATCATCATCGAGGATATTTGGGAACTTGACCGTGTTATCCACTATCTCTTATATGGAGAGGAACTCGTGGATTTCAGTATCATCCATAAACAAATTTGTACCACGGATTTCAGCAAGAAAGTGACAGTCTTCTGTCCGTTGCTCTGTAAGCTCACTCTCGTTGATGCAAGTTTTGACTGTTTCTGCACTTGGAACCTCTCAATTGGCACCATGTCATTGTTCGAGCAAAAGGTGATCTTCCCGGTTTCCATAATTTGCCACTACTTCGTTCGTTCGAAGGAACGACCGTCCAAGGATTATCGGGGTATGCAGAATAGGAGTTGAGGTGTCCATGTCTAGCATGATGAAATCCATAGGGAACTGCATTCCTTGAATGGTCACGATGACATCCTCCAAGTGTCTTCTGGACCGCTTGATGGACGTATCTGTCACCTGCAGAATCATTCTAGTAGACTTGAGCGGTACCAACACGAACTCTTTGTGTAGTGAAGTGGGCATCAGGTTGATTGAGGATCCACTGTCGAGTAAAGTTTGGTCGAACTCCTGATCGAACATCTGGCATCTGACTAGAGGAGCTCCCATATCCTTCTTCTTGGTTGGGAGATTGTTTATTGCGTTCACTGTATCTACGGTAAGAATATGTGTTTCACATTACTTTTTCTGGCACGATGCGACTATCTTTTCGAAGTTGATGCTTCTTTTAGACCTTTCTTGATATTAGGCATGCACTTAATGGCTTTGAGCAAAGGCATTTCAAGCACAAGATTATGGATAATCTCAAAAACATCAGGATCAGACAAGGTACTTTTCAAATTTTATTTTTTTGGATTTTTTAATGCATCCAAAAATAGAATATTTACAGAATCAAAATCAACAGTAGAAATAATGTTCTTATTCATATCAAAATCTGTGCCCACATCAGGCTATACAAATGGACGACTAAAATGAGTAGGGTCATCCAAGAATGGCTGGAATCCAAAATCTGCAGGCGGGGCTCTGATGAATCTCCATTTAATCACCTTTATTCTATCATTTTGGCCTTAAAAACACTAGTAAAAGTGCGTAAACACCTCTAATTGATGCATTTTAGCATTCATGCATTATTTGTACAAAATGTATATAAAATACAGTTTTGAATGCCAAAATTATAGAATAAAGAAAATAAAAGAAAAATAATAAAATGTTGAAGATATTTTATGACCATAAACACCGACATCTAGGCATCTTGATGACTATGTCGACAAGGAATAATGTAGAGGGGAAATAAGGATCCAAAATACCACAAAAATCCATTTTATTTATCCATTCATTATTCAGTTTTGGGACCTATTTTATTTTCCACTTTTTTAGACCACAAGTAAAGAAACTTTGAACATGAAAGTAAATAATAATATATAGAAAAATAGAAAATTGAGTTTACACAATAAGAATACATAGTGTAAAAGATACAATCTAAATAAATTTCCAGAATCCCAACTTCCCAGACCCATATCTCTCAAATAAAAACTCAAATATATCAAAATAACTTTAATTTTATATAACTTTTAATAAGCTATTTAATGAAGGTGGTTTCATATTTTTTGGAGTTATGATGTGAAATTTAGGTTTTGGACCCCTATTTTATAGTATACCCGATTAAAATAGTCATTTTATTTATTATTTACTATTTTTATATTTTTATATTTTTATAATTTTTCAAACATTATTTATAATATATGTACATAATAAAACTAAAATAAAAGCATAAAGAAAACATTGAAATAAAATATGTATAGAAAATACATAAGTAAAATACCTATAACTATACCTATATAAATAATATACCTATTTATTTAAGTGTATATATTAGATCAAAAAATATAATAAAAATATATTTATGTATATAAAATTAAGTTATAAATTTATAAAATAATAAACCAAAATAAAAAAAATCAAAAATAAAAAAAAGATATAAAAACATAGATTAATGTACCTATAATGTAACCCTAAAAAGTATCTTGTAACAATAAACCTTTAAAAACTAAACAAAAATAATAAAAAAATAATTTAGAAAAAAAAACAAAAAAATATTTTAGAACCTAAAATTAATAAATGAATTTAATATTTATTATCTAATTTACAGTATTTTCCAGGATGATTTTTACAGGTTGGTCCACGTAGACGAATAAGGTTTGGGCGCTAGTTAACCAGTGGTCAATTGTCTGCCCCTCATCCTTGGCCTTGGCAGACCTCGTTTGACTTCAACTTCATCGAAATTTCCCCGTTGATTCTTTCACTTATTCACCATGATTCCTTCACACCTTTTTATCCTCGATCCTCGTTCATAAACACCCATTCGTTTATTCGAGGATTAAAGTGTTGCATCGCTTTGTGTCCCTTGATCTTGGGAGCCCTACGATCACCTGTACATAGCCGACCCCTCACTTCCCTTCTCCGTTTGAACCCCCTTTGACTTGTTTTGGCCCCTCATCTTTGAGCCCAAGATTGAGTGACGTGACAGTGAGCTCTCCAGCTCCTTGGAGGCACGGTTGGGCGAGCCGACGGATGGCTTCCACCCTCGTCTCTGGCCACTGGCCGTGAGGTCTGCATCTCTAGTTATATGGCCATTTAGGTCTACTTTTTATTGCTTTTTCTTTGCATATGTTAATCGTAGGTCATTCCCAGCTCTTTTACTTTCGCATTTTAGACGCTTAAACACCCTTGTCGCCATTTGCCGGAGCTCCGCTCCAACAAACCTCATTTTGCTTTCCTGCTCCCATCCACCTTGCTACGGGGTCGAGGAACTTTACCCTCGACCCCTTAATCTTTTTTTGCAGGTCTCGGAGCCTTGTTTGCTACTGAAGCTCATTTTGTGACCCAATTCGAAGTTCCTGGAGCTCAATTGCTCCATTAGCCTCGCGCACCCCCTCCGACCATCGCCGGAGATTTTTGGAGCCTCCAGCACCTACAGGACCACCCCATGAGTGCTTCTGGCCTTTTGGAGCTTCAAGGACTATCGGAGGAGAGAGAGCGGGGCCGGAGAAGCTCTCCTTATCAGAGTCCCTTCCTTGTTCGTCCTCCTTGTCTTTCCACCGTCGGATCAAGAACATATGCTAGATGCTTCAGCAGCCATTGGATCTAGTGCTCCCTAACCATCCATCGCCTCTGGATGATCTCATCTGGTCTGTTGGGTTGCGAAGGGGTATTGGGCATTCTATGCAGGACACATGTTCAATTGATCAATCCTCATCGTCCGCTCCAGCCATTGCTTTGGGTATTTTGCAGTCTTAACCCAGGAATTTTGTACATCTATTGTTTAGAATTTAAACTTTCATTTGCTATTGAATTATTTCTGTAATATTTGTATTAAGCTCCCTGAACTTTTTATAATTGTATTTAGTCCTCACTAAGTCAGCTAATAAACTTAGGTTATTTTACAACCAAGCCCTCACGGGTTTGGTTTATTATTGTTTAGTCGGAATTTTTGACTATTCAGTTATAAATTTTTGGTAAAATTGAAGCTAAGCCCATGTTCTTTCAGTTATTTACATAAAGGCCCCCGCCGACGTAGCTCACGTGTTTATATACATCATCTTGGCATTTTTGCAAGAGGGCCCTTGAGGCTTTAGGTATTTCACATTAGCACTATAATTTCTTGTTCACATTATAAAGTTTTGGATAAATTGCACGTTGGCCCTTGAACTTTCTGATATTTTCATAAATACCCCTGTTAGCATTGTAGTTTCCCTTTATTGTATTTATTTCATATAGCTACACTGTTTTAAAAATTCTCAAAAAATAGACTTATGCTCCTAATTAAATAAAGATTCATGCCCTATTTTTATTTTGTAATTTAGAGCCCTTTTAATATTTATTCAAAATAAAGAACGTCCCTTTTTATCCCTGTTTGCAATAGACACCCATAAAAAATATAAAAGTTTTTTGAATAAATCCCAAAAGAATATATTTTGATTATTTATGTATTTTTAACCTTCAAACCAAAATTCATTAAAAATTATAAAAGAAAACTTTTAAAATGTGAAAACCCTAAAAACCTTTATAAAAATATACAAAATTCTAAAAAATCCTAAAAATTGCTTTTTCTCATTCTGAATTTTTTAATACTATTATCTTTATTTTAAAACTAATTTAGACCAATTTTGATACTGTTTGGTGTTTTTCTCCTCCATTTTAATTTTAGGTATTTATTTTATCCCTATTTTAGGGTATTTTTGACTTTAAAATATATAAAAATTAGTAAACAAAATCCTAAAATATCACAAAAATAGTAAAAAATTAATTAAAACCCAAAAGTATTTTATTTTCATTATTTTGATTATTTATAATAATATATATTAGTCCTTATTTTATATATACTCTATATATAGCTTTATATATATTAGAAAAAATATAAAAATATAAAGAGAAAAATATAAAATCATAAACTTAAAAATCAAAATACAAAAATATAAAATTAAAAAATAAAATTACAAAAATTAAAAATAAAAAACCCACAAAAAGAGACATATAGACATATAATTTAATAATCACATTTTGCACATTTATTTACCCGATCTAGTCATTTCTCCCTATATTTGACACTATACACATACTTGCACACTATACACATCTTTGTTTTAGAGTTAAATAAAATAAAATTTAACTCCACATTGCTCTTTATTGCTTGATTATCATTGTGGGTTAATTGTTGCTCGAAGCAGGGTTTTGTGTGAGGTCATCTCAACGACCGTTGATCTGCCTTGTGGATTAACACGACCTCTGTAAAATACACTTCAACAAATGATGCTGTTGTCGGGGAGCAACACTGCTTAGATTGGCTTTTGATTGATTGTGTGATTTTTGTCTATATTTTTCCTCTCTTTTATTTTCCTATAGATTTGACATTAATTTTTTGAGTTTTCCAGCCTCCTCTATTGTTGACTTTGTTGTGGGGGTATCGCGGATTGAGGGAGGCGCTTTACTCAAGGTGTGTGCACACCCACATGAAGTCGGCGTCAGCTTGCCGACGTAGCACCAAGGAAGACTTAGAGGGATTTTGTAGACAGAGCGATTTTTATTATTGTGTTTATTTTTGTAATTCAAGTGAGAGAGAGATACATTAATTTGTAACTGAAATAAGACACTCTCAGGACTCCACACTTCACAAGGTCTAGTGGCCGAGGAATTTTTCCCTTAGGGGCCTCGTTGGTTTTTCATGTTTTCATCACCTTTTTTATTTTATTTCTCAATTTTATTTTCTTTCTTTTGTGTGATTGAGACATAGTTGTCGGATTGCTTGTTGATAGTATTAAAGCCAAACACCTAATATTTTGCATGTACCTTTAGTTTCATTTGGATTAGATAACTTTAACTGCTAGTTATTTGGATTTGAGACCGCATGCCAAGAGAGGTCGTATACAACGCTTGCAGGACCCATTGTAGTGGGCACCGATTGGCATCGAAGACCGAACCTTGGCCTCTCATCTGAATAGCTAGAGTCTTGTTCTTCACATTAATAGCAATTGTTTACCTAGAGCGATTCCATTGGCTGCATTTGCATAGAGATAGATTTCAATTTTGTTGAGCATCTTTACACGTAGAGTGCTGGAGGTAAGGTGAGCATTTCTCTTTAGCATTCATCATCAATTGTTGCTCGCATTGCTTCTTCGACTCTCCCTCTGATTTGGACTACCTAGGTCCTAAAAAGAATTGATTACTCGCTAGGACCCGCGCATTCTCTTAAAAAATACAAAAAAGTGATAACCAATAAAATTGGGACTACTAATATTACTCGACCCTAAAATCAACCGAAAATAAAAACCATTGTTTTGGGGCAAGTAATCCCCTCATTGTATTCGCTTTTATTTGATCGCATACACACTAAGGTTAGTGCCTAATGAATCTGTGATTATCACTCTTTATTCTTTTATTTTAACTCTTCTTTTTGGCAAAACCACTTGTAAAAACCTGTAAATTAAATAAATTATCTTTCTGCATGCATGTGTTAATAATACAAAACTAGCATGTATTTTGCAAAAATAAAAGAATAAAGGAAAAAGAAAAATAATGATGTATTTAGAATAAATACAGAGTGACCCAAATCCAAGAGAGGGTCAAGTCTTGACCTGATCACAAAATAAAATACGTAGAAAGAGATAAGGGTTCACTATGTATGCACATATCACCTATACTAGTATATAATATGTATTTATTTATTTTTGATAAAATAAACTAGTTTATTCTTTTTAAACCCTTGTATATAGCATAAGAAACAATATACAAATAAAACAAAAATTAGAAGAATAAAATAAAAATAAAAATAAAAATACGAATTTTTTGTACAAAATACACTTGTATAAACTAATTTCACTAAATATTTTATACCTTTAAATAATTTATAAAAATAAAATAAAAATTATTTTATACTACGAAAATCATGTTGTAAATAAATAAAATATAAAATAAAATTATTTTTTGTAAAAATAATAAAATAAAAATACTTATATATAATACATATGTATATTATACCTGTATATAATACTATATATTGTATATACATTATTTTATTTTTCATAAAAAAATTAAAAATAATATGTTCGTTTACTATTTTAAATCCAATTTTCATTGATTTTTGTGAATTCTATTTTCTGATTAGTCCACATCAGACTATTGACCCCAGTCAACGGCCTCTTCTAGACCGGGTCGGGTTGCACGTGCCTGGCCGGAGCATTTTCTCCACTTTTTGGCACTCGGCCTAGAGCTCCGATTGACTCAATCCCTGCGCCTGATTGTAGCCCCGACATCAATGATCCTCATGGATCCCTTGGCACAATCGAATCTGCCTAGGGTTCCGCGATATGATCCGATGTTCTAGAACCCTAGTGTAGCCTATAAGTAGTCTTCTCTTACCTCAACAGCAAGGCAGCTCGTTCCTCGTGCCACTATAGACCTCTATCCTCCTTCAGGAAGGTGACAGCTTCGCAGAGGTGCCCTTGGAGCATCGTTTGGCGGTCTGCTTGAGCGTAGCTCGTCGGGTCGCTAGAGAGCTGTCGCGAGAAGCCTCCTCGGCCAGCCACACCCGGGTTGAGGCCATAATCCACCTTCTCCACTTCGCCTAGAGCTGCTAAAATCATCAGAGTCCTCAGGTAGCTCTCTCAACACTCGCATTTTTATTTCACTCCGATTTCTCCATTTCATCACCGATGTCATTCTGTTACTCCGACCAACCCTTCGGAGCTCCATTACCCCCCTCCATTCGCATAGATTGATACACCTATTCACCCTCCATCTCCAAGCGCAACCTGACACCTCGATTCTTGCTCTACGAAGCAGATTGAGCCGAGACATCCTTCCCCCACGCACGTTGGACGCCGTACCCATTCCCCGTCACTTCACTTGTTTGTATGCTCAAATAACCCTCGCCGGAGCTTCGCCCCAAGCCTAGGATACCTTATGCATGCCCTGGAGTGCAAGGAGTCGGGATTCATACATTAGTTGCTGATGAATCCATGATTCATCGTCTTTATTATTTTATTTTACCTTTATTTCCTTAGTCTAACACCTGTAAATACTTACTAATCCCATGAAATTACCATTTTCATGAATTTGTTAAATATGCATTTTAACACTTTTTCTACTCAAATAAAAGAATAAAGAAGAAAAGAAAAATGAAGTATGTATTTATAGAATAAATACAAACAGACCCGAACCCCGAGAGAAGGTCAAGACTTGACCTAATCGACCAGCAATAAAGTAGGGGGAGATAGGGTATTCAATTCAAAAATCCAAAAATATTTTATAAATATTTTTCCCTGTATATTTGTATAAAACTTGTACTATTTTATTTGTACATAAATTAACCTCAAATTAATTATTTTTTAAATAAAAGTTGTAAATGAAAATGTGTTGTAAATAATAAAAATAATTGCAAAATAAAATAATGCGCATATTATAAATAATCACACTCAGAAAAGTCGCAAAGTGATAATTGAAATAACAATTCCGGCTCCAAACGAACTTAAATTTAACCAAACTCACTTCCATTATACTCTAAATTAAATTATCTTTCAAATGGTTTTTTGGGGTTACGGTTGAAAAGTCAGTTTTTGGGGTATTTTATGGAGTTTTGCCAATACAATTTGTATATTCATTCATATTTATATACATAATGTACATAACTGTAAATATAATTTTCATTAAAAATAAAATTAAAAATATAAATAATAAAATTCAAAAATTAATTATTTAAAAACAATTCCTTATTTGTACATATGTATATTGTATTATATGTATATCAGACTTGTATACAACTAATTTCCTCATATAAAAATCACCAAAACTTAATTATCTAACATTAATTGATAAATTTAATTTAATTAAGAAATTTATATTTAGTTATTAAATTTATTCATTTATTGGATTTAAAAATATACCTTGTATATAAGATATTATTCCATACCTTTAGTAGCCACCATTACGGTGGCTAATTAATTTTTGTAAATTATTTAATTTATTTAAGTTTTTTGATTAATTCTGCAAATCATTTTTAATTAATTAATTAATTATTTATTTTTTTAATTCACCACTAAACACCTTCTCCTTTTGTACATTCTTTCTTTTTTTATTTTTCTTCTCTTTTTATGGGCTCCTCCACCTTCGTTATTCGTTGATCAATCTTTGGTGGAGAGGAGCCCGATCTCCGAGAGCTATCTTGTTGAAGAAGGGTGCCCAGCCTTCGATCCGGTCAGTGATAGCGATTAGGTTTTTGTCGAGGCCATCGTGGCGTATCCGATCCCGGGGTGAGATCCATTTTATTTTCCTGTCATTTTTCCTAGATAAATCTTAGTTTTAAGTTTTTTTCGTGCTTAATATTTAGACCATAAAAATCCCAAAAAATTTTCCACCCGATTTGACGTCTGAATCCGATTACCATCTCATTTTCCGATCCTCTCATTTTACCTTCTAACTCGCACAACCTTTCACATCCGACCACGTATGGTGGTCGGATCTTTAGGTATATCTTCCATATCGCAAGATCCGCTCCATTCAGTTTTCTATTTTGTTTGTAAATAAAATAGATAAAAAAATCACATAAGTATTGTTATCTCTAACCTTTGTTTTGAAGGAAAATTAAAAAAATAAATAAAAAAACTTCTTTTCTTATCAGTTATGCTTACGAAAAAATAAATAAGAAAACAAAAAAACAAAAATATAAAAAGTAGCAGATCTATGCTGATACTGCTGGCCGATGCACTGCCGGTGGCTACGCACGCCCATCGCAGCCTCATGCCAACCAGGCCATCGCGCCCCCGTGATCTCTTCCAGACCACCGTGTAGGCGTGGGTGGCTCACCACACCCTCTAACAGCCGCACGACGGCTGCGTGCGCCGTCGACATCTGCTCCACCGCCTCGTCCCCCGCAGTCGCTGCTTGCAGCACCCAATACGCTGCAACGTGTGGCCATCCCTCTGCCTGGAGCCGCGCCCTCTAGCAGCCCGTGCGACACCTCTTGCTCTTCTGCCAGCCGCCGCACGAGGACGCACCCAGCTCCACGCCGCCGCCTCAAGACGCAGACCACTCCGCCGCCTCTCGTCGATGTCGTGCGCTGTCGTGGGGTGCTCCGACTCAACCCCCAGATCTGACGGCGGGCGGTGGGACTTGGCCCCCCTTTAGGCCATTTGATAAAGAGTGAAGGAAGCATAAAAGTAACCCTATAATGGGTTTGTTTTAAAATAAAAGAAATTTGGAAAAATTACGGTGAAGCCTCTAAAACTTTTTAAAATTGCAAATCAGCCCCTCCCTCCAGAAGATCGTGCGTGGCACGTGTTATTGGGTAAATTTCACCTTTTATCTTATGAGTTTATTATTACATTTAGTGTAAAAACTTTTTGATTATTTGCGTTTAAGTCCCTGTGATTCCAAGCAGAAAATTTGCTTGCTCTCTTTGAATGAAATAATTTTTTTTCAAGGTCTAAAAATTCTCAAAAAAATGTGTATGTTGTTGTTGTAGTGTCCTTCATTGCATAAACTTTTCAGTGTGTTTTGTTGCTATTTAATATTTTAAAAAAATAACAAACAATCACTTTTTGCCTTTCAGAAATTAGAAAAATGATAAAAATTCGTAAATGTGCCTAAAATTTCTTCAAAAATTACTGTAGGTATATTTTATTATCTTTTAATTTCTTTCCAATTTTCATGCATAAATCCTTTATAAAACTCCAAATGCAAGAAACTAAAAATCTGAAAAATTTGTAGAAAATTGTAGAAAAATAAAAAAAATCTGATTTTATTCTTTATACGTAGATAACGATTTTTTACTTTAGTATAAAAAAATCCAGGAATTTTGGTCACATAAATTATTTTTAAGTTGAAAAATACTCTTGGCTGTGCAATGTTAACATTTGTTTCTAATGTTTGATTTTTATAAATCTCCAAAAAATCAGAAAAATTGAAAAAATTAACAAAAACATTTTAAAACCTGTAAAACACAAAAAACATTTTCTCCATAATTTTCTACACATTTTTAACTCTTCTCAAAAAAATACAAAAAGAGTATGGTGTTGTGTGTTTTTATCCATTTGTGTATATTGTTATTTGTTCCTTTGTTTAAAAAAATTGAAAAAGCAAAAAACACTAAAAAATTATCTTGGAAATTTGACTTCTAAGTTTTTAAATCGTGCTCCTTGTGTTCGACCCTGGTCGCTATACTAGGTAAATTGAATAGTGAAGACCGCTTACATTTGATTGTTTGATTTATCTTTCATTAAGTGATTGATAAATATTTTTTCTCGTTGGGTTAGCCGATTAATTGGGGTCGCAACGACCCTTATTGTTTCATACTTAACCCTAATTGATCGGTCGCTCATCAGAATCGCACCGTTGCCGGGAGCACGGCTTTGTAGTCATTTTTCACTTTTGTTCTATTTATCTCTACAATATTATAATTATTTTCTGACCATCGCCTGCTTTGATTTTTGTGCGAGGAACCGCTTGGAGTGTCCTTGGATTTTTTTAGAGGATTTGAACAGGAGGAGAAGCAGAAGAAGAGTAGGAAGCAGTTATTATATTTTAGAGAACATTTAGACATTGTTGTAATAATTTAGAAATTGAACTCTTGTGGACTTGGACATTTTGGGATATGTTTCGCCAAGTGAGGGTGCACTTGGGGGACCTCACCGCTGTTTTTCCGTGTTTTGTTTTCTTGATTTTATTTTTTTTTTATTTCACGCAGATTTTTTATGCTTGAGTTTCTAGATATAGGTTTCTATTAGATTGAGCTAGGTAGCATTAGGTCCAAAGCCACTAATAGGATATATGTTCCTATAGAACTCGCTTAGACTTGGACAAATAAATTTGTACTTCATGATAACAGAAGTTTGTGTTTAGGACAGTTCTCGCATTGCATTTATATATAGTAGTTTAATTTTTCTGCGTGGATCATATTGCATGTAGATCGCTGGAGTCAGGTACACACCTCTATCTCTAGCATTTGCACCCATATTTTCTTGTGCATTGCCTTTTCTATTTCCCTCTCTGTTTTGTGGATATAAGAATAAAGGAAATCGAAATTCCCGCTCGACGGTCATTGAAAATATCCCAAAAAATCAGAAGTTAAAAATCAGGACTGGTAATCGAACTTGAAATTTAAAATGAAAACGTAACCGATATACCTCATTGTTTTGAGAGAGCAACCCCTCATTGTATTCACTTTTAATTGTTTGCATACACACTAAGGAGTAGTGCCAAAATCCCATTAAGCCTCCTAAGTGTTTGTACAACTTTTGTTTGATCACCTAACTCTAAAATTTAAAAGATAAAGATCGAACTCTCACGGTCAGATTTGTGTTGAGTTGGTGAACTGAGGGTGTGCTTTGTGTTTGGATGTCTTTGGTGTGAGTTGGTTACGATCATCATCTATAGATCATTAGCAGTCACCTTCTCTTCTTTTCCATCTGTTTTCTTTATCCTCCCTCCCGCCCTTATCATTCTCCTTTCCTCTTTCATGATGATGGATCGTCCTTCATTCCAGCCGTATCTTGCGGCTTCTTCTTTTCATTCCCATCATTCTCACCCACTCTCTTGGGAGGTCGGGACCTCGATTGACCTCTCGTATCCTTATATTTCTTCCCCCTCCCCATTCCCTCTTTATACTGGGCATGTTGTCATAAGAAAAGACACCCAAAGAGTTCAGATTGATCAGATACGAGACACGGGTCATCACCTTGCTGAGATGAGAGTGCATTCCATAGGAGATCAAATGGAGCAGTTAAGAGTTTTAGATGACTTTTATCCTGGGATGATGGATGAACACCTAGATCAAGAAGCATAGTCTGCTTCTACATTGAGTCCTTTCATTCTGGATTTAGAGTTTATTAATCTACTGCCAAAGTTTTTAGGGGAAGTACATGAGGAGCCATATATTCATATATCTGAGTTTGAGGAGTTATGTGGATCACGATCATATTCCGATATCACTTCTGAGGAGCTGATGCTGATTACCTTCCCATTTTCACTTTAGGGTAGAGCCAAGAGTTGGCACAGATGATTGGGAAGGAAGTTTGCTACATGGGCAGATTTACAATAATCGTTCTTGCAGAGATTCAACCCCCAACGTAGAGAAGATATGATGCGGTCTTGTATTCGAGATTTTTCAATTGACCCCCGGGAACCATTGAGAGATTCATGACTTAGGTTTGTTGATCTATTGAGGAGATTTCCAGATCATGGAATCTCGGTGACTGACCATGTACAAATCGCCATGAGGGGGATGATCACAAAGCAGATTGCATATGTCATTACCTCGTGTGGTTGTTCACACCACAATCCCGACATGGATTTATTTGAGACCATCTTAGGAGCACTTCCAGACATTCCATATTCATCAGATGATTTATTTGGAACAACACATGAGGGAGATATGACATTAGTTGATTGTATAACTCTTCATGCTGATTGAGACACCACACCAGTCCGAGGATGTGGATTCTACTACATCTCAACCGTCTCTCAACCCTTTCAGTATCCATGTCCACCTGATTTAGTATCTATTCTTTAGACGATCCTCTAAGATTCAGATACACGTTTGGATCCATCTCAGCATAGAGAGCTTGATGAAGGACTGTTTTTTGATTTGACTGACCTAGATAGTCCCGTCTTTGAGCCGTGTGTCCTCCAATTGGATGAGGTCGATACATTTTTGGAGAACATGATATTTGGCAGCATAGATCCCCAGTTCGATTCCGGTTCTGCATTACTCCCCAAGGGTTATCTGCGGAAGGATGCCATGTACCCTGCGTACTCGGTTTCATTTTCTGGGAGAGCATCCGACCTGACAGATCACGATACCAAGTCTTCTCATATTTGTGATCTTGAGTTTGATTTTTCTCTCCTCGACGACCCTCACGAGGATGACCCGATCTTTTAGGTATTCGATGACCTTACTAATTTCTCTAAATTACATACATCAGATATCAGCCTTTATAGGGAGTCTCGTTATTATGACTTTCCATACCTTCTTGAGACGATGATTGACATGGAGGATTGCCTGACAGATCCTTCCTTCTCCACGTTCGATTTCTTCGTCTCCATCCATTGACTCCATTCAGATCTCGAGCTGATGATTTATTTTGTTCTACCGGAACCCGATTTCATTCTCCCATATCTTTACCAAGTAGCAGACACCCGGTTGATTATTTACCTGGGTGTCATAATCTACACTGTTGACCTTGTCGTTGTTCTCCCACCGAGACTGCGATGACAGTACGGTATTCGCCTCACAGATACTGTCCTGAACCTCGATACTGCGTTATCCTAGCCTTTGCGCCTAGCTAGGGGCGTAAACTCTAGTGCTTGTTGAGAGGCACCTCAACATTGTCCTACTCACATATGTATAGATCATTATGTCCATATCATATATTCTTTTGTCTAACACCCCATCTCCATCTAGTGATTATGCTGTACTTAGGGTGTATATTACCCTAAGTATAGGGGAGTGTCAGACTTGTGATTATTCTTTTGATTCCTTTTACCTCCATTTTGCTACCTATACTTAGCGATATTTTACCCTAAATATAGGGGAGGTAGACCCAGTACATCCTATCACTTAGTTTTCCCCTTGTGTACAGTATTCAATACTTAGGATTACTTGATCCCAAGTATAGGGGGATCACCGACTCCTATTGATTTTATTCTTTTATTCATCGTTGTAGTATACCATTCTTTTCACATCCTAATACTTAGCATGAATTATGTCTTCCTTTGCAGCTCTTTGATCACTATGAGGACATAGTTCGAGCTAAGTATAAGGGGTGTCATATATATTGTACATATATACTTTAGCCATAACTCGTACATTCACATTTTTAATATGGCTAAAAAATGTCTAAATACTTGTAAAAAAACTAATAGAAAGATGTAGATTTTCCTCAAAATTCTTTCTGTATATACTAATTAATAAGTCAGGTTACAATATTTTGAAAAATATTTTGAAAGTAGTTAGAAATCCTATTTGAAATCTCTTTTGAAAACTATTTGAAAAATGTTTAAAAACTATTTTCAACCTTTCTAAAAATATTTTGGCTTGTAAAAATTGTTCTTTGTGTGAAATAAAATCATTTTGTAAAACTATTTACAATGTTTTGAAAAATGGTTGAAAAATTATTTTGAAATTCTATATATATTGTTTGAAAAATGTTTGCAAAATTGTTTTCAATTGTTTGTAAATGATTGTAAAACTGTTTGAAAATTTATTTTGGACTATAGTTTTCAAAATGATTTGTAAAATTATTTTCAAATAAGTTTGAGGAATATGTGAATCACAAAAAAATCCAACTGTATATACATGTATATATTACTCAAGTTGTAAATCCATTCATCTGATTCTTGTAAATAGTTAACTCACACCCGTGTAAATATGTGTATCTCATCCCTAACCCTTATTAAAAACTTGTATATACTTGTATATATTACTAACCATTTGTAAAAAAACTACAAAACCCAAAAGTTTATAAAAATTTGTATTAAAAAAACTCTTTTTGCACGTGCATCTTTTTTTTCAAAATTCCATAAAAAGTTCAAAAATGGAAATTTGCTTCATAGAAAGATCTTGCTTTCTTTTCTTTGCATTGTACATATTTCTTGCATTTGCATGTGCATTTTTCAGGATAATTTTGACAATTAAATTAAGTTAGGAATAAAATTGAAGAATGGAGATTAGTTGGACCTTAATCCACATAATTTCAGAGGAACCTTATAAGAAGTGAAGTTAAGACTTTTCATGTCCTAGTGACTTAATTCTTTGAGTTCATAAGACTATGTTCACATGTCATCTTGATGAGTCTAAGTAGAAAATTTAACAACACATGCATGATTCTTCCAGACCGTGGCTAACCTTGGACAAGCACTCTACATGTAGCTCTTCATGGAGGAGGTAGTAAGGGGGAAGAATCTTTTGGCTTGGGGTAGCATATGAGGGTAGTACATCTAGGCGGAACCTCTCGTCCTCCTCTAGGGAGGGAAGTGTGTCTCAACCTGGTCTGGCGATGTTGAGGTCTAAAGACATGATGCTATGGGGTTGCAATAATGCTTCAAAAAAGGGATAGTCTACTTGCTCAAGAGGAAAACTCCTTCTATACATGTTGCACCTTGTATATATTGTCAAGAAAAAGGAAAAAATGCAATATCTCTAAAAGTGGACATGCCTAATTAAAAAGTAAAATGCCTGCTGGAGTGTATATACAAGTGAAAAAAAAGAACAAGAGCTTCAAAGTCAAATGTTTGTAAGCTTGCAGCGGATGACTTCACTACACTGGTCATGCATCCAAGGATAGGTAGCTACACTGGTCATGCATCCAAGGATAGGTAGCTACACTTGTTACCATCCATTCACTTCTCCATCCCCTCTTCTTGAGCTGGTTGTGCTTGAACTTAGAAGGGAATATCCCCGCTCCTCGAGGAAAGAGTTGCTAGACTGGGGGACTAGAGTTACCTTGTTGAGAGAGGTTGTTTCTTTGCTATTTTCGAGATGAGGATCTATATTTCACTTACACCGTACAAATAAAGATTCATAGTCATAAGAATTTATGCATGTAAACTTGTTCTGACCTGACTGTTGAGGAGACCTGAATAGGAGTCTTGTGAAACTTAGAGGCTATTAGGTTTTAAATCCATTTCCCATTAAGGTTCTGACACACAAATAATCCAAAGGTTCGACAGAGCTCCATACTACATTTTTATGAAGAGAAGTTTAAAAGTCAACATTGTTCTAACTTCTTTCCTTTTTCTTTTCTTTATTGTTGTTTTCATTTATTTTCCAAATAAGTGTTTGCTAAGGGACTAGCAAAGGTAAAGTATAGTGGATTGATGAATCCATGATTCATCGTCTTTATTCTTTTATTTTAGCTTCATTTCCTTAGTCAAACACCTGTAGATACCTACTAATTCCATGAAATCACCATTTTGTATGCATTTGTTAAATATGCATTTTTACCACTTTTTCTACTCAAATAAAGAATAAAGAAGAAAAGAAAAAGAAAAAGAAAATGAAGGATGTATTTATACATTAAATGCAAACTGACCCGAACTCCAATAGAAGGTCAAGAATTGACCTAATCGACCAGGAATAAAGTAGGGGGAGATAGGGTCTTCAATTCAAAAATCCAAAAATATTTTGTAGATATTTTTCCCTATATATTTGTATAAAACTTGTACTAATTTATTTGTACATAAATTTACCTCAAAATTAATTATTTCAAACAAAAGATGTAAATAAAAATGTGTTGTAAATAATAAAAATAATTGCAAAATAAAATAATGTAATATTATAAATAATCACACACAGAAAAAGCCACAAAGTAATAATTGAAATACCAATTCCAACTCCATAAAAATTCAAATTGAACCAAATTCACTTCCATTATACTCTAAATGAAATTATCTTTCAAATGGCTATGATTTCATGATTTTCGGAATTATGATTGAAAAGTCGGTTTTCTAGGGTGTTTTGTGCAATTTTACCAATACTTATTTGTATATTCGCTCATATTATATAAATAATGTTCATAATTGTAAATAATATTCTCATTAAAAATAAAATAAAAAATGCAAAAAATAAAATTAAAAAAATAATTATTTAAAAATAATTTCCTTATTTGTACATATGTATATTGTATTATATGTATATAATTCTTGTACACAACTAATTTCCATATATAAAAATCACCAAAAAAGTAATTATATGACATTAACTATTTAATTTAATTTAATTATGAAATTTATATTTAATTATTTAATTTATTCATTTATTGGATTTAAAAACATACCTTGTATATAAGATATTATTCCATACCTTTAATAGCCACCATTAAGGTGGCTAATTAATTTTTATAAATTACTTAATTTATTTGTTTTAATTAATTCCGAAATTCATTTGTAATTAATTAATTAATTTATTTTTTATTATTTCACCACTAAATGCCTTCCCCTTTTTACATTCTTTCCTTTTTTACTTTTTCTTCTCTTTTTAATAGGCTCCTCGTCCTTCATTATTCGTTGATCAATCTTTGGTGGAGAGGAGCCCGATCTCCAAGAGCCATCTAGTTGAAGAAGGGTGCCCAGCCTCAATTCTGATCGGTGACAATGATTCGGTCTTTGTCGAGGCCATCACGACATATCTAATCCCGGGGTGAGATCCATTTTCTTTTCCTGTCATTTTTCCTAGATAAATCTTAGTTTTAATTTTTGTTTCGTGCTTAATATTTAGATCTTAAAAATCCCAAAAAAATTTCCACCCGATTTGACGTCCGAATCCGATTACCATCTCATTTTCTGATCCTCTCATTTCACCTTCTACCTCGCACAACCTTTCACATTCGACCACGCACGGTGGTCGGATCTTTGGGTCTATTTTCCATATCGCAAGATCCTCTCCATTCAAGCATTCTATTTTGTTTATAAATAAAATAATTAAATAAATAAAATCACATAGGTGTTGTTATCTCTAACCTTTGTTTTGCAGGAAAATTAAAAAAAAGAAATAAAAAATAAAAAATGTTTACTATCAGTTCTGTCTACAGAAAAATAAATAAAAAACAAAAAACAAAAAATATAAAAAACAACAGATCCATGCCGACACTGCCGACCGATGCACCGCTGGTGGCTACGCACCCCGTCACAGCCACAAGCCGACCAGGCCATCGCCCCCGTGATCTCTTCCAGACCACTATGTAGGCACAGGCGGCCCGCCACACCCTCCAGCAGCCGCACGACGGTCGCGTGCGCTATCAATATCCACTCCACCACCTCGCCCCCCAGTGCCACTACCCGCAGCGCTCAGCGTGCCGCAACGTGCGACCAGCCCTCTGCTTGGAGTTGCGCCCTTCATCAGCCTGCATGACACCTCCCGCTCCTCTGCTAGCTGCCGTGCGAGGCCGTGCCTAGCTCCGCACCACTGCACTCTAGTCGAAGACCGCTCCGCCGCCTCTCGTCAACACCGCGTGCCACCGCACGGTGCTCCAGCTCAACCCCCATATCTAACGGTGGGCGGCGGCACTTGGTCCCCTTTTTGGCCATTTGAGAAAGAACAAAGGAAGCATAACAAGAACCCTAGAATGGGTTTGTATACAAATAAAAGAAATTTGGAAAAATTTTGGTGAAGCCCCTGTAACTGTTCAAAATTGCAAATCAACCCCTACCTCCAGAAGATCAAGTGTGTGGCATGTGTTATTGGGTAAATTTCACCTTTTCTCCTGCAAGTTTACTGTTATATTTAGTGTGAAAACTTTTTGATTATTTGTTTTTAAGTCCCTATGCTTACAGACAGTAAATTTGCTTACTCTCTTTGAATTAAATAAATGTTTTTCATGGTCTAAAAATTCTCAAAAAAATTGTTTATATTCCTGTTGTAGTTTCATTCATTGTCTAAATTTTTCATAGCATTTTGTTGCTATTTAATATTTTAAAAAACATAAAAAACAGTGAGTTTTTGCCTGCCATAAATTAGAAAAATCTTAAAAATTCACAAAAGTGCCTAAAAATTCCCAAAATATTATTGTAGGTGTATATTACTTTCTTTTAGTTTCTTTCCAATTTTCGTGCATAGATCATTTATAAAACTCCAAAAAAGTATGAAAACTAAAAATCCTAAAAAAATGTAGAAAATTGTGGAAAAACAAAAAAATATGATTTTAGTCTCTATGCGTAGATAATGATTATTACTTTAGCATAAAAATAAATGCCAGGATTTTGGCCTTTAAAGTATCTTTAAGTTGCAAAATACTCTTGGTTGTGCATTGTTTATATTTGTTTCTATTGTTTGATTTTTATAAAATCATCAAAATATTAGAAAAATTTGAAAAAAAATATCAAAAATATTTTAAAACCTATAAAACACAAAAAAATTTCTTCATAATTTTTTGAGCATTTTTTACTATTCTTAAAAATACAAAAAGAGTATGGTGTTGTGTGTTATTATCCATTTGTATATATCGTTATTTGTTCCTCATTTAAAAAGATCAAAAAAAGCAAAAACCACTAAAACATTATCTTTGAAATTTGACTGCTAAGTTTTTAAATCGTGTTCCTTGTGTTCGACCCTGATCGCTATACCAGGTAAATTGAATAGCGAAGATTGCTTGCATTTGATTATTTGACTTATCCTACAATAAGTGGTTGATAAATAATTTTTCTTGTTTAGTTAGCCGATTAATTGGGGTCGCAACGACCATTGACATATTTGCATACTTAACTCTAATTGATCGGTCGCTCATCAGCTGCTCCGGTAGAGCAGCTCTAGGAGAAGCTCCATCGTGATGTCCATCTGACTGATGCCTCCTTCATCAGAATCCTCCATCGGACGCAGAACATCATCACGATACTGGCAGGCCCCCAGATCCTTCATCGAGTCGACGAATCCTTTCCCTCGCTCGATCGATGTTCAACCTGGGTGTGTTCTTGTTGACTCTTCTCCTACCGTTGGATGAGTGCACCCTTGCCAGATCCAATCTGAGCCACTAGACAGTGTAAACCTTTGGGCCATTGGGTCAGAACCTCTGACACATCTGCCCCGCACATCCTCGACATTCTCTACAACCGTCAGATCTACCCGGGTATAAGATTAGAGTCGTATGCCAGCGCCTGCCTACACGCAAGCCACGTGGCCCTGCCCTGTTTATATTACCTTCGTGCCCTTGCATGTTTTTTCTTTTATATTTAGTCCATTAAATAAAAGTTGTAGTTAAGTACATTTACAATTTGGACCTCATATTTTATCGTATTTTCACTTTAGTCCCTCCTAGTCTGAAGCACGTGTGTGCTCACGTGTATTTTGGGTTATTTACAGTTCCTTCCTTGAACTTTTATGTTGTTATTGCTTGAATATTAAGTTTTGAGAAATTGCATTTATACCCTTGTGCGTTGGATATTGAGCATGTGCGTGAATTAACCCGACTATTTGTAATATCGACCTTAAGCTTTCATCTGATGTTATTTGTTTAGTCCAGATACTTAACATATTTGCAAATAGGTCTTTGTGAAATGTGATTAATTTCCTTCTTTCTATTGTACTTAATAAATATTAAATTAATTCAAAAATCACCTCAAAATCACTATTAGCTCCTGCTAGGGTGTAGTTTTTACTGTGATTTTGTTGGATTAATTTGATTCCATTTTCTATTTTTAAAATTCAGAAACCCTTAAAAAAGTCCCTGTTGCTTTATAAAAATCCTAAAAAATAGAAAAATGCTTTAAAAATTCCATAAAAATTATTGTGAGTGCCTTTTATTGTGTTTTAATTTATGTATTCATTTTGTTTGAAAATTCATTATAAAATCCCTAAAAATTTTAAAACAACCAAAATCTTATATAAATCGTATAAATCAAATAAAAAATGTGGTTTTAGTTTTTATTTGTAGCTTTATACTTCTATTTTATCATAAAATTGCTACTCAGGACTTTGGGTATTTTAATTATTTTTAATTTGCAATTTGGTCCTGACTGTGCAAAGTTTTGAGTTTTGAGCCTTCTTTGATTTTTATGAAATCACAAAATTATTTGAAAAATCTTGGAAAATTACCAAAAGCACTTTAAAACCCAAAAATATTTTTACTCTAATTTTCTGACTATTTTTGGTTATTTAGAAAAATCCAAAAAGAACGTTGTGTTTGTTTTCTTTTATTTTTGAGCTTGTTTGCCTTTATTCAAAAAGTACAAATTTGCAAAATAAAAAACCACTATGAAATTTTTTATTTTGAAATTTAAATGCTTTGTACTTTTTTCGTGCTCCTTGTGTTCGACCTCGGTGGCTATACTAAGTAAATAAAAATAGCGAACCGCTTACATCGTTTGATTGTTTGATTGATATATCTTAGTGGTTATTTTTCTTGTGATCGATTTGGTTGATTAGGGACAACGACCTCTTCCTAAATAATCCACCTTAACCAATTGCAAAAATCACATCATAAGAATGGCATCGTTACCGGGGAGCACGACTTAGTAGTCTTATTTCATTTTGCTCATTTTTCTTATCTATTTGTTATAACTATTTCTGACGTCTTTTTTGTTTTACTTTTCATGTGAGGAACCACATGAGGGATGCTTTGGCTTTTTGTTGGAGGAACCAACACTTGAGGAGGAATAGAAGAGCACGAGGATTTAGTTATGTTAGTTATATAGTTATTTTTGCAGAAACATTTTATTATTGTAATAAGTAGACTTTGAGACACTTTCTTTGGATACTTAGACTTCGGGGTTTGTTTCACCGAGTACCGATGTACTTGGGGGACCTCATCGTGGTTTTTCGTGGTTTTGTTTTTCCCGCCTTTATATCTTTTTGATTCTCAAGGTTTTAGCCCTTAGACTTAGGACTATCTATTGATTGTGACGTAATTAGCTAAGGTCCCCGGACCTAATTCCCTATTTGTTCCTATAGATCATAATTGGACTTAGCTAAAATAAAATTGAAAAAGTTAACATATTGGTATTGGAGACCACTTGCCGAAAGAGGTTGTATACAGTGCTGGCAGGGCCCATTGTGGTGGGCACCTATCGACATCGAAGACTAGACTTCAGTCTTTCTTCCCGATAGTTAGCTACTTGTTCTTCACGATTAATAGAAGTTGCTCATCTGAGGTCGATTTCCTTGTGCATTAAATAGATAGTTTATTTCCTGTCTTTAATTTTATATGCGGATCACCCTGCATGCAGAGTATTGGAGTCAGGTACGCATGTCTATATCTACATGCATCATTGTGTTTGATTGTGCATCGGCTTTTTCGATTTCCTCCCCATGTTTTATTGGACTCAAAATAACCAAGGAAATTGGAAAATTCGTTAGCATTGTTTTTATTTCAGAAAAATATATAAAAAGAGATAACCAAATAAAATTGGGACTGCTAATGCCAACATGACCCTAAAATGCACTTCACCTAAAAAACTTTGTTTTTTTGGGGAGAGTCCACCTCATTGGTTGATTTATCTGCAGCGAGAGAGTGACTCGCACACTGTAAAGCTACATCTAATCTTTCTTCAGACTACTGGTCATGTAGTTAGCTGTTCTCCAGTGAGGATTTCACCAGGTAGACGGTAATCGGTCTGGGACTTCATTAACAGATTGGGCAAATCAGGTAGCCGATAAATTATCCGTACCATACTGGCTGGGGAAAACTAGTTGTGAGATTGGGCCACTCTCTCGTGAGTATTGTCTCCTAACAACTCTATTAATCGCTCTAATAGATTGATTTGTCACTGTAATAAAAATAGACAAGATTAACGACCGATCTTTCACGGTCATCGTCTCGAGTGTTAACTAGGTGAAAAAGGGGTTTGACTTCACATCTTGTTTGCATTCCAGATCCAATCCTCATAAATCCCTAGATCATGATGATGGGAAGGAGGTCCCGTAGGTTGCCTTTGGCAGCACCGCTTTCGGGCACTCCTCTCCTTTCATCTGGAGAGGCTTCAAAGAGCCCAGACTTGCTCTATGAACTCGAGTTCACTACCACCCTATTCCCCCTTGACCACCCTTCTACCATTCCTGAGGTGCTAGAGCAAAGGCCAACACAATTATTTGTTCACTTGACGGCAACTAAATTGGGGTCTTTTTCCTTTGTAAAGACCTAAGAGATGACTAGTAGTGAGGGACGCACCAATGAGCAGCCACAGGGATTAGTGTATGTAATTGATCTAGCCACCATCAACAACACACTATTAGATTCCTTGGAGACGATGTAGCGTCAGATCAGGGACCATGTAGTATTTATGGCCGAGGTGTGATGAGAGCTAACGCAGATGCGAGCCGGCAAAGCAGAGCCACAGAGACCAGCTAGTGGAGAGATACTAGCAGCTGGAGGAGGAGACAGACGCCCGGATGACCAGAAGGAGCCAACTAAACCGCCATGAACGATGAGGCAGTTGACAACCCTGGTGCAACCCTCACCCACCGTTGGATTCATCTGTCATAGATCCTAGGTGACTTCGAGCTTCATCCCTAGACCATCTAGTTACTACCTATGTTCCATGGACTAGCCACCAAGGAGCCGCACCTCCATCTGTAGGAGTTCGAGATGATCTATAGCACAGTCCAGGATAGATTCGTGGACGAGGACACGATCAAGATGATTGTCTTCTTATTTTCCTTAGTCGATAGAGCAGCCTATCAGCTGAAGCCTATGGGGAGGTATGTCACTGATGAATCTCCATTTCATCACCTTTATTCTATCATTTTGGCTTTTAAAACCCTTGCTAATGCATGTAAATATCATTAATTTGTGCATAATAGCATTCATTATTAATTGTATTATTTATATATAAAACATGGTTTTTAATGCCAAAATTATAGAATAAAGATAAGAAAAGAAAAAGGAATAAAATATTTAAGATATTTTATTACCCTAAACCCCGAGACCAAGTCAAGAATGGAGTTGGTTGATAAGGATTAAAGTAGGGGGAGATAAGGGCCAAAAATAGAATAAAAACCCAATTCTTTTATTCATTATTCATGCATTTTTGACACCTATTTTATTCTCTATTATTTATTCATCAAATAAAGAAACTTTGTATATGAATGTTTTAGATAATAATGTAAATAAAAATACAAAATTGAGTTTGTACAAAAATAATACACTGTATACATTTATACACAAAATAAGAAGCTAAAAAGCCAACTTCCCATACCCAAATCTGTCAAATAAAAACTCAAAACATATCAAAATCACCTCTAATTATATATAACTTTTCACAAGATATTTAATGGTGGTGTTTTCATGTTTTTCGGAGTTACTGTGTGAAAGTTAGGTTTTTGACCCTCATTGTATATTATACCGATTAAAATATTCAATTTATTCATTATTTTTACAAATGTATTTTTTGTAATTTTGTAATTATTTATAACATACGTGAATATTAAAACCAGAATAAAACCAAAAAGAAAAATAAAATAAGTCTATTCCAAAACACAGACAAAATACCTATGTTGTACTCGTATATAAATAAAAGGGAATCATATTCTTTTAGTATATATTCTATATTTTTTTATTGTAAATATTATCTATATTATGTTAAAATTACAAAACCACATAAACCCAATAAAATACATCAAAATAAACTCATGTATATAAAACACAGGTAAAATACCTATAAATATACCTACGAGATAGTCATATCTATTTATTTAAGTGTACAAATAACATTATAAAAATTAAAAAAATATTTATACTCACAAAAATAAATTATAAATATATAAAAAAAGAATAAAATAATAAAATAAAATATTTTTTAAATGAGAAATTAAAATAAAAATATACAAAATAAACATTTTTTGTTTTATATTTGAAAATTAAGAAAATCATTTACTATTTTAAAATAATTGTTTTTGAATAAAATCCGTTGTTTTGTCGCGTAGCGGCTGATGTGGACCAATGAGGTCATGTCAAAAGTTGACCGCTGGTCAACTCCCCCCTCTGCTCCAGATTTGACACGATCTGTATTTTTTCGTGATTTCTGCTTTTTTTCCCAGCCTCCACATCCATCTTTTGCCTTCACTCCATGCACAAGAAATGATCATTGACCATTGTACATACACGCCTATACCTTGTATAATCTGTACATAGCGCCATTGCATCATTTTTCCTTGGTCAATAAGGGTGTTCAATATTGTCTATAATAAAACCTCTGATCCTTCTTGCAATTTTGGTCACCATTAAGCGTGTAGAAGCTTTGGGTTAGCGTCTAGGAGAGATCCTCATGACAAGAGGAGCGTTATTGAGCCCAGCCCGAGCTTCAAGAGCAAGGGGTGCACCCACGGCCGCCCATCGCCTGCTTCCCTGCTCTTTGGGCTACTCTAGGTATAAGAGCTATCCATTTATCATTTAATTTGCTTCTCTTATTCGTAGGTCCAATTTTCTGTCGTTAGCTTAGGATTTAGTTCATCAAAGTAGGGGTAATCAATCATCCCGTAGTTTGTTGGAGTTGAGCTCTGGAGAGCTCCTTCGTGTGTGCCTGTCCCATCTCCGTCGTACCTTTCGCCTCCATCTCAACCCTCATCGCTTCATGATCATCTCATACGTATCCAATCAACCAGGACCACCTCGGTTCTACGAATCTAGGTTCATCTGCGCCGCCTCGTCGGAAACCTCATCGCCCACCTCACCTTTCACACAAACGTCTTCATCCTTGGTCGAGGAGAACCTCCTCGAGCCGTGCTTTCTTCTTGTGCAGGTCACGAAGTAGCCCGCCGGGCTCGAATCGACTCGCCTTGCAGGTACCTGGAGTCCCTTCATTCCCGGAGCTCGCCTGACCTTGTCGTGATGTTCTTGAGCCTCTTTTGATTCCCAGATACTGCAAAAGACCTCCCCGGAGGTCTGGACAGCATCGCCATCGAAGGAGACCGCCTAGAGGAGGAGGACTCATCGATCGAAGGTCGGGGTAGGCTTTGTTATTTCATGTTCTTCGTAAGGAGCAGCCACTGTTCGATCTGGGGAGGCTCCCCAGATTAGATCCTAGCCATTGGATGAAGCCACGCGTCGACCGACAGATCTCTTCGAGTGATCTAATCTGGAGCGTCCAGCGACTAATCGTCATCGCGTGACGAGGAGATGACATGCGTCAAGTGGATCTCCCATCGCCTTCCGATCGCATGCAATTTGGGGTAAATTGCATATCCAACCTCGTATTTTTTATATTTTATTATTTAGTCCTATAAATAAAAGTTTACATTATAAATAAATTGCATATTTACATTTAGGCCCCTGAGCATTATGTATTTACACTTTTGTCCCTCTCAGAGTCACGAGTTGTCCCCATGTGACTGAGAAAAATTACAATGTTCACCCTGGAATTTTCGTATTTTTTAAAATAGTTCCATAAATTAAATAAACTTTGCATATTTTAGGTAAAATTGCATCTGTGCCCCTAGAGTTTATTTTTATTACATTTATGCCCCTATCAGGATATATATTTTTGTTTATTTTATCTATTTATTAAAAATAGCTAATGTGCTCCTAAAAATCCAAAAAAATATGATTAAATGCTTCATGCATTGTATTCTCAAGTCACTTATCCACTTTGCATTTTTTTTGCATTTAGTATACTTATTAAAATTAAAAAGGAGCCTAGTTAATCCTTGTTTAACTTAGAAAATACCAAAAAAATATAAAAACATCATTAAATATTCCAAAAAAAATATATACAATATTTTTATTATATTTTACTTGTAGACTAAAAATAACTAAAAATGGAAAAAACAAAAACCCTAAAAATATAAAAACCCTAAAAATATTTTATAAAAATCCTAAAAATTCTTAAAATTATCCAAAAAATATCTTTTTTCTATTTTATAATTTTATTTATATAAATATCTATATATTAAAATTGATTTGGATAATTTTGGAGTTTATATTATATTTTAAAATCCAACTCAATTTCAGGTATATATTTAATCCCTTATTTGTGATATTTTTTATTTTAAAAATACATAAAAATTAGTAAACAATCTAGAAAAATAATAAAAATATTAGAAAAATATAAAAATCCAAAAATAGTTTATTTTCTGATTTTTATCTATATTTATTAGTATTTATAAATATACTATTATGTATTGTATATATAAAGCCTAATATAGGTTATATAGTTTAGATAAAAAAGAGCACAAAAAAATAATATATATATATAAGGAAAATATGAAAATTTAAAAATATAAAATACAAATAAAAAATACAAATAAAAAATAAAAAATATAATAATAAAATAAAAAATGCACAAAAGATTTATATATATGAGTGACTGGGTTGTGCATAAATAACCATTGGCTACCTATATTGCTCTCAGTGGTACGACCTCTACATGCTTGCTTGCTATGCATTTTATGGTAGAGAAAATAAATTTTAATTCCACATTATTTGCTATTAAGTGAATTATGTCTATTGTGGGTTAATTGTTGACTAACCGAGAAGGGTTGAGTGGTTGACTCATCGACTGCGGTCTCGCCGTGGGAGACCGTGCGACCCTCTTTTCTTCTCGTTTATCAGATGTCGCCTTTGCTGGGGAGCAATGAGCATAGCCTAATTTTTCTACCATTCTTGTATAGTCATTTATTTGATTTATTAGTTCATTATTGTAGATAATCATCAATTTATTTCCAACTTATTATTTGATTATTATCGTGAATATTTATTTGATTATTTAATTACATGTACTAATGATATCTCTTTGTGACTTTGATGCAAGGGCTTGCCACGCGAGAACGACTTTCTAGGAAGCCGATGCAGCCAAGCTTGGAGGAGGTTGGTCTTCACTCTATGACATGCTAGAGAGAGCACCAAGGAAGCAAGGAGAAGAAATTAGCTTAGATTTAATTTAAAAAATTCATTCATGTAATTTATAGTAAGAGAGAGAGAGAGAGAGAATTTTGGCATGTATATAATTTGGACTCTACTCTTCACAACGAGGTCCAATGCCCGAGTGTCTGTTCATCTGGGGGCCTCGTCGGAGTTTTCCACATTTTCTCGCCTTCTTTTTTTTTTGTTTCCCATAGTTTTGAGTTTCCTGCCTTCTTTTTATTTGTTATGTGTGCATGGAGCCCTTAGACTTAGGTTGCTTGACTCGGTAACTAGGTCCAAACATTAATAAGAATGCATGTTCCTACAGTCTCTTACGTATGGATCTAGTCAAATTAATAATGTTAGTAATTCAGATCTGAGACCACATACCGCTAGAGGTCGTATATAGCATGCGCAGGACCTATTGTGGCAGGCACCGATCGGCATCAGAGACCGGACATTGGTCTCATTTCTGAATAACTAACAATTGGTCCTTCATGATTAATAGCAGCTACTGTTAGGGAAATTTTGACGATTGCACACTACCATGTAGATGGGTTTAAAAATTATATTTTGCATACCACATGGAGAGTGATGGGATGCACTGTAAGTCTTCTAACTCAGCATGCATCATTAGATTCAATGGTGAGATTTCCATCATTGAATCAACTTGCACAACTTTTTCGCTATCTCCCTCTGATTTTGAGCACCTAGGACTTAAATGAGAATCTACAAAAATGATAAGATCTTGTATGAAAACAAACTCAAGAAAAAAGTGAAAATCAAAAAAATAAAAAAGGAGACTGCTAAATAAATTTGACCTTAATTAAAATCCGTAATGGATTATCATTGTTCTGGGTTCATAAAGCCCTCATTATTTTCAGGTACCTTCGGAGGGGACCAAAACCCCTCCCATGAGTGAGGCATGATGTGCTAAGGATTAGAGCCAAAATCCCAGTTTATAACTGCCTTCTGTATCGCCTGGATTTTCGAAGTAATGATGCTTCTATCGTACGTGACCGAGTAGGGCCTTGTCAACGATGGTGTTCCTGCCTTGTGTGGAACATTGACATGGTCTGAAGTACTGAGCATAGGCCACGACTTCACAGGGGTGTCAGTCTCATCGGTTTGCGTCTGAGTAGGTTCTTGCATGCTTACGAGTGATTCCGTTGCAAGAGAGAACCGAAGTAGCGGTTTCGTCTATCAGCTTCCTTTCTCTCTTTCTTTGGCTGAGTAGGATCTAGGAAGGGTTACAAGGACCTCAAAAAGTGCAGTCTACATGTTACAAAGGAGGAGGACAAGTACGAGATACTTTTATGGCAGTACACTCTCCTCTAGGGTTAGCGTGCTAAGGACTTGTTACAAGATATGCCTGAAATAACAACTCTAAAACTGAAAAGATAATAAGTAGACGAACCATTATGGCTTCACATGGTGTGAGTTGGTGAACCCAATTTTGTATTATGTTTGTATGGATCTAGATTAAGGTTCAAAAATCAAGTCCTGCGCACTTGCGCAAATTTTGTCATGTGTTCTTCCCTTTGACCCCCGCTCAGTCTTGAGCCTTTCTATTATTTTTCACTCCAATTTATTCCTCGTTAATTACCGTATCTTTCTTACTTCATCAACTCCTCTCTTGCTTCACGAGGGTGATTCATGGAAGATTTAGTTGGGATCTCGCCGACACCTACATTAATTCCATGGACTCGACCTCGCCAATAATTCGAGGCGATTCCCGAGAACCCTATCTGGACCTTACGGGTTGATCTCCAGACTCCTCATCTTCTACCCTTCCTTTTTATAACCCAATAAACCAGGATCACTCTTGTACCACTTTCGCCATTGTGAATGGAAGTCGATTATAGTCCACATCCTTTTTCATTCACAACACTCTGGAATTGACCTTATTTACAGATTCATCATTGCAGCTGGAATCCAATTACAAGTGGTCTGATTGGGATTCTCTCATCTTGCAGATAGAAGCCAGACCAAGCCCTAGATCCCAATCCAGAATTCATCCCCTCAGATTCAGACCTTGAGATGACTCCTCAAGAAAAGGGCAAGGGTCTGCAGCCCCCTCAGCCAGAGTAAGGACAGATGCCTGATCAGAACCAGGTCAATGCATACTTTTTAGCATCTATCCAAGCAATCCAGCAGCAGCTGACAGAGTAAGCGCTAGCACACACTGCATTCCAGGAGATGCTAAATGATGTTATGAACAGACCAGAAGGAGGAGGAGGCAGATTGGTAGGAGGAGGAGGTGGACCCCGTGATAACCAGAAGAGGAAGAGCCTGAACAAGAAAGGCCAAAACCCATGCTAAAGGAGACATACAACCGTGGAGATATCCAGATGATTGAGTGGATCCACATACCACCGGTGCACACTCATTTTGATCTAAAGCCTCAGTTCCTTTCTCGTCTCCCTTCTTTACATGGGAACACCAATGAAGAGCCTTACATTCATCTCCAATAGTTTTCACACATCTGCCGTATGACCCACTACCCCATTGTACCGTTGGACGTAGTGAAGATGATGGTGTTTTCCTTTAGTTTACAAGATAATGCCCTTTACTGGGTCAACCATCTGGGGAAGGTCGTGACGACTTGGGAGGAGCTGAAGTCCACCTTTTTACATAAATTTTACCCTCTCGGTCGGCTCAACCAGATGCACGCCAAAATTAGCAATTTCTCTCAAGGAGCCGATGAATCCATTCATGAATCCTGTGAGAGATTTACAGATCTGCAGGAGAAATGCCCTCATCACGAAATCCCTAGGACTAGCTTGGTCCAACACTTCTTCGGGGGACTGAATGTAGAGAGTCAAAGGCTCGTTGACACAGCCTGTGGGATCTCACACTTCAATAAGGATGAAGACGTCGTATGACAGAATTTTGAAAAAAAATTGCCGAAGGAGAGGCCACCCTCTCTTCATCCAAGGCATATCGGAAGCACCCCCAGATCCTCCAGAAGCAAGTGTACATGCATCGTCCCGTGAGGCAGAGAGAGATGAGAGCTCCAACTTTAGCATCATCGGGGGCAATCTCTCAAAAGTTGATATCATTGAGAAACAATCACAAGATCTCGAAAAACTCATTGTGATCGAGAAGAAGATGCATAATCTCAATAAACTGGACCAGATCACCAAGCAATTGGAACTGCTGGTTGGCACCATCAGCTCTGTCCAATTGGCAACACCATCGACAGAAGCTCCAGTTGGGAAGAAGGATGAGCCATCACCGCCACAACAGCCTCAGTCGAGCCAGCAGCCACCGACCGTTCAACACGTATACTACGTGCATACTCCCGATCAAGGGCAGCCACAGCAACAGATGGTTGTCTATCAGCCAGATTTCCTTCATACATCAGATCCAACCTTTCTGCCACCACTTGATTTAGGAAGTTAATGGTGTGTGGAGCAGCGATGCACAGCTGGCCCATCCTACCGGACACCCCAGGGCCAACAACAAGCCAACAGACAATTTCACCAACCACAGGGTGATCGGTTTGTATAGTCCTCATAGCCACCACCTCATTATCATCAGGCTCCGTAATACAACAACCAATGGAGGCAGAGTCAGTACTACCAGCATCCACAATACCATCAGCAGCTGCCCTATCACTAGTATGCGGCTACCCCACCTCCACAGTATCAACAGTACCCTCCTCCCTCCTATAATCAATATCAACTCCCTCCACCACCTCACCACCACCAGCAGTCGTCGCTTCCATTCCAAACATGCAACAACAACGTGGTATGCACGCTGAACCTTCAGAGGTGAGTCCCGTGATCCCCACTCTTGACTGCCTGGCCCAGCTCGTCAAAGGCCTTGCAGATATGACGAAGAAGTTAGATGACCTGACCGCCACGAAGACCACCATCCTGGTGCAGGTCGAAGCCAACCCCCAACAACTTCAAGATAAAGGATCAGGTCGAATGTGATGTCCCATCTATGCCTGCAGAGTTAGATGGTTGTATTATTGTTTTGTCTAATGCTGCCTCTCCAAGGAGTGGTAGGGCTTTGCCTCTGCCTGCCACCGACCAGGGGAAGGATAAATCTTCAGGCGAATCATCATCTTCCGCATCAACCTTGCCAGCTACAGGGTGAATGAGGAAGAAGGAGGAGGAGGAGCCATTCCAATTGCCAACCACCACCATCGCCAACACCAAAAAGAACAAAAAAATCAGAAAAAGCAAAAAGAACAAAAAGAAGACCGTCACCAAAGCGAAGCCGTGCCAGCCAAGGAGGAGCTGCCAACAGCATCCGATCCTATGCCAGTTGACGGAGCGAAGGTACCACTTTTGTGTTGTCTACTTGCATCAGAATCTTCATTTCAAGATTGTACACTATTTTGTAATCCGGATGTACATGATATTGTGGACAAGAATTTTGGTGTAAATTAGAACTCTATTTCTGATTTCAGACGTACATATTCCTTTTCTTGATGCAATAGAAAAAATCAAAAAAATATCTTTTTATATTTTATAATTTTATTTATATAAATATCTATATATTAAAATTAATTTAGATAATTTTGGAGTTTATTTACTATTTTTAAAATCCAAATCAATTTTGGGTATATATTTAATCCCTTATTCAGGGGTATTTTTTATTTTTAAAATACATAAAAATAGTAAAAATACCATAAAAATAAAAAAAATATAAAAATATAAAAAAATCCAAAACAACTTATTTTCTGATTTTTATCTATATTTATTCATATTTATAAATATACAACTATGTATTGTATATATAAAGCCTTATATAGGCTATATAGTTTGGATAAAAAAAGCACAAAAAACAAAAAAATAGAAAAACAAAATTTAAAAATTTAAAAATTTATAAATTAAATAGAAAAATATAAAAAATATAAAAAATATAAGAATAAAATCAAAAATCCACAAAAGATCTATATAAATGAGTGACTGGTTGTGCATAAATAAATGTAGACTGCCTATATTGCTCTAAGTGGTTCGACCTCTACATGCTTGCTTGCTATGCATTTTATGGTAGAGAAAATACATTTTAATTCCACATTTTTACTATTAATTGAATTATGTCTATTGTGGGTTAATTACTGACTAACCAAGAAGGGTTGAGTGGTTAACTCATCGACCGCGGTCTCGCCTTGTGAGACCATGCGACCCTTCGTTGTTCTTATTTATCAGATGCATTGTCTGATCCTGGAGTTGTGGATATTATTAGTAACTTGACTATTGAGATTCCTCTAATGAATGCCATGGAGTACATGACACTTGTGAAGAAAGGTTTGAAAGAGGCATGTACGAGCAAGCGTCACCCAACACGAAATAACAGACGCCGACAGATTGCGAAGCACGTTCTCACCATGGCCACTGTAGCAGCTATCAGCAACCTCCCACAGAAGAAACAAGACAAAGGAGCACCACTTATCAGTTGTGAAATTTTTGATCAAGTCTTCGAGCGTACTCAGCTTGACAATGATTCTTCCATAAACGTTCTGCCCTCGTCATTATTGCAAGAATTTGGGCTAGGTCCTCTCAAGAAGACACGTATGATCCTTTAGTTCACTGACCGATCCATCAAGCGACCTAGAGGTCTTTTGGAAGACGTTGTAAAGGTACGGGAAATGCAGTTTCTTGTTGACTTTGTAGTCCTCGATATGGACTTTCCTACACCCTTGCTCTAGACTTCTATCAACCTTGGCCGACCATTTCTGCGTACCTCATAAACCGTTGTTGACTATGGGTCTGGTAAGATTACATTCAGCTCGATCAATCAAAGAATCACCATAAACATGATCAGTGAGCCTAGAGTTGTAACTGATAAAGGACATGCAACTACAGACTGTGACTTCATTGCAGAAATCAGAGACTCCCAACTCTCTTTGAATGATCCTTGGACACAAGAAATCCTCTCTTTAGAGGGGGACTTCGAAAGCACAATCGATGCCTGCTCCAATGATACTTGGGAGACAGAGTCCAACTTGCTGATGGATTTTTTTGACTCAAATAATGCACTCCAGCCCAAACACAACGATCTCATCACAGATTTGTTCGGCACATTTCATAATCTGAACATAATACTGAGTTCAACAGCTCTGCCAAAGTTTAAGCAATGCATCCTACCACAGTACAGTTTCTGAAGTGACTAATAAGTTGGTCAGATCAGAACCAGAACTCAAGCCATTTCCAGCAGACCTGATGGATATATTCCTTACAGCTGCTGAAAATATGTATCCAGTCATCACCAGCAGTAGGCTGACTCTGGAGCAGAAGGCACTTGGTTGACATGTATCAGATCTCTGCGGGATAAACCATGCGTTGTGTTCACACCATATTTACTTGGAAGAAGATGCTAAGCCATCCTGCAAATTTCAAAGAAGATTGAACCCTAATCTGAGGGACGTCGTCATGAAAGAAATCAAGAAATGGTGTGATGCAAGTTTCATTTATCCCATCTCTGATTGAAAATGGGTAAGTCCCTTGCACATAGTCCCAAAGATGTCAGGGATTACTATGGTCCCAAATGACAAAGGAGAGGAGATATCTACTCGTATACCAACATCCTCGCGTGTATGTGTCGACTATCGCTGATTTAATGCAACAACAAAGAAGGACCACTTCCCCTTGCCATTCATTGATCAAGTTTTGTAAAGACTAGATGTCAAGGAGTTATTCTGCTTCCTGGATGAGTACTCCGGGTACAACCAAGTGGCAATCGCCCCTGAAGATCAAGAGAAGACTATCTTCACCTGCCCGTTCGTCACTTATGCTTTTAAAAGAATGCCCTTAGGATTGTGCAACGCACCAGCAACATTCCAGAGATGCATGCTTGCAGTCTTCACCGAGATATTAGGCAATTTTCTCAAGGTGTTTATGGATGACTTCTTCGTCTATAATGACAGTTTCAATTCATGTCTTAAGCACCTGGACAGAGTACTTTAAAAATGTTGAGGTGTTTATGGATGACTTCTTCGTCTATGATGAGAGCTTCAATTCGTGTCTTAAGCACCAGGACATAGTACTTCAGAAATGCTGTGAAGTCAATCTAGTGCTATCTTGGGAAAAGAGCCACTTCATGGTCACCGAAGGGATTGTGCAGGGCCATGTCATTTCCCAACATGGCATGGAAGTAGACCCGATAAAGGTGGATGTGATTGTCAGTCTTGAGCCACCTCAGACAGTTAAGAATGTGAGGTCATTCCTGGGGCATGTGGGTTTTTATAGAAGATTCATCTGAGATTTCACTTGCATTGCCCGACCTCTTATAGAACTTTTATGCAAAGAGACTGAGTTTAATGTTGATCACCAGGTTCTCCTATCTTTCAATCAGTTGAAGGAGCTCATCACTCGATCTCTAGTCCTAAAGCCATCAGATTGGTCTCCCCCCTTTGAGATCATGACGGATGCGTCAGACTTTGCAGTTGAGGTTGTTTTTGGACAAAGAAAAGATAAGGCACCCTATGCCATTCATTACGCTAGCAAAACATTAGATGGAGCTCAGAGAAACTATACAATAATAGAGAAAGAGTTGCTGGTTGTGGTATTCACCCTCGAGAAGTTCAGATCATATCTGCTTGGATCCAAAGTCACCATCTTCACCGACCACTCTACTATCCGATATTTGCAGCAGAAGAAGGATGCCAAACCCAGACTGATCAAATGGATCCTTCTCCTCCAGGAATTTGAATTGGAAATCAAGGACAAACCTGGAGTTCAGAATGTGGTAGCAGATCAACTCTCCAGAATAGAGCAGCAAGTGCCTCTGTTGAGCAATACACCCATCACAGACACTTTCCCTGACGAGTCGATTCTGGCTGTGGATTCGCTTCCTTGGTATGCTGATATTGTTAATTATCTCGTCTTGAGGGTAGTTGATGGGTCCGAAATAGCCAATGCTTAATTTGTGTTAATTATCATATGTTTAATTATGAATGTCGTTTCATTGTTGGCGGGCAATCGGAATCGGTCAAGAAATTAACCACAATAATTTAATCAATTTTCAATTGCGTGGTTTTTTTGTTTATTTTACTTGGGCAAGTCCCTAGGTCGAACTCAAGGAGGTAAAGGAACAACCTAGAATTTTGTCTATTAAAGTTCATGCACGGTTTTTGAGGTGGTTCTTTTTTTTGTAATTTTTAATGCAATTTGGGATGAAAATGCAAATTTGGCCAATTTTAGGGACTAAAATGTAAAGATCAATCAAACGATGTCCAGAAAATATGAAACTGGGCCAAGATGAAAATTATGATGAAATGAATGCACATTAATTTTTTTTGGAATTTTTTGGATGCAAGATAAATATTTTATGAATTTGTGAATGCAAACAAAGTGAATTTCAATAATTAATTATAATAAATATTAAACCTAATTACTTCCAAGAGATAAAATTATCCAAGATCTATCACTAGATGATTGTTCTTAGAAAAATCCTAAAACTCAAAAATACTAGATTTAATACCTATTAAAAATTAAAGATTGAAATATGAAAAATGATTTTTACAGAACAAACCGTGCTTGCAAATGCAATTCTTTTTGGGCACGATGCAACATACAACTAAATCTACAATATATGATTTTTTTGGTTAGAGCTATGGTTAATTAGTAATGAATTTTCAAGCACAGAATGGGAAAAATATGCAATTTTCCATAAAAAGAATTAATTATTAATTAACCACATATCACAAAAATGTTAAACATATGCTAAGATGTAGACAATTAGTTGAAGAACAAAGTGTTATTTTTTAATAATAAAAATGATGCAATAAAGAAGTCTAAAATAAGGGGGGAACACAAGGGTCTATCTGCAATTACATAAATAAAAGGAAATAAAAATATGCAGAGCAGGAACTAATTTGTAACTACCAGAAGTATAGGGGGGTGATTCTGCAAAATTACCAAAGGGTCACGTGCGTAGCATGTGACCTCTGCCTGGTAGACTTCTGTGCAAATAGGGGAAACACCGGGGGATTTCTTGCAAAAAATACCAAGGGGCACGTGCTATGCACGTTCCCTTGGATGGCTGGGGCTGTTCTACAAAATTGTAGAACTTGTGGGGCTTTTCCGTAAATCTCCCTAGAGAGGGTGCCAGCCATGTGATCCCTCTCACACGTACGCCTCACGTGGGGAGGGCCTTGGGTCCTGTGCCCAGCCTTGAACAGGTGATCGAGCGGAGGTTGGAGATCTTCTACGGCGGAGCAGCAGGGTCCGACGGAGGGCTAACCTCGACTGGGTGACACATGCCACAACCGAGGATATGGCAATGGATGTGTGGAAGCTGGGGTTTCCGGAGGTGCGAAGAAGTTAGAGCGGAGTCATAGGCGGTGGCTCGATTGAGTGCGACGGAGTAGGCGAACACAGGCGGAGGTGGTAGTGGTGGTTGTCGATGAAGAAAAGCACGACGGAGGTTTGACCTTCGACAACCAGTGGCAGAGCGGTGCTGGGTAGACTTCTGGCACGGAGGAGGCGAATCTCCTAGCAGGTGTAGTAGGTTGTGATGCTTGCTAGAGTCGAGGGGGAGCGACTGCGTCAGGTATCGATGAAGCTTGAAGGAGATGTCGATGAAGAACGATGGGGCGAAGCTTGAGCGCAGGAGGAGTCGCAAGGCGTTGCTGGGCTTCAGGCACAGCTGGAGAGGCTAATGGTGTATTGCAGTTGGATGTTTGTTGGGCTCGACGACGGAGGTTGGAGCAAAGCAGTAGCGGCGGATCACCGCGCTGCAACGAGGGGGGGGGGGGCCTCGTACCTCGCCGGGAAAGGGGGAAGGGGGTCGGGCTATCACCACCGACCTCCTCTAGTGAACGTAGAGCTACCAGCGGATGGGAATTAAGGGCGGGGTCGGAGGAGTTAAATAATATGCGAGGAGAGGTTGATTGGGAAGGTGATGCACGATTGGCTGGAGATTGATTTGAAGGAGATCGGGGATCCATGGCGGCGACCGATCAGGAAGGTGGTGGTGCGAAGGGGATTTGATTGGAGAAGGGCGGTCATCGTGGGATTGGCTGAGGATTCAAGATACGTGGTGGTAGAGAAAATCACAGAGGAGATCGCGGGATGGTGGCGTGATTGCCCATAAAAGG
This sequence comes from Ottelia alismoides, assembly GCA_037367405.1. Lineage (NCBI taxonomy): Eukaryota > Viridiplantae > Streptophyta > Magnoliopsida > Alismatales > Hydrocharitaceae > Ottelia > Ottelia alismoides. Next base: position 551,555 of record JAZKJV010003353.1, on the reverse strand, counting down.
AAAGTAGGGGGAGCAAGATGAAGAGCCTCGACCGTCCAATCGATCGAGGTTGGGCGGCTAAGATAATGCCATGTGGCAGCAAGAGGAGGGTCGCGAGGAGCATGTGTAGCGCAGGTGCGCAAGTGACACGTGCTCCACACGTGCGGGGCTTTTTTTATATTTTTTAATTATAAAAATGAAATATATAAAGCCCAAAAATGGGTGACACGTGGCGGCTCCAAGAGCTGCCACGTGTCAGCCCTGCAAAAATTGAAAAATAAATATAAATAAAAATCTGAAATAAATAGCAAACAATATCGGATCGAAAATGTTTCTTCAGAAAAATTGGTCGTCTCGATAAGATCTACAACTTTCATGAAGGGACCAAAACCAAAATCGATCATTTCTGCAAAGTGATATTTTTGGGGTATCCCATGTACATAAAATACCTTGATTTTTAGGTTTTATAAATTTTTTATCATTTTTAAGCTAGATAAAAATCCGAAAAAATATGATAAAATCATAGATAAATATTTACACATTAATCTGTTTTTTTGGATTTTTATTAAGTAAGAAAAAAGAAATAAAATAAAATACGATAAAGACAATTTTTGTACAGACAGTTAGTGAAGACTAGGACTCAATTAGTTTCGTTGATTTCAAGTTCGGTTTGGATTTGGATTTTTGTGCATTTTAATAAAACTTTCATCAAAGAAGACAATTGAAAAAGAAATAAAATAAAATGAGTCAATTTTGTACATAAAATAATATGTTAAAAACCGTTAAAATACAAAATGTACAAAAGAGGCCCAAAACCCAACTTTCACACATGAGCTCTGATTCACTTGAGCTTGGTCTTGTTTTGAAGGTAATTGATTGTACATTAGTTCAAAAGGGCGTAGGATCAAATCAAACACTGGATGAGGAAGATATCAAGATTTTAGTCCGGAAATCCTAGAAGTAGGGTTTGGGTTTTTGATCCACTTATTTAGGTTAGTGATTTTTTTTGTATTTCTCTTTATTCTTGTTAGTGATATGTACACAATGGAGGTGTTTCAGGTCATTCGGAGTTAGCATGAATTAGTTAAAAATCAGGGAAGTTAGGCTATTTATAGGTCAATTTTGCTTGGATTTTTGGCTTCTTATTTTGTGCAATAATCGGTGATAAAATGCAATTCTTATAAAAACATGTATGAATGCTAATTATGCAAAATAACCGAGGAAATGCCAATGAATTTTAGGGATTTGAGCTTAATTCATGACTTTTAAAGTGATGAATTAGATATTCATCGGTAGTATCGCAAGACTGGAGGAAGATTCGAAAAGACAAATTCTTACCAATGATCCATTTCTACCAATGGGAGGATCCTCTCTTATTCAGGGGAGGAGCGGATTGCATTTGGCGCAGGTGTATCCTTCAGGAGGAGCATCATAGTGTCCTCGAGCATTGCCACTCACTCTAATCTGGTGGACACCACTCTAGATATCGAACAAGAGCAAAAGTACTTCAGTGTGGCTTCTGGTGGCTCACACTATTCAAGGATGTAGCAGCCTTCGTCAAATGATGCCCTGACTTTCAGAGATTGAAAGGCACACTCACAATGAAAGACTCAATGCCCCTGAAGATCATTCAGATAGCAGACGTTTTCGATGCTTGGGGCACTGATTTCATGGGACCTTTCCCTAGCAGTCAGGGATATGAGAACATCCTTCTTGCTATTGACTACGTGAGTCGCTGGGATGAGGCTATCCCTGCTCGAGCCGCTGGAATCTGGACTGTATGTCGCTTTCTGAAATAAAACATCATTTCGCGGTTCGGGATTCTGAAGATTCTCATATCAGATGGGGGTGGGCACTTCATTAATGAAGAGGTCAAGAAATTAACGAAGGAGTACCGTATTGAGCATCGAGTCTCATCTCCTTACCATCGCTAGACCAATGGCATGGCTGAACTATCCAACAGAGAAATCAAGACGATCCTTCAGAAGCTTGTGAAGCCAGACAGAGAATTGGTCCCAACTCTTGGACTCCGTCCTGTGGGCATACCAAACCGCTTACAAGTCTCCTTTGGGCATGTCGCCCTATCGTCTTGTGTATGGAAAACCATGTCATCTACCGGTGGAACTCATTCACAAATCCTTATGGGCATTCAATATGTGTAATTTGGACTCACAGAGAAGTTGTCATAAGAGAAAAGATGATCATAACTGCCTCTTGGAATTTCATGACTATGCATACAATAACACATTGATGTACAAGAAGAAGGTGAAATGCTAGCATGACCGGCACATCAGACGAAAGACCTTGGAAGTTGAACAGAAAGTGTGGCTATTTCATGCAAAGTTGAAGATCTTCCTGGGCAAATTGAAAAGCAAATGGACAGGGCCATTTCAAACACGAGAAGTGCATGACAATGGAAGTATTGCAATATTAGAATTGTATTCTGACGCACAGTCATTTGTCTTTAATGGTTAGTTACTGAAGCCTTACCTTGAGCACGATACCTTCTTGGTCGTTGTTGACTCAATTCAAGTATTGCACTCAGATGATACATCCACAGCACTGGCATTATCAGAAGATTCAGATAATGTTCCTCGAAAACTTTTTCTTTGATCTTTTATCTTTTCTTCTTTTCATTTTCCGCTTTCATTCTCAAAAAGAAAAAAATGTGTGTGTACATATTTGTAAGGTATATCACTCCTTTTTGTCAGTCTTCTATACTTAGGATGCGCCTTGCCCTAAGTATATGGGGGTACACCCCGATTACTTTTATTCTTTAAACCTCTCCATTGTCTCCTCTTGTCGCCTATACTTAGGGCTCTCTTACCCTAAGTATAGGGGGAGACAGTATGAGTATGATCTGTTCATCCTCACCCTTGACCCTCCCTGCCTTGTGTACAGTCTTCTATACTTAGGATTATTTGATCCTAAGTATAGTGGGGATGGTCAACTTCCCATTCATTAATTCATACACACATTTCTTTATTTCTTAGACTCTTTCTATACTCAGTCCGAGTTATGTCTTTTCGTTTTTATCCTTGATTAATGAGGACATAGCTCGAGCTAAGTATATGGGGTCATATATACTATGTATATACTTTAAAGCCATAACTCATATATTTATATAATATTTTAGGCTAGAAATAATGTCATATTCATTACATTGTTATAATAAAAAGATGGTTATATCTCCTCAAACTTTCTTTGTACGTACTGATTAATAAGTCAGGCAAAAATACTTTTGCAAAAATGTTTGAAAAAGTTTGAAATCTTTTTGAAAAATCTATTGAAAAAGGTTGTTTGGAAAATAATTTGCAAAATGTATGCAACCTTTGTAAATGATTTTGTTGCAAAAATTTATTTTCTTTCTTTGAAATAAACATGTTTAAAAATGATTTGCAAATCATTGTAAAAATTGTTGCAAAAATATTTTGAAAAATCTATATATACTGTTTGAAAAACATTTGCAAAAATAATTTTCAAATATGTGTAAATGTTTGTACACAATCGTTTGTGAAAATTATGTTGAACTATAGTTTTCAAAACTTTTGAAAAATGATTTCCAAATAAGTTTGAGGAGCATACACACCATACTCAAAAATCTGTATAAATGTATAAAAGGGATCGATTATCCCTTGTAATTAAAAACCAAAACTATTGTATATATAAGATATATCCCCATGTAAAGATATGTACCTATTTTTAAAAATAAAAAAATTCTGCAAAACTCAAAATACCAAAAATATTTTGTATGAACACATCCTTTTTGTATATACTGATTAATAAATCATGTTAAAAATAGTTTTGCAAAATGATTTGAAAAATGGTGTGATCTATTTGGAAAACTTTTTATGAAATATTTTCAACCTTTGTAAAAATATTTTGATTTACAAAAATTCTTTTCTTTGTGTGAAATTAAAGCTTTGAAAACCTATTTTCGAATGATTTTGAAAATGGTTGTAATGAAATTAAAGCTTTGAAAACCTATTTTCAAAAGATTTTGAAAATGGTTGTAAAAATATTGTGAATATATATATTTTGTGTGAAAAATCTTTGCAAAATGGCTTTAAAATGTTTGTAAATGTTTGCCAAAATTATTGTGTGCTATAGTTTTCATAAATGTTTTTAATAAATTTGAGGAATAAATGCATCATTAAATAGGAATAAAATATCTAAATAAATTTATTTACCAATTGTACACAAATACCTATAAAAGCAACTTTTAAACATATAAATTCTTTAAAATTCTTAACCCTAGTAAGGAAAAAAGAAGCGACACACCCATGTAAATAGTTGTATATATTTTATACTTTCTTGAGCTGAAATTCTCTTTATTTACCAAATTTCTTTTTATGAAAATTCTTTTTACTTTCAAATTCTTTGAAAGATTTTTTTTTTGAATTCCATCATTCTTTCTGCATTGTACATAGCATTCGCATGGCATTCATATTCTTTTCAATTGAGCTTGATGATTGAACTAGTTCAATAAAGTCGAAGATTGGAGCTTGGTTGGACCTTACTGCACCTAACTGCATAAGAACCTTATGGGAACTAGGTTTAAGGTACTTCCGGTCCATTGGGACTTAATCCTTTGAGACTCAGGGCTGGGTTCAAGTCACCTCAACTGACTAACTAGAACTTTTCGAGATGCACGCATGACTCTTGTCGGTCGTGACCTAACATGGACACTTGCACCTTTAACTTGGCTCAACTTAGTTGGAGTGGTGAGGGGGTTGGATTTACCAATCTGAGACGTACACGGGTGAAAACATTCGTCCTCGTCTAGGGAGGGAAGTGCACCCCAACCTGGTCCAGCTGACATGAAGTCGCATGACATGAGAGTGTGGGTTGAAATAAAGCTTTAAAAGAGGAATAGTCTTCTAGCTCAAGAGGAAAAACTCCTTATGTAAATGTTGCTGTAAATAGTATGTTGACAAAAAAACTCCTCCAAAAAAGTGGACAGGCCTGCAAATAAAAATAAAATGTCTACCAGAGTATGTGTATATGTTGTATAGAAAATAAGCAAGCTTGAGCATCAAAGTTATACCATGTGAGCCTGCAGCTGGATGACTTGACTACACTAGCCATGCATCCCGGGATAGGTAGCTACACTATCTACCGTCCATTCTTTTCTTCACCCCCTCCTCTTGAGTTGGATGCCACTTGAACTTAGAAGGGAATACATCTCTCCTCGAGGACAGAGTGCTGGATTGGGGAATCATTGGGTTGTCATTTGGGACAAGCCAGTTCCTTTGTCATTTCAGTTGGGGAGAGCCACTATCACTTACACCGTACAAGTCAGCTTCATAGTCATAAGGGTTTGTGTATGATGTAGGCTAGTTCTGACATGGCTATTGAGGTGGTTTGAACCGAGTTCTGTGACTATCGAAGCTTGCTTTGTTTTAGATTTGGCTCCCAACTAGGTTTCACACACATTTTCACATCAATGTCAAACCTGAGCTCCAACCATTGATTTTATGGTGACAAGTTTAATTATTGAAATCAATTCCATTTATTCCTTCATTTTCTTTTTTTCTTTATTCTTTCCATACTTATTACATAAGTGTTTGCTAGGGACTAGCAAAGGCAAGTATAGGGGGTGATGAATCTCCATTTCATCACCTTTATTCTATCATTTGGGCCTTAAAAACCCTAGCTAATGCATGTAAATAGCATTGAATTTTGCATAATAGCATTCATTATTTATTGTATTATTTGTATATAAAACATGGTTTTTAATGTCAAAATTATAAAATAAAGAGAAGAAAAGAAAAAGTAATAAAATATTGAAGATATTTCATGATCCTAAATGCCCGAGACCAAGTCAAGAATGGAGTTGGTCAACAAGAAATAAAGTATGAGGAATAAGGGCCAAAAATAGAATAAAACCCAATTCTTTTATTCATTATTCATGCATTTTGTACACCAATTTTATTCTCTATTATTTATTCATCAAATAAAGAAACTTTGTACATGAAAATTGTAGATAATAATGTAAATTAAAATACAAAATTGAGTCTGTACAAAAATAATACACAGTGTTCATTTTATACACAAAATAAAAAGCCAAAATTCAAACTTCCCAGACCCATATCTTTCAAAAAAATCAAAACATATCAAAATCACCTCTAATTGTAAATAACTTTTCACAAGCTATTTAATGGTGGTGGTTTCATATTTTTCTGAGTCGCTATGTGAAAGTTAGGTTTTTGACCAACGTTGTATATTATACCAATTAAAATATTCAATTTATTCATTATTCATTATTTTTACAAATGTATATGTTTTGTAATTTTGTAATTATTATTTATAACATATGTGAATATTAAAACAAAAATAAAACCAATAAGAAAAATAAAATAAAATATGTCTATTCCAAAACATAGACAAAATACATATGTTGTATTATATACAAATAAAAGGGAATCATATTCTTTTAGTATTTATTCTTTATATTTTTTGATATTATAAATATTATCTATATTCTATTAAAATTACAAAACCAAAAAAAACCCAATAAAATACATCAAAATAAAATCATGTATATAAAACACAGGTAAAATACCTATAAATATACCTCTAAGATACTCATATCTATTTATTTAAGTGTACAAATAACATCATAAAAATAAAATAAAAAGATATTTATACTCACAAAAATAAGTTATAAATATATAAAATAAAAGAATAAAAAAATAAAAAAAATATACAAAATGAAAATAAAAATGTACAAAATATAGACAAATATACCTATAAATACACTAATAAAAATTAACTACTAATAAAATACACCAAAAAATAAACAAAAACCATATTAAAATACTACATTAAAAAAATAAACGTTTTTATTTTATATTCAAAAATTAATAAAATCATTTACTATTTTAAAATAATTATTTTTTAATAAAATCCGTTGTTTTGTCGCATAGCGGCTGATGTGGACCAATGAGGTCACGTCAAAAGTTGACTGCCGGTCACCTCCCCCCTCTGCTACAGATTTGACGAGATATGTATTTTTCCACAATTTTCACATTTTCCTGGCCACCACATACATCTTTCATCTTTACTCCCTTCACAAGAAATGATCATTGATCATTGTACATACACGCCTATACCTTGTATAATCTGTACATAACGCCATTTCATCGTGTTTCCCCGGTCAATAACGGTGCTCAATATTGTCTATGAATAAAACCTCCGATCCTCCTTGCAACTTTGGTCACCATTAAGCATCTAGAAGCTTTGGGTTAGCGTCTAGGAGAGATCCTCGTGATAGGAGGAGTGTTCTCAAGCCCAGCCTGAGCTTCAGGAGCGAGGGGTGCACCCACAACCGCCTGTTGCCTGCGACCCTGCTCCCTTGGCTACTCCAGGTATAAGAGCTGTCCATTTATCATTTAATTTGCTTCTCTTAGTCTTAGGCCTAATTTCTTGTCGTTAGTTTAGGATGTAGTTGATCAAAGTATGGGTAATCAATCATCCCGTAGTTTGCCGGAGTTGAGCTCCAGCGAGCTCCTCCGTGCATGCCCATCCCATCTCCACCATACCTTTCACCTCCATCTCACCCCTTATCGCTTCACAATCATCCACGTGCATCCAATCAACCAAAACCACCTCGGTTCTGCAAATCTAGATTCATCCCCGCTGCCACATTGGAAACCTCGGTGCCCACCACTCTTTTCGCACAAACAGCTTCATCCTTGGTCGAGGAGAACCTCCTCAAGCCATGCTTTCCTCTTGTGCACGTCACAAAGTCAACGGAGCCCCACTGGGCTCGAATCAACTCGCCTTGCAGGTACTTGGAGGCCCTTCTTTCTCAGAGCTCGCCTGACCTCGTCATGAGGTCCTGGATCCTCTTTCAACCCCCAGCCTCTACAGAAGACCTCCCTAGAGGTCTGGAAACCATCACCATCGAAGGAGAACACTGGGAGGAGGAGGATTCATCGATCGAAGGTCAGGGAAGGCTTTGTTATTCCCTGTTGTTCGTAAGGAGCAGCCACCATTCGATATGGGGAGGCGTTCTAGATTAGATCCTAGGTGGATGAAGCCACACACAGACCGTCAGATCTCTTCAAGCGATCTAATCTGGAGCGTCCAGCTACCAACTGTCATCGCGCGGTGAGGACACGACGCGTGTCAAGTGGATCTCCCATCACCGTCTGATCACGCGTAATTTTGGGTAAATTACATATGCAGCTCCATTCTTTTTGTATTTTATTATTTAGTCCAATAAATAAAAGTTTACGTTATAAATAAATTGGGCATTTTACATTTAAGCCCTTGAGCTTTATGTATTTACACTTTAGTCCCTCCTAGAGTCATGTGTTGTCCCAACGTGACTGGGAAATATGCCAATGTTCACCCTATAATTTTTGTATTTTGTAAAATAGTTCCATAAAATTAAATAGATGGTGCATATTTTTGGTAAAATTGCATCTGTGCCCCTAGATTTTATTTTTATTGCATTTATGCCACTATCAAGACATATATTTTTTGTCATTTTATCTATTTATTAAAAATAGCTAATGTGCACCTAAAAATTCACAAAAATAGTATTAGATGATTGATGCATTGTATTCTCATGCCACGTGTCCACTTTGCATTCTTTTTCATTTAGTCAAATTATTAAAATAAAAAAGAGCCTAGTTAATACATGTTTAACTTAGAAAATACCAAAAAAATATAAAAACATATTTAAAAATTTCAAATATATATATGTATATATATATATTATATTTTATCCTATTTTACTTACAGACCAAAAATCACTAAAATGGAAAAACAAAAACCCTAAAAATAAAAAAAACCCCAAAATCTTTTATAAAAATCCTAAAATTTTTAAAAAAATCCAAAAAAATATCTTTTTCTATTTTATAATTTTATTTATATAATATCTATATATTAAAAATTATTTGGATAATTTTGGAGTTTATTTACTATTTTTAAAATCCAACTCAAATTCGTGTATATTTTTAATCACTTATTTGGGACTATTTTTATTTTAAAAATACATAAAAATTAGTAAAAAATTCAAAAAAAACAAAAAATCTAAAAAAATATTAAAAATCCAAAACATTTTGTTTTCTGATTTTTATGTATATTTGTTAATATTTATAAATATACTACTATGTATTGTATATATAAAGCCGTATAGAGGCTATATTTTAGATAAAAAACACAAAAAACAAAAAAAGTATCAAAAGGAAATATAAAAATTTAAAAAATATAGAAATCAAATATAAAAATATAAAATAAAAATAAAAAATATAATAATAAAATAAGAAACCCATAAAAGATCTATATAAATGAGTAACTGGGTTGTGCATAAATAACCGTAGGCTACCTATATTGCTCTTAGTGGTTCATCCTCTACATGCTTGCTTGTTATGCATTTTATGGTAGAGAAAATAAATTTTAATTCCACATTTTGCTATTAATTGAGTTATGTCTATTGTGGGTTAATTGCTGACTAACCAGGAAGGGTTGAATTGTTAACTCATCGACCGCGGTCTCACCTTGTGAGACCGTGCGACCCTCCATTCTTCCCGTTTATCTGTCACTACTTGAGAGCAGCTCTGGATCGAGTACTTGAACAAGTACTACCCACTCGACCGGACCAACACAACACGAGATATGATGAACAATCTCACCATGATCCCGAACGAGCAGTTCAAAAAGCTTGGTATCGATTCATAGAGCTCATTGATCAGTGTACACATCACGAGATATCCAAGCCCAACCTTGTTCGAGCTTCTTTTGCGGGTTGACACCGGAGCTGTAGGGTCTTGTAAATGCCATGTGTGGAGGGTCCTATTTTTCCAAGGACGATGACAAGTCTGGGCCATCTATGAGGAGATGGCAGAAAACTACATGGTGATGTCCTAGACTAGGGTCTACACTCAAGGGAAGTCCCTCCTACTGGTCGTGTCTTATCAGAGGATTGCACGGGTCGATGTCGGTCCTTCCACTTCGTCGTCTGCAGCTGCATAGGCCGAGTCTTCAGCCGTTGACATTGGTATCATTAGTGAGATGTTGGACCACATCGAGATCATAGAGAAGAGGCAATGCGAGGGCCTGAACAAAATTGATCGGTTGGCACAAACACTGAGTGACACGAGCCAGATCATGTGCCTCTAGGAGGCACAGACGACTTCTCAGCCCCGTCTCAAGTCACGGTCTGTACTAAGGAGCAGCTCTAGCCAACCATCTACCTCGTACAACCAGGTCCACCATATCCAGGCAGAGCCGGTTTACCAACTGCAACACTACCAACAGTCACCACCATCCCCAGACACCCAAATGGTGGTCTACTAGTTGGGTCAGCCCCTAGAAGTTATTCCCCAGCCACACTTCGAGCAACCAGAGCCGTTGATGGATGTCAACATGATTTGGTATGATTGGTACCGACAACAACCCAGGATCTGTCGTGATCACCCGGGTTTCCGATGGTCTACTAGAGGTACCTCTTCCCAGCAGCAGCCTCCAGCTCAGGCAGGGTAGACCAGCCAGCAGCAGCAGGAGCCCTATCACTCCTAGCAGTATCACTAGTAGCAGGGTCCCCGTCCCTATCATCATGGAAATAGTGGAGGCAGCAGCAACCTCAGTAGTATTCCCAGCCTCCTCCTCGCTACGAGCAGCACCAACAGCAACCTCAACCTCATTTCCAGCGAGGCAACCCGTCTGGTTCTCACAGACCTATATATGAGAACCCAGCCCTTGATGACCTGGCCTGTTTACTATCTGATTAGCAGGCATCCTGCTGGTAAGAGATGGACGAGTTCCGGCAGGAGATGAGGGAGATTATAAAGGGAAAGGCTACCATACCCACTCAGATTAAGCCTGACCTGAACAATCTGAAGAGGAAATCTGACCAGGTAAAGTTTAAAAAGACGACCACTCCTAGTGATACTTTGGGTGATATTTCTTCCTATGTATTTGATGTTGATTTTGTAAAACTTAGGAGCGGTAGGATGCCAGCCAGCGGTGCCTCGTTTGAGCGACGACCGATGCTGATGCTGCTTATGATGATGATGATGATGATGATGATGATGATGGTGCTGAAGCCACCAAGGATATTGATCCAGCTGACGGTACTGAGGCTATCTTGATTCCAGTAGCAGATGATGATGTTGATGCCCCCAATATTCTAGTTGCTTGGCCAGAGTATGGTGTTGATGCCGTAAAGACAGTTGTTGTGGGTGGTGCTGATGCCGCCAATTTTCCTGCAGTTGTGTTACCTCAGTTTATATCTCAGGACAGAAAAATACAAAAAAATGGAAAAATAGAAAAGAACAAAAATATAAATAAAGGAAAGGTTTCTATATCCCTTGTGAGTCCATCTATGTTGCATGATGATCTTGATATGGATTCTAGTCTTCTACATGCAGAGGAGCGTATTCCTGACCCTCATCTTTCTAGAGAGGGTCTAACCATCCCCTTCCATCAAGTACTCCACTTAGAGAAGTGGAATAAGAGAGAAAATCCTAAAATGAAACACTAGCTAGAGTTCAAAGAGCGGATGATTGATCGATTCCAAATATAGTTGGATCTACAAGAGGCACTAGAGCACATCACTCTCCTCCAAAAGAACGTAAGAGAGAAGACCACCGTCCTCAAGAAGAGGATGAACAACAATACAAAGATCCATGTGCTTACTCATGCCACTTGCTTCGCCATTCAGTACCGATTGCCAACTAAGAGACCTGATGCAGGAGATCCATATGTCAGATGCCATATCCATGAGAAGTGGTTCGATCACACCCTATTAGATAATGGCTCTTCTATTAACCTTCTTATGGCTTCCTTGCTCAACCGATTTGAGTTTGTTCCTCTTCGATAGAGCAGGACAGTCATTCAGTTTGTTGATAGATCTGTCAAGAGGTCGAAGGGGTTATTAAAGGACGTGGTCATCACAATTCAGGGTCTGAATTTCCCTGTGGACTTTGTTGTATGGACATGGAGATCCCTGAGTCTATGGCTGATACCCCCATCATCCTAGGGCGCCCATTCTTGGCCACATCCAAGGAGATGTATGATATGATAGCGGGAAGGTATACTTTCATGTAGAGGGAGAAAGTGTATAAATATAGATGATCGAGGAGAGCAAAGCAGGAGATTTAGCCTTCTCCAAGCAGTCAAGTGATTCAGAGAAGATGATAGATACCGAGCAAGACGTCCATCAGGAGTGATTATGATCATAGATGATGGAGCAATTTGGTCAGACCTCGTATCACAAGACTTGTTGCACCTTCAGACACTACAGACTTACAGATTCTGGTAGATGAGAGTTTAGAGAACACACTCTTGGCATCGGACACATTTGAGGCTGATGATCATGTCCAGGATAGTGAAGCAGAGTATATTTCATGTTCTTCTGATTCAGATCCCTCGTATTAAGGAATTTATTGAGATGACTTTAATGATTATTTTCCTTGTCCGATTAATTTTCTTTGTTTGATTCCTTCAAAGCTGGCAGCTAGGGCAGAGATCGAGTCAGTTCAGATGATAGATACACCAACATGGTTACCTTTGTCAGATTCACAGATGCAGCGAGAGTTCTCTCACGTAGATCTGATAGCCTTCACTCAGACATTTTAGAAGTCATATTTGCCTGCTCCCAATTGTCCAAAACTGAAGACCTTGCTATAGTCGATGAAGTGCAGATTCCTTGCGGGTGAGCCAGATATGTTCGCAGTCATTATCTCAACGGATTTGACTAGAGAGCAAGAATCTCATCTGATGGAGGCTCTTGAAGAAACTACAAGACGATTGGATGGAGTGTAATTGATCTCTAGGGGATAAGTCTGGCCCTTTGGTCCCACCATATCTATCTCAAAGACGAGGCCAAGCCATCATGTGAGTTCTAGCAACGATTGAACCCGAATCTTCGAGATGTGGTCATGAAAGAAATATCGAAGTGGTGGAGCGTCGATTTTATCTACCCCATCTCCGACTCCAAGTGGGTTAGTCCATTACATGTGGTACCCAAGAAGACGGGATCACTATAGTTTTGAGCGAGTATGGAGAGGAGATAGCTACCCAGGTACCCACTTCTTGGAGGGTCTGTGCAGACTATAGATGATGGAATCATGCCACTAAGAAGGATCATTTCCCGTTGCCATTTATTGATCAGATTTTTGAGAGGCTATCTAGGAAGAGTCACTATTGTTTCCTTGATAAGTACATGGTATATAATCAGGTGGCCATAGTGCCCAAAGACAAGGAGAAAACGACATTCACCTGTCTGTTTGGGACGTATGCTTTTAGATGGATGCCCTTTGGTTTATGTAATGCTCCAGCTAATTTTCAAAGGTGCATGTTTTCCATCTTCTTGTACATGGTGGGTGACTGTTTAGAGGTCTTCACGGATGACTTTTCGGTCTATGGCGATGGGTTTGATGCTTGTCTTGACTGTCAAGACCGTGTATTTCAGTGTTGCATAAAGGTCAACTTAGTGTTATCTTGGGAGAAGAGTCAATTCATGATGACTCAGGGGATGATGCTTGGACATATCATCTCCAACAGGGGCATGGAGGTTGATCCGACCAAGGTGGGTATCATCAAGAAACTCAAGCCACCGTCCAATCTGCGACAGTTGCAGTCTTTTCTGTGGCATGTCGGTTTCTACCAACAATTCATTCAGGATTTTAGTCATGCTGCCCGGCCGCTTACTGATCTGCTGATGAAAGACATCGACTTCATTTTAGATGATATGTGTCTAGCGTCATTTGAGACTCTCAAGAGATTAGTTGTCGAGGCTCCTGTCCTTCAACCACCCGATTGTTCTCTCGCATTCGAGATCATGACGGATGTTTATGATTTTGCCATAGGGATGTGCTAGGACAGAGGAGGGACGGATTGCCTTTGGCCATTCATTACGCTAGTTGGACTTTGGAGGCCACTCAGTGAAATTATACTGTGACTGAGAAGGAGATGCTAGCCATAATCTTTGCTTTGGATAAGTTCATATCATATATTCTTGAATCTAGAGTGACTATCTTTACAGACCACACCGCCATACGATACATCATGGCAAAGAAGGTTGCCAAAGCCAGATCGACTAGATGGATGCTTCTACTCTAGGAGTTTGATATTGAGATTTAGGATAAGCCTGGAATCAAAAATGTGGTGGCGGATTATCTCTCCCGTTTAGAGAATCTTAAGTATTCAGATCAGATTCACCTATTACAGAGACCTTCCCAGATGAGGCAATTCTTGCTATCACCTCACTCCCGTGATACACCGATATTGTGAACTATCTTGTCACCAAGAAAGTTCCACAGGCGTAACATAATATCGAAAAGCCATGAAAAACATTTGAGTTCTCTTAGTCCACAGACTTTTACTTTAGCCAAAAAGTTTTAAATTTTTCAAACTTTTCACTTTATAGCTAAAGTAAGTATACGGTATATACGGTATACCCTTCTATACTTAAACTTTGCTATGTCCTCATAGCACTAGATGATACAAGTCCATAGGTCCATTTAAATATAAAGGAATATACGAGAGCTAAGAGGGGATCCCCCTATACTTAGGTTAGAAATAACCTAAGTATGAAGGCAAGGAAAGAAGAGAGGAGAAAAATCACGGGGACTCGGGTCCCTTCTATACTTAGGTTGAGATTAGCCTAAGTATAAAGATGGGAATTGATGCTGGGAGGGACCCAAGGGGAACGAAGAAGATAGATGGATATACAGATGAGTGGATGAATCTACGGAGATGGATGGAGTGACTAAGGTTTTGGGGTGTGTATCGAAGCAAACAAGGCTCAATCAAGCAAGAAAGACCCTTAAATTCACCAACTCACACATGAAACCAACTGCGGTTGGTTTATTATCTTGTCGGTTTTATTGGTGATAAAATATTTTATTTTACGCAGAGAAAAAATGTTAAGTGAAAATTAAGCGTAAACGAGGGTGTTGCTCTCCCAAAACCAAAGTTTTACTCCATTGTTGATTGACTTGCAATTACCAGTCCCAATTATTCTTAAGGTTGTCACTGAATTAAGGTTAGCACATAAATCAAGAAATCATCGTCTACCGTTCATTCCCTTTTTCAATTAACCTAGGTGATCAAGCTAGGAGGGAGAAATCGAGAAAAAGCCGTGTCGATAAAAACTTTGATCTGGGCTAAGCGTGAAAACATGCAGTGATTTGATGAGAAATACGTGAAAACTTGGGTTGTTTTGACAACAAAAACTCATGTATGCAAGTCATCAGAAAGCCGCACCTAACATGCTTCTATTAGCAGGGAAAATTTTCTTTTAATTTGACTAAGTGAAGCGATGCTACGTGCATCTTGAGTTAAGGTGTGTCCTACCTACGAGCAAGCACATAAAAATATAAAAATTAACTAAGCTCGAAGAGCCGCGTGCCTGGTCCTAGGTCGACACTCAAGTGGGGACGATCCCCACACAACCACGATCGTTCGATTACAATCGCGAGCCTTCGATCGAAGACCGCTGTAAAAGATGAATTATTACATGTATGGAATGGAAATAAAAATGCGACACAAATTTTTTTATATGCTCCAAGCATGCTACTACGGTTCCTCCCAGCGGGAGACACCAGCTCCTCGCCTCCTTGATTGATCAAGGGCCCTTCCACAGAAACAAGGATTAGAGATCAAATAAAAAAGAAAAAATTTTATAATGCAAAATATGTGAACAATTTTACCTATAAAATGAACACTTAATTAAATAAACAAAAATCCAAAAAATATAAGAAATGAGCCGTGTCCCCGGCAACGGCGCTATTTGACGAGTCGCAAAATTGACCCTTTAATAGTGTTGTATTAGCACTTGATAATGTCATCGCAGTCGGGCCAATTGGGCTCGTCAAAGACCATCTCATTTAGATATATACATATCAAAATGAGATGGCCGTATACTTTTTTTATTTTACTTGGCAAGGAGCCAAGGTCGAACTCAGGGACACGAGCCTTTCTCGAATTATCTGGGTTTTTATCTGTCTAGTTAAGTGTTGAGTTGAAGAGCATATAGATCAAATCATGCAAGCAGACACAATAATGCATCAAAACAAACATGCATTTTTTATTTTATTTTTGTCATGCAAATAAATGTGATGAGATGCCATGAAAATATGCCCGGAAAAAAAACGAGTCAACAGAATCAAATAGTGAAGCACTTCTCATTTATGTAGCAATTAGGCAATGAGAACCATAGAAATCTGGACACTTAGTTAATCTAATAGTGCATTACAGATCATAGTGTCAAAACTAAAAGTTAAGAATGACATAAGGAAGATGACGAGAAGAGCTTCAAAATAAAACTAAAATCAACTCAATTGGATATATGTAGCTCAAGATATGCAAGAAAGAAACTAGGGGCATAAATGAAAGAAATCATGAAAACAAAATTACAAATAGGTCCCTGGGAGGGACTAAAATGCAATTATGAAAAGATCGGGACTTCCCTGTAAATTACCCTCACGCACAGGGGCATTTTTGCAAATTTGAAAACCCACGAGGGCAGCAATGTAAAATGCCCACTGGTGCGCGTGTGACGCACGTGACACTGGACCTGGATGCAATATGCAGAACTGGTGAGGGCACCGATGTAAAAAGCTCAGAACTCACGTGCGTGAGGCACGTGAGCTCAGGCGCGGGTGGGGGCAAGGTTCGGTGCAGCTTCGGGGGTTGTAGCAGGTGGCCTGGGCCACGTGGCGGCTCGAGGTTGCCTCGGGCGAGGCTCGGTCCCATCGAGCCTCCGCGCTCCGGGATGTCGACGTGGCGCCTCCAGGGCCGTTGGATCTCCGCCGTGGGGCAAGATCCAACGGTAGCTGCTCCTCCTTCTTCCTCTAAGGTGGCGGCGCTATCGGAGCTCCAGCGTGAGGCCTGGAGCTCCTCCGCGCCTCGCCGTGCTCGGTGAAGCTCGGGGGACGACGCTGAGAGTCTGGCGATGAAGGTCCGAGGTCGAAGAAGACACGGGAGTACCTGGGATGCTCTATCGACACCTGATCGCCGGAGGTGGAGCTCTAGAACTCAGCTCCACCCGAGATCCGGCCAATGAGATTGGTTGACCTGCAAAAAGGGGTTAGCGGTGTGTGCGTGCGAGCTGAGGTGGGCGAAAGGCCTAGGGGGCGGAGAAATGGAGTCCTTAGTGTGTTCTCCTCCACCTCCGGCGGAGGAGAATGCCTGGGATGAAGGAGGTTGTGGGTGAGTAGGAGGGTGATCCAAGATGTGCGCGTGGAAGGTGGTTTGATGGCGAAGCTAAAGGGGTGAGCAATGGAGCGCGAGAGTGTTTGTAGAGACCTAGAAAATTGCGCATAATACGAAGAAAACTCAGAGAAGATAGGAGAGTTTACCTGGCCGGAGATGGAGGGGGTGGCCTGGGCTCGAGGTCATCGGAGGACCTCGTGGTCGTCGCACGTACTGGGCCGTCCCAGCGAGCTCGAGCAGGGCTTTGAGCCTCCGCAGCACCGCCGTGATGGGTGGTGCGTCTCATCGGGGGCACGTTGTCTTCGCTCGATCCACGCTCCTCCCCCTATCACAGGGAGGAGGCGGAGGGCTGGGCTATGCCCCGTGAAAAGATGGACGGTCACGGTGGACGGTGGGAGGGGAGTATTTAAAGGTGGTGATGGCGGAGCTGATGAGTGGAGTCGAGGGTTTCGAGGGCGCGCTTGGCGCGACTGGTAGTGGATCGAGGTTAGTGGAGATATGCGCGAGAATGAGGGATGACGGGGGTTCGTGGTGCGGCGGTTGGTGAGAGGAGAGGTGGAACAGGGCTATGGCTAAAAATGGAAGGGTGGAGGAAGTCTGCGAGGCGCGGGGCTCAAGCGAAGCTTGCGGGAGGAGGAAGACGAGGTCCGGACCATTGGATCGTGAGATCCAACGGTCCTGGTGAGGGCACGTAGGGACGGTTTGGATCAGATCTGAAGGCGATGCGATCAGAGGCTGCTGGTGAAGCCACATGTCGAAAGGAAATTAAGGCGGGAGTGAGTAGCTAAGATGAAGTCTGGGTGTTGATCGGGCGGTTGAGAGTTGGTGCGGTGATAATGGCTGAGATGGATGGTTTTTAAGGTGATCGGAAGGAGCATAATGAGCCACGTGGCAAACTGTGGGAGAGGTTTGAACGAGCGGACGCGATGGGCTCTACTAAAGTTGATCGGAGGGTTGAAATCAGAGAGCGGATGGATGGTTAAGATTAACGCTCCCAGGCGAAAGCGAACAATCATTAATTAGCCACATGTCGTCCTACAAGAGATGCGCTAACGGAGGGCGGTGATCAAGGCCTGAGGGAGATCAGACGGCTGGAAAAATGAGCGAACGTGGAGAACTCAGGGCTGTTGGATCTCAGGAGGAGATCTGACGGCTGAGGGCGCGAGCGGACACGTCAAGGGAGGCAGGCCACGTGGCTCACCCAGAACGGGCCACGTGGCCCAATCACATTATTCCGAGAAAAAGGTTTATTTTTTACGGTTAATTTGGCCGAATTTGAGAAAACTCAAAACATGAAAGTTGTAGATCTTGATGAGATCAACAAGTTTCATGTTGACCAAAAATGGAGAGAAGGTCATCTGTAGACACCAAACATTTTTGAAGGTATTTCTAAGGTTAAAAAATACCACATATTTTTGTTTTGCCAATTTTTTGTGGTTTTTAATTTATTAAGGGTTCTGATAATTACAGAACTTTAACGGGATTTTATTGACACAACTTTAAGCAAGGGGGTTAATTATGGAAAATAAGGATGATGAAATCGAGTTTCATCAGGCACATCTCCCTTTCATCTCGTTTATGGCAAGACAAGCCACTTACCAGTGGTAATCAAGCATAAGTCACTTTGGGCGGTTACAGAACTACTATTGGATCCCAAGAGTGTAGAAAATCAAAGGAAAGAAGAATTGACAGCCCTAGAGGAGTTTAGAGACACAAGCTTCTCAAATAGCCTACATTATAAGGATAGAGTGAAGAGATGACATGATTCTCACATCGGCCATAAACAGTTTGAGCCGAATCAGAGAGTATGGCTATTTGATGCTAGGTTGAGATTATTTCTAGGGATGTTACAAAGCAAATGGAAGGAACCATACTTTGTCAGAAAGGTGCATGACAATTGAAGCATTGATATATATCTGACTTGTCATATGATTCCACCTTTCGGGTTAACAGTCAGTGTCTAAAGCCATATCTTGATCATGATCCGCTAATATTGATGTTGCCTATATTCATTTTGTATGAGATGTGATCTTTGACTAACATCATCTGCATCTCATACCTAATTATCACTTCTTCTTCACGGTTGTATAGATCCATATTGTCCATATCATTCATTCTTTCAGACACCCCATCTTCATCTTATGATTATGCTATACTTAGGGGACACTTTGCCCTAAGTATAGGGGGTGTCAAACCTGGGATTATACATTTGACTCTATTTACCTTTGTTTTGTTGCCTATACCTAGGAATATTTTACCCTATGTATAGGGTAGTTAATGCTTGTACATCCTATTCTTCAGTTTTCCCCTTGTGTACAGTCTTCCATACTTAGGATTATTTTATCCTAAGTATAGGGGAATCACCGATCTCTATTCATTTTGAGTCAGTATATTCTTTCATTCGTCGTTGTAGTCTAGCATTGTTTTCACTTCTCCATATCCAGCACGAGTTATGTCTTCTTTCATCGCTCTTTGATCACTCTGAAGACATCGTTCGGGCTAAGTATATGGGGGTGTCATATATATTGTATATATATTTTAGCCATAACTCCTACTTTGTGTGTGTGTTAATAATATGGCTAGAAAATCACAAAAATTTTAAAATTTTCTTGTACATAAATGCTTGAAAAAGTCTTTTGTAAAATTTATTTCTATACAAACTTTTACAAAAATGATTTTGTTTATAAAATTTTTGTAAATATTTTTGTATCAAAATTATGTATAGTACATAATTTTTGAAAAATGTTTTGAAAAATAAATGTTTGCTAAAATTTGTTTGTAAATGTTTGTAAAAATATTTTGCAAAACTTTTTCCTTCCTTCTTGCATTCAAAAATTCCCATAAAAATGTACATATTTTGAAATATTTTTCACAAAAAGAGTTTTGTATATATATTCTTCTAAATCATGGTTGACATTTAAACTAGTTTGGAACTAAATTGAAAAATGGAGCTCGGTTAAGATCTTAATCCACTTAACTTCAGATGAATCTTATAGGATTTGGAGTTAAGACTTTTCAGGTCCATAGAGACTTAATTTTTTGAGTCCACTTGGCTTTGTTCACATGTCATCTTTATGAGCCTATGTAGAACACTTAACAACGTAGAGAGGGATGTGCACGTCAACATAGTCTAGTGGCATTGAGGTTTAAAGACAGGAGTCAGTGGGTTGTAATAAAGCTTCAGAAGAGGGATAGCCTACTGGCTCAAGAAGTAAAACTCCTTATGTACATGCTGCATCGTGTAGATATGTTGTATATATGCACACAAAAATGTGCAAAATAATGAAAAACTCCAAAAAAAGGGACAAGGCTGATTGAAAATAAAATGCCTGCCATAGTGTATATCGTGAATAAGCAAAGCTTATGTATTCCACCTTCTCATCTCATGGAAGCTTGCAGCTGGAGACGTAGCTACATTGGTTAAGCTCCAAGGGGATACATGGCTACACTGGCCACGATCCATTCTCTTCTTTCCCCCTCTTCTTGAGCTGGTTATACTTGAACGTAGAAGGGAATACCTCGCTCCTCGAGGAAAGAGTTGCTAGACTAGGGGATTAGAGTTACCTTGTTGAGGGGGGTTGTTTCTTTGTCATTTCTGAGGTGGGGAGATAGATATCACTTACAAGGAAAGATGCATAGTCATGAGAGTTTGTGTTTGTAGACTTGTTCTGACCTTGTTATTAAGGAGTCATGTTCATAGAATTGTGGAACTTGAAGGCTATTGAGTCTTAAACCTACTTCCCGATAAGGTTCCACCAAACCAATAATCCAAAGGTCTAAGTGAGCTCCATACTCCAATTTAATGAAGATAAATTTAATAATCAACTTTGGTTCTTTTTCTTTTCTTCTTTTCATTTTCACTTCTTTTTCAAATAGCTGTTTGCTAAGGGACTAGCAAAGGTAAAGTATAGGGGGATGATGAATCTACAATTCTCATTCTTTATTCTTATATTTTAGCTCTTTATCTTAGTAAACCCATCTATAAATACCTGTAAATATAAAAAATTAACTTTGTGCATGTCTTTGTTAATATCTCATAATTAACACCTATTTTGCAAAAATAAAGAATAAGGTAAAAGAAAAAAATAAGGATGTATTTAGAATAAATACATATTGACCCAAATCCCAAGAGAAGGTCAAATTTTGACCTGATCGCAAAGAAAACAAATAGAGAGACATAAGGGTACACTATGTATTGTACATACCACCTATGAATGTACAAAAATATTTAATTATTATATTTTAACAAAATAAAAATATCTTATTATTTTTACAAACTTGTATATAGCACTAGAAATATAAAACAAAATATAAATCAGAAAAACAAAAAATAAAATAAACAATTCCTTGTACAAAAGAAACCTATACGTAATATAATACCTATTTATTTTACATTCCTAATTTATTTATAAAAATCAAATAAAAATCATTTTATATTCCTTAAATATTTTTGTAAATAAATAAAAAATAAAATAAAAAAGAAGTTTTATTAAATTAATAAAATAAAAATACTTGTACATAATACATAGGTATGTTATCTTTGTATATACCTTATTTTTATTTTCATAAAAATAATTAAAAATCACAAAAAATAGCTTATAAAATAATATACATTTTTTTATTTTATACAGTTTTTATTTTAAAACCATTTACTATTTTTTTATCTAATTTTATTTTATTTTTAAAATTCTAGAATTCCTATTGGTCCCCGTAGGATCGTTGACCCCGGTCAACGTCTCCTCCTTGCCGGGTCAGGTTGCCTTTCATCTTGCCAGAGCATATTCTCGGATTTCTCCCGATCGCACCTAACCTCCGTTTGCCTCGATTTGATCACCCGATTGCTCTCATAGGGTTCGTGATCCTCACAGATCACTAGGGAGGATCAGATCTACCTAGAGTTTTGCTCCGTACATCGATTCGTCTAGACCCTTGAGCATACTATAAATTCTTCCCTATGCCTCCTACGCTCTGTAGCTCATGCCTCATGCCACCCATACCCCTAGCTAGCATCAGCAAAGTGACAGCTGCTCAACGCCTCCGTCGAAGCTTGATTCGGTTGTCATTTGGCCGCAGCTCAAGTCGTGGCAGGAGACCTCCACCGCGAGAAGCCTCTTCGTCCTTTCATTAAGGAATCGAGGCTATAACCCCCCTCCTCCGCTTCGCCTGAAGTTCCTGAGTTCGTCAAAACCTTCAGGTATCTATCATATCGCCTCTCCTTTCTTGTTTCGATCCAACTTTACATTTCATCTCCACCATTGTTCCTGTGCTCAGACCACCGGATCTTGAGCCCGTTACCCACCTTCATCTGCACAGATTGACCTTGCGACTCACCACCATCCTTCCCATGCAACCTTTCCCCCATAGGCTTGCTCATCAAAGTAAGATTAAGGTCGCGTTTCCATGCCCCATCTTCGTTAGAAACCCAAGATTCATTCCCCATCGCTTCCCTTCATTTTGCCATGCAATAACCTAACCGGAGAATTCCCTCCGAGTCACTCTACCCTTTGCAAGTGTCTTTGCACGCTAAGAGACCCAGTTTATACTCTTACTACACCGGTGGAGCAGCTCTAGGAGGACCATAACCGAGACACCCATCTGACCATCCTCCAATCATTGGAACAACTCACTCGACGCATAGTGCTCCCACGACCTTGCTGGACTCCTCAGAGCCTCCATCGTAGCACTGGATTTCCGTCCTCGCTTAGTTGAAGTTCACCTAGGTTGAGTTCATCCATGACCCTTTTCTGTCGCTCGATCAGGAGCTGTCCCCCCCCAGATTTGATCAGGTCTGTACACCCTTGTTTGATCTTTAACGGTCTGATCAGATTCCTGAGATGACCTGACACACACGTCTGGCTGCCTTTCCAGAGCTGTCAGATTGCTTTCCGGAGGGAATCAGAGCCATCATAGCCTGCCTCCTCGTACGCGTGCCACATGCCCTCTGCTTGGGTATATTTCCTTTCTATCGTGTCATTTTTGTTATTTAGTTTTAGTCCAATAATAGTAACGTGTAGTTAATAACATTTAAAGTTTGGACCCTCAAGTTTTCAAATTTTCATTTTAGTCCCTCTGAGTTTTAGTCGCGTGTGTCCATACGTTCTTTGCTGGGTTATTTGAAACTTGTACCTTGAACTTTCTGCTAGTTATTTAAGTGAATGTTAAGTTTTAGTAATTGCATTTATACCCCTATGATGTTGGATCACGTCCTGTGCATGAGTTGAGTGGACTTTTTGCATTTTTGGCCATGAAACTTTAATATATGTTATCTGTTCGATCCTAAAAGTAAAAATAATTACTTTTGGGTCCTTGTAAACTGTTTCTAATTTCTTGTCTTTTTCTGGTTGAAATAAATAGTAAATTTGTCCCCAAAATTCTACAAAAAAATCTTGTTAACTCCTATGTGTTTGCTATTGATGTGGTAATTTTGGTTTGCCAATTTTCATGCATTTTATATTAATAAATATTCAAAACCCCCCAAAAAGTGTACTGTTTGAGTTATGAAAATGATAAAAATTCGAAAAATGTCTTAAAAATTCAAAAAACAACTATGTAGATTTATTTTATTCCATTTTACTTCCAGTATCATTTGTGTTTGAAAATAAATTAAAAAACGCTAAAAATGACAAAACACTCAAAATCTTATAAAAGTTGTATAAAATCAAAGAAAAATCCAAAAATTGTGTTTTAAGTTTTTTTGTTGGTTTTTATTTCTATTTTATCATAAAATTATCATCTAGGAATTTTGGGCATTTTAAATATTTTTAATTTGCAAATTATTTTCTGGTTGTGCACTGTTTTGTGTTTTTATCACTTTTGATTTTTAAAAATTCACAAAAAGCATTTAATAATCCCACAAAAATTGCAAAAAAACATTTTATAACATATAAAAAAAATATTTTTATTTTAATTTTCTGAGCATTTTTCTACTGTTTTGAAAAATCTAAAAAGAGTGTTGTGTGTCATTTACCCTTTGCGACTCTTTTTGTTTTACTGAAATATTAAAAACTTGAAAAACCACTAAAAGTACTTTTCTTTTAGAAATTTGACTATTTAGTTTTAAATCGTGCTCCTTATGTTCGACCATGGTTGCTATACCAGGTAAATAAAATAGCGCGATGCTTACATTCCTTGCTTGATTTCTTGAATGGTTTATTTTCTTGTAACCGATTTGGTTGATTAAGGATAATGACATTTGCCTAATTTTGTCCTCCTTAGTCGATCGGATTTTCGTGTCATCACCATCTCATGAAGAAGGGGTAGATAAGAGAATGAAGTGTGGCCAGTGTAGCCACATATCCTTGGAGCTTAACTAGTGTAGCCAAGTCTCCAGCTGAAGGTTTCCTTGATATAGGGCTTTGGAACATATGCCTTGCTTACGATGGCATGATTTTTTTTAATTTTTTTAATATATACAAAGGTGCATTATGTACATAAGGAGTTTTTCTTCTTGAGCCAGCAAACTATCCCTCTTTTGGAGCTTTATTGCAACCCACATCATCCCGATTTTAGATGTCAGCACCACTAAACTAGGTTGAGGCACACTGGCTACTTATTCTGACTGTGAATGCTTCCACTCGTGTGTTTCCCCAAGCTAAAGGATTCTACCTCCTCACCACCTCATCCGTGTTGAGCTACATGTAGAGTGTTTTTCCAAGTTATCACTATCAAGAAGGGTCATGTATGTGATGTTAAATATTCTTTATAAACCAATCAAGATGACATGTGAACATAGCCTTATGAACTCAAAGAATTAAGTTACTTGACCTGAAAAGTCCTAATTCTAGTTCCTATAAGGTTCCTTTGAAATTGAGTGGGTTAAGGTCTTAACTAAGCTCCATTCTTCGATTTTATTCCAGACTAGTTTAAATTTCAATACTATTCTGAAAAATGCACATGCAAATGCAAGAAATATATAGACAATACTTTTTTGAAAAGAAAAGAAAATAAAAGAACAAAAGAGAGTTTTTCAAAAGAAAATAAAAGGGTTAGTGGATTAAATGTATTTACATAGATTAACAAGGATTACGTATATATTGTCAAGGATTTTATACAAGTATAAATACAAGGATTATACAAGTTTTATAAAAGATTTTATTTTACAAGTGGAGTTTATCTACAACTTTTATGAAGAATTTTATATACAACAAAAAAATTTTTAGAAGTAATTACAACTTTTATACACACATGGATTTTACAACAAATAGATACATCTTGTAATTTGTATCCCATGTGAAAAATAATTTTACAAAAAATTACAAACCTTTCCAAATAATTTTCAAAAGATTTTACAAAGATTTTACAAAATATTTTACAACGATATTACAAAAGTTTAGAAATTGTTTTCAAACTATTTTACAAGCATTTTACAAAAACAATTTTACAAACATGTTTTTGCAAATATTTATTTTCAAAAAATTTACAAACATTTTGTACAATATACATAATTTGGATACAAATATAATTTACAAATCATTTTACAAACAAAACAATTTTATAAATATTTGTGCAAAAGTAATTTTACAAAAAAAATACAAACATTTTTACAAAATATTTTACAATCAGTTTTACAAAAGTTTTTACAAAATATTTTACAAAACTGTTTTTGCAAACAATTGTACAAAAGATTTTTGCAATTCATTTTACAAATCATTTTTCAAAACATTTTTTTAAGTAGTAGCGATATTATTAAGAAGCAAAAGTACGAGTTATGACCAAAGTATATATACAACATACAGACACACCTGATACTTAGGTCGAACTATGCCGTCATAGTGATAAATAAGCGACAAAGGAAGACATAACTTGTGCTAAGTATAGAAAAGTGAAAAGAATCTATACAACAGTGACTCAAAGAATGAAAAGAAAAGAAGAGAAGTCGACGATCCCTCCTATACTTAGGATCAAGTAATCCTAAGTATAGAAGACTGTACAAACGGGGAAAAACGAGGGAAAAGAATGTACAACTCAACGACTCGACTTGTCCTCCCCTATACTTAGGGTAAGAGATCCCTAGGTATAGAAAAAAAACTATCAAAAAGTTGAAGGACAAGTGAGGGAACAGAAGAATAAAAGGAATAAAAGCACAAACGAACAAAATGAATGACATCACTCCCCCTATACTTAGGGTAAAGGATCCCTTTGTATAGGTAAGGACAACAAGAGTGATGAAACAGAACAAAAATGGTAAAACTGAAATCATTCACCTCCCATATACTTAGGATAGAGTACATCATTAGTATATCACATATACGGGAAAGAGGTGAATGATAAAAATGGAAGAAGAAGGAATAGAAAAGGAATATATACAAGAGAATATCAACTCATGTATCAGACATAGAATATGTCAAAGAACCATCATCTGATACCAAATAGATGGAATCAACCACGGACAAGAATGTATCATGATCTAGATATTGGCTTCAACAATTGTTCGTTTACAATAAATAGTTGTGCGTCAATGACAACCCAGATATGACAATATTGTCGTTGTCATGCACAACTCTAATAATGAACGGTTCTGACCATTTGCTTTTAAGTTTACTGGGGAACATCTTCAATTTCACATCAAACAACCAAACTTTCTAATCAGGGGAGAAAGTCTTTCCTCTAATGTGTCTATCATGTCAACGCTTGACTTTCTCCTTATACATGAGTGAGTTATCATAGGAAAAGTCTTGGAATTCCACCAATCTATTCAGATCCACTTTCTTACTCTTGCCTGCTTTCTCATAGTCCAAATTGCATACACGGAGTACCCATAAATATTTGTGTATCAACTCAACTAGCAAATGGCAAGGCTTTCCATACACCAATCTACAAGGAGACATACCCAATGGAGACTTGTACGCCGTCCGATAAGTCCATAGAACTGAGTCAAGCATCTGGGACCAGTTCTTCCTATCTGGACGTACAAGTTTCTGAAGTATCATCTTGATCTCCTTATTCAAAATCTCAGCCAAGCCGTTAGTATGTGGGTGGTAAGGATATGCAAATCTATGCTCAATGGAAAATTCCTTCACAAGCATTCTGACCTCTCTATTGATGAAATGGCTTCCCCCATCTAAAATAAGAATTTTGGGAATCTCAAACCATGCAATAAATACGTCCTTAAGAAAGGAACAAATCGTACGACTATTAGCAGCTCGGGTGGGGATAACTTCCACCCAACGACTAACATAATCCACGACTACTATGATGTGTTGAAATCCCTGAATGACAGAAAAGGGGCCCATGAAATATATTCCCCAAGCATCAAAACATCTGAAATCTGAATATCTCTCAGGGGCATGGCATCATTGGAACCGATGGTTTCTCCCATTTTCTGACAATCAGTACAACCTCAAACATAATCTATAGCATCCTTAAACAAAGAAGGCCACCATAGGCTGCATTGTAAAACCTTAGCTGTCGTGCGATTCCCCGAATGATGCCCACTAGATTCTAATTTGTGATAATGCTCAAGTACACTGATGTATTCCTCCTAAGGAATGCATCTTCTTCGGATACAATCCGCACCCTCACAAAATAGGCATTCCTCCCACTAGTAAAATGAATCTCTGACAGGAATCTGTCTACCTTGTGATTTGGCCAATCTTGTGGAACTTTCTTAGAGAAAGGAGATAGTTCACAACATCAGCATACCGAGGGAGTGAGGAAACATACAAGACAACCTCATCTAGAAAGGTCTCAGAAATCAGAAGTATTATCTGATCAGAGGACTATGCAACTGTGATCCACGAAAGGTGATCTGCCACAACATTTTTTACTCCAGGTTTATCTCGAATCTCTAAATCAAACTCCTAGAGAAGAAGGATCCATCTGGTAAGGCATGTTTTGGCATCCTTCTTTGCCTATAAGTATTGTATGGCAGTGTGATCCGTGTATACAATGAAATGTCAACCAAGTGGGTATGAGAGGAACTTCTCTAAAGCGAACACCACTGCTAACATCTCCTTCTATGCAACTGTATAATTGTGATGTACTTCGTTAAGAGTCTTGCTAGCATAGTATATGGAAAATGGTATCCCATCCCTTTTCTACCCTAAAACAGCTCTAATTGCATAGTCTGATGCGTCTGTCATGATCTAAAAGGGAAAGACCAAGCATGTGGTTGAAGGACATGAGCTCTAGTAACCATGTCTTTCATCTGGTGAAATGCAAGTAGGACTTCTTCATCAACTATAATGTCACTCTACTTGCACAAAAGCTCAGTCAAAGGCCTAGCATCATGCTAAAGTCCTTAATGAACCGTCTATAGAATCGAATGTAACCAAGGAACGACCTCAACTGCTTCAAATTCTACGACAGCTAACTTAGAGATCACATAAATCTTAGCTGGGACCACCTTCATACCATGTTTGGAGATGACGTGGCCCAATAAAAATCCATTAGTCACAATAAAGTGACTCTTCTCCCATGAGAGCACTATGTTCACCTCCCAACAACGCTAAAGTACTCTATATAAATGATTAAGACATGAGTCGAAACTATCCTCATAGATCGAGAAATCGTCCATGAAGACCTTCAGAAAACTACCTACCATGTTAGCAAAAACTACCAACATACACCTCTAGAATGTATCAGGGGCATTACACAATCCAAAGGGCATCCGCCTAAAGGCGTAGGTGCCAAATTGATAAGTAAAAGTAGTTTTCACATGATCCTTATGAGCAATTACAACCTGGTTATATCTCGAGCACCCATCCAAGAAATAAAAGAACTCCATCCCTACCAACCTCTCAATAATATGATCAATAAAGGACGGTGGAAAGTGATCTTTCTTCGTAGTTGAGTTCAGACACCAGAAATCTACGCGGACACCATGCAGTGAGCATACGAGTCGGAATTTCCTCACCATTGTCATTCATCACGATAGCAATCCCAGATTTCTTCTGGACCACATGTAACAAGCTGACCCACGTGGAATCTGAAATGGAGTAAATAAAGCCAGCATCACACCATTTCCTGATATCTTTCATGACAACATCCCAAAGATTTGGATTGAGACGATGCTGACATTCACGGGTTTGTTTGTTGTCATCCTCTAAGTAGATACGATGCGAGCACAAAGCTAGACTAATATCACAGAGATCTAAAACATTCCAGCCTATGCTCTTGTGGATTCTCTCAAGAACCTCTAGCAAGCGAGATTCTTGATCATCGGTCAACTACGAACTAATGATGACCGAAAATATTTGGGGCACATCTGTAAGGAAGGATACTTCAATGTTGAGGGTAAAACTTTGCGCTCAATTAGGGTCTGAATCGGCTCTATAACAACCTCTGCAATTATACTGGTAGAAGGCAGACGATCTGTACTATGTGAATTGTCCACTGTTGCTACTATAAGCTCAACAAGTAATGTCTTAAAAAGATCAACAATGAATAATTTCTGCTCAGAAAGGGATAGATCATCAGGATGCTCAAAAATCTTAGAAAACACATCAATAAAAATCTCAGATATCTCTATAGGAGGTATGCCATCAACAGTCTAAAAATAAAGTATCTTAGGTATATCAAAATATACCTCCGAAAAAAACTCATATCGATCTTTAGAAAATAGCTCAAAATATCCATCACCTGAAAACTCAAAATAATAAATAGGGGAGTTAATATCGGTTGTGCTTTTCAGAGGTCCTTATGGGAAAGGAATTACTAGGTGTCCATGAAATATGTGAAAAGATCTGTCTCTCAAAACTCAGCAAGAAAATCACATTCCTAAGAATATGTTGTAACTGTATCTCTCTCATCTGCTACTGCAGGTGGCGGTGATCACTTCAAATCTGAGATCGTCTCTATCTTAACCTTGTCACTGAGGGAGTGAAAGGTTATCTTTCCAATAACATAATCAACTACCGCCTCGGTTGTTTGAAGGAACAGTCGACCAAGTATGATCAAGGTATGGAGCAACAGTGTAGAGGTATCCATATCCATAACAACTAAATCTACCAGGAATCTCATTTCTTGCACCGTTACGATAACTTCCTAAAGAATGCCTCTCAGCCTATTGATCGATCTATCAGCAAACTGAAGGTCATCCCGGTGGATCTAAGAGGCCCCAACCCAAACACAGTGAGTGCAAGGATGGCATAAGATTAATGGAGGATCCTTTAAGTATGATTGAACTCTTAATCAAATATATGACAACAGATGTGAGTGCTCCCTTTTTTTCGGGGGGAGATGGCTGATGGCATGATCTGTTGCCATGGTTAAGATGAGCTTTTCTATTTTCTTTCATTTTTTGCTTAGGTTGATGCTTTTGATTACATGCTTCTTTCATTCCCTTTTTAACTACAAGCATGTACTCCATGACCTTAAGGAGTGGCATCTCTAAAAAGTTGTTATGAAATATCAATACCACTTCAGAATCAGATAAAAATGTTTTTAATTTTTGAATTTTTCGAGTTTTTGTCAAAGCAGAAGGAAATGGAACAAAATCAGAAACATCAAACTGCTAATTTCTATTATTCAAATTAGAGTCATCATGTACATGTGGATAACCAAATTCATTCTATAAAATGTTATCCAATACAGGGGTAGAAGAAGAAAATGGAAAAACTAGATGTGTTGTTGGTTCTGTTGGTGCTGAAGAAGACTCTGCGATGGGTATTCTCTCCTTCATGGCAGACTCGACAATACATCTTCCTTTATTATCTTTTGGGATTTTCTAAATAATGATGGTGATGATGGTAGTGGTGAAGAAGTAGAAGGTGATGGTGATCCTCCATCTAGATCGCTGCTCAACTGGTGAAGAAGATGATGTAGTCGGTGTAGATCT
Organism: Ottelia alismoides; assembly: GCA_037367405.1. Classification (NCBI taxonomy): domain Eukaryota; kingdom Viridiplantae; phylum Streptophyta; class Magnoliopsida; order Alismatales; family Hydrocharitaceae; genus Ottelia; species Ottelia alismoides. The sequence goes on along the minus strand of JAZKJV010003353.1, from coordinate 520,624 downwards.
CTCAGTGGCTTGATCCCCCAATCCCATCTGCTATGTTGGGTTGCAATCTCCTGTTGCCCTTGATATGAATGGTGTCAGATAAATAAGTAAAATCAAGGGTCATACCTGTCTCGGGGGTGGATGGATCACAGACTATCTGCTCCATACACCTGAAGTTGTTGGGATTGGCTTCGACTTGAGTTGGTATCAATGTCTTAGTGGTGGTCAAGTCGTCAAGCCTCAGAGTGAAATTATTCATGTTCTTCATCAGAAATGCAAGTTGATCTAGTGTCGGGTTCACCGAAGGTGCTTCTGGATGCTAAACAATGGGTTGTCGCTGAGACTGGTACTATAGAGGCTATTGTTACCAAGAATACTATGAATGATAATAAGGAGGAGGAGGGTGCAAAAATTGTGTAAACTGTTGCTGATAATAGGGGCTGATAAGAGCATATAGGTTGCATCTGCTGCTATCCATGTCTCAAATTCTGGAAGTGTGGTGGAGATGAAAAATGAGGTTGTATCTACTGGTGTTGGGGTTGTGCTCTCTGTCCTTGAAAATGGTGGATGGGCCTCTGACTTGGTTGCGAACCCAACTGACCTTACCATGATGGACGGGGCAAGCTGCGCTCTTGGTCGAACCAAATGACGTTCACCTCTTGAATGAGAGGTGGAGGTGGAGACTACTGCTCAGGAATGTAAGGCTGCTCATGATAGTATGGTACAACGCCTGATGAAGGTGACTGCTACTGGACCTAATTTGGAGTCTACACGTAATAAACATGCTCGACTGTAGATGATCCTCCAGTACCCTGCTATGCTGAAGTCATGGAAGAAATCTGCTTAAAAGGAGAAGTATTAGTTGTAGCACTCGTACTCTAACATGAATGAATCACACTAACCGGAATTCCCAGATGCTTTGTAATCTCATTTAGCTTATCCAACTACTTTGTCCTCTGCTCGATCACATGTAACTTTTCAATCGCTTTGGATCATTTCTCTGTTATATCCACTTTGGATAGGTGATTTCCTACGATGGTCAGATTTGTACTGTCCACATCGTGAGATGATGTCATGTTGACATCCTTGTGGGGTACTGAAGGAGAAGGTACACAATGCTTATGAAAAAGCACGTGAAGAAGAAAGACTGCAGAGCTCTCTTCCATCTCCTCAAAAATCTGATAGAGGACATCCTCGTCCTTATTGAAATGGGACCCCCACAACCGACGTCTACCAATTTCTGATTTTCAATGCTCAAAGCCCTAATTAAATTATGCACAAGGCCCATCTTTGGTATATTGTGATGGGGAACTGCTCCATCAAATCCTTAAATCTTTCCCACGCCCCATGAATAGGCTCATACGACGTTTGGGAGAAGTTGGCAATCAAGGACCGCATCTAATTCAGTCGTCCTAGTGGATAATGCGTGCTAAAAAATGCCGATCTCAATTCTTCCCAAGATGTTACAACTTTCCCTATGTGATTTACCCAATATAATGCCTCATCCATCAGACTGAATGGGAAGGAAGTCATCTTCACTATCTCTAATGGAATGTTAGGATAGTGTATACTGCCACATATGCGGTCAAACTATTGAAGGTATAAATAAGGTTCTTCATTAATGTGACAGTGGAATATTGAGAGTAAAGGTAAAATTATGGGGTCTGCTCAAAATGCCCATGAATCATTGGTATCTGAATCCGTGTATTAGCCTATCCTGCACCTAGATTATAGGCATCCTTAAGTGTATGCTTAGACACTAGCTCAACTAGTGGATCTCCTCCCCCATTCCCACCTCCATTCGGTTGCTCACCCTCCTCTATCATATATGTTATATCGTTCCATAGCTCGAAGATCATATCTCTCAATCCAGCCTGGATGTTAGCTTGCTTAGTCAACTATGCCTGAATAGTCTGAATAAAATCTAACATCATACTGTTGATCTCATTTTGCTCGACCATGGCACTCTTGCCCTTCGGTGGCATTAAGTGCTCTAACTTTGTCTCTTAAAATGTATACATCACTCGATCAGTCCTCAGAAAATGGGTGGAGTCTCAAATGAAAGTTTGAGATTAGAGTCAATCTCAAACATGGATTTATTGGTGAAAATATTAGTGATGTAGAGAAAGAGGGATATTCTGGAAGTGACTCTTCCCGAATAGAAGATGACCGAACTGGAGTGTGAAATGAGCTCGTAAAGTCCGAACAAGAAATACTCCAATCCGACACCTTCAATATCAACAGTAAATATGTGAGAACACGAAAGTCAACATAAGAAGAAAAGGGAAGAAAAGGTGCGAAGGGTATGGTGGGATCTTTACACTAACAAACAAACACAATACAAACCCATGATTCCTCAACTGAAAACAAGCGAATACCATAAGAGTTGAATCTTTTATCTTTTCAATTTTAAGTTTAGTGAATCTAAAAAACGTTATATACTACCAAGCACACAGGGTGAGTTTCACTATCGCCCAGCGTACATTCCTAATACTCCCCAATCAATAGTAACTTTTGCCCGGGTTGTTGGGTTCAATATCAGGCCCAAAGGGAGAAAGGAGAATGAGTACACCAAAATGATTGTCTAACGTCTGAGGAAAGTGCTTGCATCTCAACCATGCACCAAAGAGTAATGTACGGAAGCATAGGGCACAAGTCCAGCGATTTGGGCTCTATCCTTATGGCTACGTCCCCACCCACTCCGTCTACAGGTAAGTACCTACAAACAATGAGTGGGTTACTCTCCCCAAAACAATGATTTGATCGTTACGTTTGGTTTAGGTCATGTATAATTAACAATCCTTTTTATATCCGGTTATTACTTTTTTGGATTTTTTTCCAAGAAATCAATCTAACAGTTTTTTCAATTCCTTTATTTCTTAAGTGAGAAAAATCAAGGAAGGAGATCGAAAAAGCTGATGCGACGGAAACCAATGATGCATGCCCGAGTAAGGAAATTTGTACCTTTCTCCAGCAGCCTGCATGCAAAATGATCCTCGCATAAAAATAAAAACTGAAAAATAAACTGACCTAAATGATGCACGAGAATCCAAGCAGTAGCTTCTATTAGCGGGCAAGAACTAATTAATTTGACTAAGTACAATCTTACGATCTAGCATACAGGAATAGATATTCTTGTTTAGGGGATTTCGACCTAATCTATTACATGGGTCAAACAAGAAAATAGAACCTACTTCTAAGGGCTCAAGTACACAAAATCGTGAGAAACAAATAAAAAATAAAGCGGTGAAAAACAAAAACTGGTGACGTCCCCCAAGTATATAGACACTTGGAGAAACAGACCTCGCACATAGAAGGGTATATAATGGCCTTAGAAAAAACAGAAATAGAGGCCATTGATAAAAGAATAAGTAAAACTTTTTACAATATAAAGATGGAAATAAAAAAATCTAAAAAGAAAACAACAAAATGTATGTGCAATATTTTTGCTAAAAATTCCTCCAAGTCTTCTGCTTCTTCTCTCCTATGCTTTCCTACTGCTCGATGAAGAAGCGAGCCACCTCCACTTCACTCGGGTATGTCAATGCTCATAGGAATGACGCCCTCGCTCGTCGGGCCCTCGCAATAAAGAGAAGCAAAGGATATGCCAGATCACAACTATGCAAAATATGAACAAATAAAAATAAAGTAAATAAAGTAGAAAAAACAAACAAGCAAACAAACACAAATGTGAACAATTAGCAAAATGAGAAGAGCAAGAATAATGACCTCAAATGAATACTTTAAGTCCAATCTTGGGGGAGCTTTCAGTGTCCGGCAAATCAGATCTTGCAAGCGCTATATAAGCTCCCTCAAAGCATGCGGTACTCTAAATGAGTGCTCACTCCTCAACAATATGCAGATCCACAATAATGATATATACATAAAATAAAGAGAAATAAATGGCACGGAATATGTTTAGAGAGGAAATAAAGACAAAAGTATAGACAAGATAATAAGAAAAGAAATGACAAGAATATAGACAAGAGAGAATAAAAAGGAACAAGTATATACGAAGTCCACGAATAACATGCTATAAGGAGGAGAACCAAACTACCCTCATTGTGCCTCCCCAATAACGGCACCATTTGTTGAACATATATTCTCAGGTTTTTATTTAATGGAATTAATCACAAGGTGAAAATGTTGTCACAGCTCAAAGAAGCGTAAAATAAAACTTTTTGTTTAATTCTCAAGTCAAAAATAAATTAATGAAATGTAAATAAGAGAAATTATTATTTTATTTATCTATATAACGTACATGATCGAACTCAGTGAGGCTACAAAAATCACGATGGTTATTAAATCAATGAAAAATCAATGGAATAAAAGGAGGAATTCTATACATACTACTCTTGATTTTTGTAAATTTTTTGTCTTTTTAATTTTTATGAATATTTAATTTTTATATTTTTTATGCTTTTCTGATTTTATTAATTTTTTTTTAATTTTTAGTTTTTGCAAATTTTTATATTTATAAGAAAGAAAACAAAACAACTTAAGGAATAAATAAAATATAAGGAAAAGGAGATTTTTGTATTTTTAAAATATAGACAAAATAAACGTAAAAATCATATAAATTTTTTTTAGTTTTTATTTAATTTCCATTATTTTTGAGAATTTTTAGACTTTTTATAATTTTTAGGTTTTCAATACAATTAAAATAACAAAATGATAAATAGAAAACAATACAAAAATAAAGATGATTTTTCAATTTTTCCAGAAAGTAATTTTATGAATCTTTTCAAATTTTTAGTGATTTTTATGAATTTTTTAGTGTTGTTGAATTTTTGCTATTTCGGGTTTTATAAGGAATTGGCAAATGCAATTAATACATATAATAAAACAATTAAAAATACACATATATTATTTTTTCCGAACTTTTCAAAAGGTTTTTCTAATTTTTATTGATTTAATGCAAAAAGAAACTATTTTGTAATTTTTTTTATTAATAATAATAAAACTAATGAAAAAGCGAAATAAAAATTACGAGTCAAAGAGATTATTAACAAGGACTATTGGTGATTTTTATGGATTTTTTAATAACAGTTTTCTATTTATTAAGTTAGAATAACAAGCAAAATAAAATGTAGAAGAGTTGGGACCTTTATATAAAGAAAGTTATCATATGGACCAAACAAATAACAAAACAATGAAATGCAAGGGTTACCGGGCAATTTTTCCACTAAAAGCTTGTGCCAAAGCACATGAGTCGTGATAGCACGAACCTTTATGTGAATATTTTATTTTTTGGAGCTAATAGATCATAATAAACTTTAAAGACTTTTATTGCAATTTTCCAAATAATCACTTGCAATGCGTATGTTTCAGTTTGACTAGGATAAAAACACAAACAATAAAAACAAAGAGAGATAATATGTAAATGTTCAAAAAACTGTAGTATGACACACATCCTTTAAAGGACTTATTTACAAAAAAAAACACTAATGTTGGGACTAGAAGATAGGTTTTCCATGAGGGTCTACATATCTCACTAAGAGCGATGTCCAGTCGATGCGGTGACCGCTCACAGAAATCCGATCCAATCCATCAATCAACCCACAATTAATTATGAAGCAACAAAGACAAAGTGGATCAAAATTTATTATAAACCCTACACTAAAATGCGTATAGTGACAAGTGGAGTAGGGTGTCAAACATAGGGAACATACGATGTAGCACTATATATTATTTATAATAAATAATATAAGTATATTTGTATATGTAACTATGCACAATATTTATCAAAAAATTGGTTAGTTTAATAAGAGATTTTTTTATTTTTATTTTTTTAATATTTATTTATTTTGATTTTTATTTTTCTAATTTATATTTTCTTTTTAATTTTTTATATTTGTATATTTTTCTTTTAAGATATATAACAAAGCGATATATGAAGTATATATATAATATAGACGAAGCTAGATATAAATAATAACCAACATAGTCAAAATAAAGAAAATAAAATATTCTTGGGTTTTAAATGCCTTTTTACTGTTTTTTATTGATTTTTTATTTAATTTTGCTATTTTTTATTTTTAAAGTAAAAAATATCCTAATACAGGGTTTAATTAAATAGGTGAATTTAAAATGGAGACGAAAAGTATCAAATAGCTTCAAAATTTCTTAAATTTAAAATAAAGATAGAAACAAAAAGAAAATCTTACAATAGAAATCACTATTTTCAGAATATTTGAAGATTTTATAATCTTTATAAAGGTTTTGTTTTTTTTATTTTTAAGCATTTTCTTTTTCTATCTTTAGTGATTTTTGGGATAAACATTAAAACCACCTAAATAAGTATAATATATTTTTTTGGGACTTTTCGAAGTGATTTTATATATTTTGGTTTTTTAAGGCAAACAGGGGCTGACCGTGCACTATTTGAATTTTGGAAAATAGGAATAGGGGATAAAATGCAAAAGCAATTATATAGCGTGATCAAGCATGCATCCAAGTATCTACTCCTATTTTTTGGTAATTTTTAGAGCATAACAACAATTTTTAATAAATAAAATATGACACATAAAATTACTTGGCCTAGCAGCGTAATAATTGCAATTAAATTAAATGCAAGGGTTACAATGCAATTTAACACTAATATTCAACTTTTACATATTAAAATACAATTACATAAATATGCGAGGGCTCTAGTACACATTTTACAAAATAAACATGCGCCGAACGTGACACTGGCGTGGATAAAATTGTATATACGAAAAGTTCAAGGGGTTACATGCAACTTGTCTACAACTTTTTAAACTATATAAAATATTTACAGGACTTGATAGAAAATACCAAAATGCAGAGGGTGTTTATGAAATTATACCAGTTAAGCGCCTGGATTCAAGCATTCAGTAGTCATCGAGTGGCCGATCGAGTGTCCTTCCTTATGTACCCCTTCGCCTGAAATCAAGGGTCCAGATTAGATCTGGACCGCTGTTCTTGATAGAACGACAGTGAAGGGCCTTGGAAGAACCCGCAAGAACTGCTCGCCGGTGACTTTGGATTCGTCATTTCTCGAGTCACTGGCGATTAATCTCTCCTCTGACAAGCCCAGCAGTTTGATGGGCCTCCTCGACATGCAATAGCAGGTTCCGATGAAGGCGATAGGGCACAAGTTGCTCCGGCGAGGGTGAACCAGCTGGAGCAGCTCCAGGTGGACGTTAAGGCTCTAGGTGCACCTCTAGACTTGCAAAAGGGCACCAAAAGATCCTTGGATACGAGGGCTATCTCCTTGACCCGAGGTTTATGTAAAATAGCATGAGGATGGAATGGAGGGGGAGCTTCGGTGAGGCAGCAATGGAGGGAGCTCGAAGCCTAGATCTACGATGGATCTAGGATGGATGAAGAGGGAGATCCGTGGAGAACGTGAAGGGGATAGAAATGGCATTGAAGTCGGAGTGTATCAATGGTCAGATCACGGTGAATCAGACCAGGAGCTCAAGGTCCAAGAATTTGGGCATTTTTTATTTGAGCGCTAATCGCCAGATTAAACTATAAATTAAAGATTCAGAATGAAAGGAGAATGAAAGAGCTACTTAGGATTGCTGGAAACGAAGGCTCAACCAGCCCGATGGGCCAGGAGTGGAACCGGGGCGGTGCTCCGGTGGTGAAGTTGGATGCACCTCCTCGCTTGCTCTCCTCGCTGTAAATCAATGGCTAAGCTAGGGCTGCTAATTGAACTGAATCATTTATATTTATTGAGATTCATTCGATAAAAATTCGGAAAAAGTTTGATTCGAAACAAAATGAACTGAATTTGAATTTAACTTGTGGATTCGATTCCCAAATGAATTGAATCTGAATTAAGGTGAATTCATTCGATAATAATTCGATTCGATCTTTATATACATACATACGTGTATATATGCATGTATCCAAATATTTATATTCATATATATAGTACATACATATATATGTAGCAATCCCGCTATGGGTCAATTATAATTCTTTCCAAATATTCTTGTGCAAGAAATTATTACATAATTACATATAAAGGTTGACATGCATTTATTGAATTCATTTGTATGTAAATATATGCAGAATAAAATATATGAATATGTATTAAAAAAGTTATGACGGTAATTTACATTGGAAGATTTAGCATTGCATCATATCACTGCGCATAACATTTTTAACCATCTAAAGATACTCTCAAACTAACTTACCAAAGTGATTAAGTGGTTACTTATAAAATTATAATCATATCTAAGTTATGTTGATATGATTTATCATGTCCATATTTCACCACTGTGATATTCATACTCCCACACTACACCGACATGACTTGTCAATGCGTGACGCGTACATGCAACATTAAGCCCCCTTAGTTAGACCAAATCGCTTTCCTCTCCCCTTTATTACTAATTTTAAGTCTTTTGGCTTTGAAATATGTTATGAATCAGAGATGCGGGTCCTTCATGCATCAACTATACAAAACATCTATGTTTTCGTCTTTACTTCTTATTTTATCCTAGTAACGGTAGCTTAGGGATGGGTTACTTTGTATAAGTACAATAATTAATCTCATTGTGCTATTCAGAATTTTTGAGGCATTAAGAGGATCACAAAGTACTATGAGCCATACACAATTTGATATGCATTTATATATATGCATGTATATTTCTATTAATTAAAGACTAAATAATTGAATATAAAAAAGAGTAAAAAATATTAGTAATAAAATCTACAAGAAAAGACCAATAGTTTAAGACTGTAATTCTAATTTCTCACCTCCGTATTTATTTATATGTTCCCACATCCCTTACATTGTATCTTCCATTCCCCTTTTCATTATCTACCAAAGATCCCAAAAATCCACGGTAGATTATGGTGGTATTTCTCCTATCACGTGAAAATGATGGTTTTGCTAATTTGAGTTCCTCCTTAGAATTTGTTATGATTAGAAATTTATCTAGATATTTCTCCTTTGTTTTTCATTGTTTTCATTTTCCTTGCATGGCAATCCATGATGATTATCGTTGTCAAGATGACATTTGTCATCACATGAGTGCTATACAAGTCCTTCCCACCGTAATGTTAGTTATTCATTTGTACATTAAAAATTTTATATATTTCATTTTCAAGGCTTAGTTTTTCGATACTGAAGATTCTCATGCTTAATGAAGAGGTTTTATCTTACTATGTTATTTTTACTATTTTCATTATTTCAAATAATAATATCAATTTCTATAAACTTTCTATAAAAGTTTGATCTTGTCTTGTTGTAACATGCAATGGTAATTATAATTTGTCTAATTTTTTTGTCAATGACATTATATCTCTTTGATAGGATCATATAATTATATTGTATTTACATATTTCTTCCTATTAGAAAAAAGAGTAGATTTAGATTTAAAGGACACAATAATTATAAAAATTATGTACTTTTATTCATTGTATTATATTGGTTTGATATCTTCCTTGAATATATAATTTTTTCAACTAATCTTAGTAATATATATATATATATATATATATAAATTATACAATAAAATCTTTATATTATATTTTTCTTTATATAATATTATTTGTATAAGCTCTATAACATCAATTAACATTTCAAATTCGAAATGAAATGACTCAAATTTGAATATTCGAAACTCAAAATGAATTGAATCTGAATTTTAGTAAGCAAATTCATTTTAATTTTGATTAGAATACGAAAATTTTATAATGAATTGAATCAGAATTGTGATGGATTCGAAGATATTCAATTCGATTAGCACCCTTAGACACCATGGGGAAGCCATTAGGAATGATATGAGGGTCTAAAGCTCGAAGAAGCGGGATCAAAAAGTCAAAATGGGTGAAAGGGGTATATTTATAGGCGCTTTTTGATCGAGTTTCGAGAGGCGATGGCGTGGAGCGAGGGTATGTGGAGATGCGAGGACGGGCGTGGATGAGGGATAAAGTGGCTGCAAGATGGTGGTGTTCTCAAGGGTAATGAGTGAAGATGTCGATGAGGAAAAATGGGAGTAATGGCGCCCTCGTGACATTCTGACAAGAGTCAGAAGGTACGTCGGATTGTTGTCCAAGGTCAACAAAAAGTCACGCCTGGTTGGTTTATGTGGACCAACCAGGAAATTCCAAGGCAAAAATGCCTTGGAAAATGAATATTAAATAGAATTTTATTTTATTATTTTTAGGTTATAAAATAAAAAATGTTTCTAATTTTCTGTAGTATTTTATGGGCATTTTTATTTATTTTTTAGAGGTGTTTGTTTACAAGTTATTTTTTTGGGTACATATATAGGTATATTTACCTATGTTTTAGGTACTTTATTTTTATTTTGTATTTTTGATTTTTTTCTTATTTTATATATTTATAACTTAGTTTTAGGCACTTAAAATATTTTTATCACACTTTCTAATACTCTTAATTAAATAGATGTATTAATCGTATATGTATAATTATAGGTAATTTATCTATGTATCTTATATACCTCTTTTATTTTAGTGTTTTCTTTATTGTTTTATTCCAGTTTTAATATGTTCATAAGTTATAAATAATATTTACAAAATTATAAAAAACCTAAAATAACAGTAATAATAAAGAATGAATAAAATTATTATTTTAATCGGGCATACTATTCAATAGGGGTCCAAAACCTAACTTTCACACCTCAACTCCAAAAACTATGAAACCACCTTCATTAAATAGCTTATTAAAAGTTGTATACAATTAAAGATGATTTCTATACATTTTTAGTTTTTATTTGGGAGATGTGGGTCTATGAAGTTTGGCTTTTGGAATTTTATTTTGTGTATAAAATGTACACTGTATATTATTTTTGTATGAAATAAATTTTATATTTTTCTATATTATATTATATACAACTTTTATGTATAAAATTTCATTATTTGATGTGTAAATACTAAAGAATAAAATCGGTCCCAAAAAAGCAATTATTGGCCTATTTAATAGAGTGATTGCTCTGCATTTTATGTACAATTAGCCGCCCTATCTCCTCCTACTTTATTCCCTGTTGACTAAGTCATCATGATGACTAAGTCTCAAGGGCTAGGGTCACTTCAGTGTCCTTGACACTTCGCTCTTTTTCTTTTCTTTCTTTTATTCTTTTATTTTGGCGGTAACAATTTAATGAGCGTTTATTTTGACAAATTAATGATATATACATGCATTCAGCTAGGGTTTAAAGGCCAAAATGAAAGAATAAAGGTGACGAAATGGAGATTCATCACCCCCTATACTTGCCTTTGCTAGTCCCTAGCAAACACTTATGCTTATAAGTGCGGAGAAGAAAATTAAGAATAGAAAAAGAAAGAACCTAGAACAATTTTCGACTTTTAAACTTGTCTTAATATTGTCAAAGTTTAGAGCTCAGAGAAGGCCTTTAGATTAATGATGTGTTCGGAACCACTCAGAGGTTAGGATTTCTGACACAAAAACTTTAGGTTCCATACTCCTAATATCCAGTCCAATTCACAACCAGGTTGAAACCATCCTCTCAATCGCATACTGCTGCTACCTTAAAATGATAGACCCATGTGTGTGAAATTCTGTAGCTCTCCTTAGACAAAACTATTGAATCACCAAGGTGTCTTCTCCTATGATAACTCGTCCTCGTGTAGTCAGATATTTCCTTTTAAGGTCAGGTATTTTCGATCTTTATAACTGGTTGGGATAATAAGTTAGAAGAATGGGAAGAGAATCAGGAATGGACCGGTGTAGTCTTCATTCCCTTATGAAGTCGGCCAGTGTAACTGGATCTTCACCAAGAAGCAGGCTTTTTCTGAAGCTCATGTTTCTGGGATTTTTGGTTGAAGGCTTCTTTTAATGTTTTCTTTGACTTGGCATGGTTTCTGCATTCTTGTTTGTGCCCTGGTGGATATAGCATATTTTGTTCCACCCATTGTTATGGGGTCTTAGAAATAGTTGCACCATTAGACCATCCCTCATCCGAAGCATTATTTCAATCCATCTCCAGTATAGATCGCATTGTTATAAGAAGAAGTGGGTTAGAGTATCAGTGTCGGCAATCCCCAAGAATGGTTCCTGACCCACCCTTGACGAAGCGGCCTTGCATCGTCGTGACTTATACCCTGGAATTTTTCAATAGAACATCTAGGTTGAGCTAAGTATTAAGTGCTAGGTTTCTAGTCAAGTCAATGTCTTAAGAGACGTGCAGATGATATGAAAGATTCTATTTACGCACATTTAATTGGCTCATGAACATAGTCTTATCGAATTCAAAGAATTAAGTCAAGGTGACCTGAGGTATCTTCAATTCCAGTCCTCAATGGGTTCCTCTGAAATTAAGTGTATTAAGGTCTACCTAAAGCTCCAATCTTCAGACTTTACTTGGACTTGTTCAATCTCCTAGATTATTCCGAAAAATGCTCAGGCTATGTCCAATGCAAGAAAATATTTTTGTGATGCAATTTTAAGACTTTTGAACTTTTATAATTTTTGAAAAGATGATGCATTTTTTTTTAATTTTGCAAATGTTTTTTGTATTTTGATTTTGCAAATATTTTTGTGGTTTTTGCACACAAAAGATTTTGGATAAACACTAGGTACAAATATTTACACGGGGATTCATCTTATATTCACAAGAGTTTGGTTTTTAAGAATTTCCAAGTGGTATGTGATTAATTTTATCAATATAAAGAATTTAGTGTGATGTATATATTCCTCAAACTTATTTCACAAAGGTTTTTAAATTAATTTTTGAAAACAATAGTCCAAAATAATTTTTACAAAGAATTTTACATAAATTTACATATATTTAAAAATCATTTTGCAAAGATTTTTTAAACAGTATAGATAGATTTTTCAAAATATTTTTGCAACCATTTTTTCAAACCATTTGAAAATCATTTTTCAAACATTTGTATTTCACACAAATAAAGTAAATTTTACAAATAACATATTTTACAAATGTTAAAAATATTTATCAAAATATTTTTCAAACAGTTTTCAAAAAAATTTTCTATTGGATTTTCAAACTATTTTTCTAACATTTTGCAAAGCATTTTCACCTGACTTATTAATCAATATGTACAAAAATTTTGAGAACAATAAACATCCTTTTTATTAACAAATTTGATGGATATATATATATTCAATGTTTTAGCCATATTTATTGAAAATATGAAAGTACGAGTTACGACAAAAATATATACAAAGTATATATTGACCCCCTATACTTAGATTGAGTTATGTCCTCATAGATCGAAGAGAAAGGAAGACATAACTTGTACTAAGTATAGAGAAGTCTATACTACAACGAATAAAGAATCAGAAGTCAACCATCCCCATATACTTAGGATCAAGTAATCCTAAGTATAGCAGTCTGTATACCAATGCAGGGAGGGTCAAGGGTGGGAAATGAATAAGTAAATAACTCAACGGCTTGGCCTGTCTTCCCCTATACTTAGGCTAAAATATCCCTAAGTATAGAAAGAATGTTAAAAGTTTAGGATACAGGTGAGGGATCAAAGAATGTGCACCCAAATGTATTCAGTCCCGTTATACTTATGATGAAGCATATCCTTAGTATAACATTGATGTATGGGACGAACATGATTTTTCGGAAGAATCAAATAATAGAAAAGGAAAAGAAGAAAGGAAGAAAGGAAGAAAATGATTATTATTCAAAGATGTTTTTGCTGGCCTTATCTCCATGGGCAGCTTCTGTTGGTGTGAATTCGTTATCGTGGACCACCTGATTTCAATCGACCACGGACAGAAACGTGTCATGTTCGGCTTCAGCAGTTGTCCATTGATCAAGAATGGTTGTGTGTCAGCTGACAAACCAGATATGATGATACTTCCATTGTCACGCACTTGTTTCACTACGAATAGCCATGTCCACTTGCTCTTCAATTTCCTTTTGAACAGTTTCAGCTTTTCATCGAACTACCAAACTTTATGTCCCGGTTCGAAGGTCTTGCAGCAGATGTGCTTGTTATGCCACTTTTTGATCTTTTCTTTGCACATTAGGCTATTGTCATATGCATACTCACGGAATTCAAGGAGTTGATTCATATCCAACTTTCTGTTCTGTCCTCCGTTCTTGGAATCCAAATTGCATATGTTGATTGCGCATAATGATTTGTGAATAAGTTCCACGGTCATATGGAATGGACTGTCGTATACTAGGCAGTAGGGAGACAATCCTAACGATGACTTGTACGTTGTCCGATAGGCCCATAGTACTGAGTCTAGCAATTGTGACCAATTCTTCCTCATGGCGTACGAGTTTCTTTAGTATTGCCTTTATCTCCCTATTTGAACATTCGGCCAGGCCATTAGACTGTGTGTTGTATGGAGAGGTGACACGATGTTCTATGCACAATTCTTGTGTCAGTTTCTTCACCTCTCTATTGATGAAGTGGCTACCACCATTAGATATCAAAATTTTGGGGATCCCAAACATACAATAATGTGATCATTGAGGAGCCGACAGACGGTATGACTGTCGGCAGCTCGGGCTAGGATGGCGTCCACCCAACGACTTACTTAATTGACAGTGAGCAGAATATACCCAAAACCATTATTGTTAGGGAACGGGCCCATGAAATCAATGTCCCAAGCATTAAATATATCAGACATTTGAATGTACTTAAGAGGCACTGTGTCTCTCATTCCGATGGTTCTCCCCAGTCTCTAACAATTAGTGCAATGCTTGACAACATCACCTGCTTCTTTAAATAGAGTCAGCCACCAAAGGCTGCATTGTAGGACTTTCGTTGCAGTTCTTCTTCCAGAGTGGCATCCTCCCGATTCTCTGTAATAATAATGCTCGAGGACACCGTGTACTTCCTCCTGAATGCATCTTCTCGAATTGTAGTCAGCCCCCTCTTAAAAGAGATATGGATCCTCCCACTGGTAGAAGTAGATTTCTCACAAGAACATGTCTCTTTTTAGCTTAGGCCAATCTTGTGGAGTTTTCTTAGATAGAATATAGTTTACAATATCGGCGAACAAGGAGAGTGAAGTTACAGACAATATGGATTCATCTGGAAAAGTCTATGTGATCGGCAATAGGCTCTTCTAAGGAGTGTTTGGTTCTGGCAATCTTGACAAGCGATCGACTACCACTTTTTAACTCCAGGTTTATCATGAATTTCAAGATCAAATTCCTGGAGCAGAAGGATCCATCTGACTAATCGTGGTTTCGCACCCTTCTTGGGTTGAAGATACCTGATGGCAGAGTGGTTTGTATACATAATGACTATGGATCCAAGCATATGGGATTTGAATTTTTCCACAAATACTTCTGCTAGCAACTCTTTTTCAGTGACACTGTAGTTTCTTTGTGCTTTATCTAGAGTTCTGCTGGCATAGTGAATAGCAAATGGAATATGATCTCTCCTCAATCCTAGAACTGCCCCAATGGCATAATCAGAAGCATCAGTCATGATCTCAAATTCTAGAGACCAATCTGACGGTTGAAGGATAGGGGCCTGAGTGATTATTTATTTCAATTGTGTAAAGGCCTAGAGGACTCTGTCATTGACAATAAAATCAGCCTCCTTGGGGCAATTTTGCTGAAATCCTTGATGAATCATTGGTAGAAGCCAACGTGCCCTAAAAATGATCTGACTTGTTTCAGATTGGTAGGTGGCTCTAATTTTGAAATTACTTAAACCTTCGTAGGGCCGACTGCCATGCCACGTTTTGAGTTGACATGGCCTAGCACAATGCCTTCGGTCACCATAAAATGGCCATTTTCCCATGAGAGCATAAAGTTCACTTCACAACATCTTTTCAGAACTCGATCTAGATAAGATAAACATTGATCAAAGCTGTCTCCATAGACCGAGAAATAATCCATGAAGACCTCAAGAAAACTTCCAACCATATCTGCTAATACTACCAACATGCATCGCTGAAATGTCGCTAGGGCATTGCATAATCTGAACAGCATTATGCAAAAGGCATACGTCCTGAATGGACATGTGAAGATTGTCTTCTCTTGATCTTCAGGAGTAATGGTGACTTGATTGTAACCAGAGTATCCATCCAAGAAACAACAATATTCCTTCGCGACCATTCTTTTGACTATCTGGTCGATGAAGGGAAGTGGTAAGTGATCTTTCTTAGTTGCTAAATTCAGATGTCTATAATCTACACAGACACGCCATGATGTTGGAACTCTGGTCATAATCTCCTCTCCTTTGTCATTTTTTATCATTGTGATCCCTGACTTCTTGGGCACAACATGTAGGGGACTCACCCATTTTGAATCGGAGATGGGATAGATGAATCCCGCATCGCACCATTTCGTTATGTCATTCATCACTACCTCCTGTAGGTTTGGATTTAATCTACGTTGAAACTCACGAGAGGCTTTGTTGTCTTCTTCCAGATATATGTGACGTGAGCACAGGGAAGGATTTATCCCATGGAGATCAGAAATTTTCCATCCCATGGCCTTGCAGTTTCTTTCTAGAACCTCAAGCAGACGAGATTCTTGTTCCTCGGTTAGCTGTGAATTGATGATTACAGGGAACATGTTCCATGTGCCCGCAAGGAAGGCATACTTCATGTTTGCTGGAAGTGGTTTGAGCTCAGGTGGGGATTGATTCATCTCAATGGTGACTTCTACTACTGCGTAGGGATATGGTGTTGGATCTTTCATCTGTAGTGTGTCCACCATAGACGTTGTAGTTGTTGAGTGCAGTGTTGCATAGAATTCTTCGATGGTAGAATCTTGTTCATAGAAATTTTCAATGATTTCCTCTTGCTCTACCAAGGTCAGGTGGTCATGAATGTACTCATCATGCAAGTCAGCAAGAATCTCATCTTCAAGGACATCTGGGAACTCGATTGTGTTTTCTAGGACCACCTCTGTGGAGAGGAATGCATGGGTCTCGATATCATCCATGAACAAATTTGTATCGCAGATTTCGGCCAAAAAGTCACAGTCTTCTGTTTGCTTCTTTGCTAGCTCACTCTCATCTGGTGCAGACGCTGAAGGTTTGGGCACTTGGATCGTCTCAATCGGCACCTTATCGTTGTTTGAACGGAATGTTATCTAATCGGTGCCATAGTTTACCACTACCTCGGTTGTTCGAAAGACCACCATCCAAGGGTTATTGGGGTATGCAGAAGAGGAGCTAGAATGTCCATGTCTAGGACTATGAAGTCTACAGGGAACTAGATTCCCCGAATAGTGACGATGACATCTTCCAAAATTCCTCAGGACCGCTTAATGGATGTGTCTACGAACTGCAGAATCATTCTTGTGGATTTGAGCAGTCCCAACCCAAATTCCTTGAGCAGTGATGTGGGCATTAGATTGATTGAGGAACCGCTGTCACGTAGAGTTCAGTCGAACTCTTGGTTAAACCTGACATATGTCTAAAGGAGCTCCCATGTCCTTCTTCTTTGTTGGGAAATTGTTGATTGCATTCATTGTAGCCGCGGTGAGAATGTGCTTCACATTTTTTTCATGAGCTTTTCACGGTTGTCTCTTTGATGTACATGCCTCCTTCAAACCTTTCTTGATGTTAGGCACGTACTTGATGGCTTTGAGAATAGGCATTTCAAGAACAAGATTCTAAATTACTTCCACAACATTAAGATCAAACAATGCAGTTTTCAAAATTTTATTTTTTTTGGATTTTCTCATTGCATCGGGAAATGGAATATCTACAAAATCAAAAGTAGCAGCAGAAATAGTGTTCTTAGTTACAAAAAAATATGTTCCCACATCACGTTGTACATGTGGATGACTAAAATGAGCAGGGTCATCTAGGAAAAGCGGCATTCGAAAATTTCAAGTGAGACTCCATCAGTTGACATCAGATCGACTGCAGGTGCGGTCTCCTCCGAGGCTGCCTGGCTGGTGCTTAGGTTGCTGCTGGTGGTGCTTTCTTTTTGGCATTTTTGCTTTTGCTGATATTTTTGGTTTCTGGTGGTGATTCTCATTCTTCTTCTTCTTCACCTGGTGTGGCTGCTGATCCGGCTAATGCAGAAGAACGATGACTCCCCCATGTTCACTTAATTCTTCCCCTTGCAAGTGGTTGAAGGTTGCAAGGTCTTACCGCTCCTGAGTGTGACAACATTAGATAAAAACAATTCATTCATATCTGACTCTATTAGACCGAAGGGAACCTCACAGACTACCTGCTCTATCTTCTTGAAATTATTTGGGTTTTCCCCCACTTGTGCGGGAATGGAGGTCTTGGCGGCTGTGAAATCGTCGAAGTTCTGGCTAAGATCTGCAAGACCCATGACAAGCTGGGCCAAGCAGTCCAAGGTTGGGTTCACAGGAGGTGCAGCCTCAGATACCTCGGTGTGCTGGCTACGCTGGTATTACTGATGGTACTGGGAATATTGATTGGGATACTAGGAATGGTATTGAGGAGAAGGGTGATGTTACTGATACTGTTGAGGAGGGTTTGTTGATAGGGCACAACTGCGTACTTCTGGTTTTGCTGGTTTTGCCGGTATTGAAGTTGTTGGTACTGATTCTTTCTCCAATTGCCATGGATTTGTGGAGACTGCTGGTGTTGTTGTTGGTTGTTCTAGACAAACCTTCCTCCTTATTGTTGAGGCAACTGGCGGGAATCAGCAACCTGACCCTGCTGAGATCCCCCTGGACGGGTGGGTTGCACATCATTTGACCATACACCATTCACCTCCTGGATAAGAGATGGTGGAGTGGAGAACTGTTCTGGAATGTACTGGGATTCCCGCTGGTAGAAAACCAACTGTTGTTACAACTGCTGAGGAGTTGTTGGCTCTGGGGCTTGCACGTAATAGACATGTTGAACCGCTGGCTGGGGCTAACTTGACTGAGGAGGATGTGCCTTTGCATGTTCCTTCATCTCAGCTGGAGTGAAGTCCGACACAGACACATAGTTGCAAGTGCGGATTGCACTGGCCTGCAACTCCAGCTGCTTGGTGATTTGATCTAGTTTGTCCAGGTGCTTTGTTCTCTGTTCGATCACAGCCAGTTTCTCCAACTCCTGTGATCGCTTCTCAATGATATCCACTTTGGACAGATGGCTCCCAATAATGCTCAGATTGGAGCTCTCATCCCTATCCAGCTTGTGGAATGTTGCCATATGCATAGGCTTTTGAACAGATTGTTGCTGACGTTGATAGGCACATGACGACAATAAAGCAGCCTCTCCTTCGGCCATTTCTTTGAATATCTACAAGACGATGTCCTCATATTTGTTGAAATGGGAGTCGTCACATGTTGCATCCACTAACTTCTGGCTTTCTGTACTAAGTCCCCCAAAGAAATGTTGGACTAGGCTGGTCCTAGGAATCTCATGATGGGGACACTTTCTTGTAGCTCAGTGAACCTCTCCCAGACCTCATGAATGGATTTGTGTGCAGCTTGGGTGAAGTTTGCTATGCGGGCATGCATCTGATTGAGTCACCCAAGAGGATAGTACTTGTGCAAGAAGGCTGACTTCAGTTCTTCCCAAGTGGTGACGACCTTCCCCAAGTGGTTGATCCAATGAAGGGCATTATCCTGAAGGCTGAAGAGAAATGTCGTCATCTTGACTACCCCAAAAGGTATAGCAGGGTAATGAGTGGTGCCATAGATGCGCCCGAATTGCTGTAGATGAATACATGGTTCTTCATTGACGTTTCCATGGAAGATGGGCAGGAGTGCCAGTAGCAGAGGCTTCAATTCGAAATGGGCATGGATTACTGGAATCTAGATCCATTCTGTAAATTTTCCTGTCCCAGGATTGTATGTTTCTTTTAGAGTCGGCTTCGGCCACCCTACTCTAGGCTCATCTGGATCTCCTCTTCCTCTACCTTCAGGATCTTCTTCGAATCCTCCTTGTTTTTCTCACCTTCTCCTCAAGTCATTGAGCATGTCCTACAAAGCGACTTGTGCTAAGGCCTAATCTCTGAGCTTCAGCTTGATTGCTTAAATAGATGCAAGGATTTGAGCGTTCACAACATTCTAATCTAGATGTGGACTCTGATCTAGCTGAGATGGTGTTTGTGGTCCCTCCCTTTTCCTCCAGGAGATATCTCTTTCTCTGACCCTGAGTCTGATTCTATCATGACTTCTGGCTCCAGATTGGGTTCTTGATCTACAAAAGGAGTAATGCCCCGATCAGTCTATGTGGAGGCACCATAAGTAGAAAATCGATCTGTGTTAAGGTCAACACAGAATTTCATTAAGGATGGTTGTGTGTAAGGAGTGAAATCAATTGCCATACAAAATGGGCAGGTTTTGGGACGAAAGTGATCCCAGTATTTTTGGAGAAGATGGTGAGTCTGGAGATCAGTTCACGGAGTCTGAACCAGGTTCTCGAGAATCGCCTCGAATTATTGGAGGTGACGAGCGCATGGAATCGATGTTGGTGTTGGTGAGGTCCCTACTAAGCCATCCATTTGTCACCATCTCAAAGATCAAGAGGAGATCATGATTGGAAGAATGGTACTGAGGTCAAACAGGAAATAAAGGGAGTGTAAAACAGTAGAAGGCTCCAAATGAGCAGGGGATCAAATAGGGAAGCAAAGAGAAGAAGCTGAGAAAAAGGCACACAAGGTGCAGGACAGATTTTTGGACCTTAATCTAATTCAAACAGACACAAAACAAGGCTAGGTTCACCCACTCAATACATGTGAATCAGCTAAAGGTCGGCTAATTTTATCTTTTCAATTTTATTGTTATTTTCAGGCAATCTTAACACGAGTCCTTAAGTGCGCTAACCCTATAGGAGCATGTGTACTGCAAGGAAAGTGCCCCATACTTGTTACACCCCCCTTTTTAACCTATTATCTGCATTCTTAAAAGTCCTTGATCTCGTGCCTAGGCAGCTACTCAGCCAAAGAAATAGAAAGGAAGCCAATAGGTGAAACTAATACTTCGGTCCTCGCTCGCAATGGAAACACCCGTGAGTATGTAAGGACCTACTCGGATGCAAACCGATGAGTCAGACACACCCGGGAGGATGTGGCCTAATCTCAGTACTTCAGACCTAGTCAGATAGTCCACATAAGGCGGGAACATAGTGCTCGACTAGGCCCTAGTCGGTCACGTATGATAGAAGCGCCAATACTTCGCCAACCCAGGTGATAACCAAGGTGCCATGGATCGGGATTTGGGCTCTTATCTCGGGATTTGGGCTCTTATCCTTAGTGGGTCACGCCTCACTCAATCTGGAGTGTACCTAAAAACAATGTGGGCTTTATGAATTCCAAACAATGAATGGTTCGTACGAATTTTAAGGTCAAGTTTATTTAGCAGTCCCTTTTTTAAATTTTTTTGGTTTTTATTTTTTTAAGTATTTTTCAGAGCAAGTCGCCTTGTTTTTTTATATTTTTCCTGTATATCCAAAGTGATATAAACATATGGTGGAGAGGACGGAAAATCCGTGCAAGTCGTCACTATGATGGAAACCTCACCTTAGTGACTAATGATGCATGCAAAGATAGAGTTACTCACAGTGCTTCCCAACTCTCTCCACGTGGGATGCATGGCAAAATTGAAATATTTACACTATATGGCGTTATGCAAAAAAGGGAAAACATCCTAAATAGTAGCTGCTATTATCGGGAAGAACTAAATGCCAACTACTTAGAAATGAGATCCGAAAGTCCGGTATCTGAAGTGCATCGGTCTCCACCACAACGGATCATGTAAGCGATGTATAGCACTTCTCTAGGTGCTCGATCTCAAGTCCAAATAGTCAACAATTAATTTTTAACTCAGTCCAGGCGTGTATCACTATAGGTGCATGCAATGTCATTATGGCTTTGAACCTAGCTACCAAGTCAAACAACCTACTATCTAAGGGCTCATTCACAGAAAACAAATACAAACAAAGGCAGAAAGCTCAAATCATGGGAAACAAATAAAATAAAGGTGAAGAAACACAAAAAATCTGGTACGAGGCCCCCAAGAGAGCAGACACCCGGGCACTGGACCTCATGTAGTGAAGAGAGTAGTGTCCAAATTAATTACAAATTGTTTGCAAAAATTTAATCTCTCTCTCACTAAAAAATGAAAAATGCTATGCTCAATGCTGCTCTTCTCCTCCTTTCTTGCTCTCTCATGGTTAACTCAAAAGAAAAAACTGACCTCCACTCACCTAAAGTGCACCCACCTCGTAAGAGATAGTCCTCATCAAACGGTACCTCGCAAGAAAGATCAACAAGAAACATGGATTAGAACAATCAAGTAATTATCAAAGAATAAATAGCAGAAAAATGTAAGTAAATAATGACCGCTATATATGCAAAAATGTGCTACAATCCGTTGCTCCTAGCAATGGCGCCGTTTGAAAGAGGTCTTCTGCAAGGGTCTAGATATATCATAAGGCGAGATGTCCAATTGGTACGGTGACTGCTCACGGAAATCCGATCCAATCCAACAATCAACCCACAATTAATTATGAAGCAATAAAGACAAAGTGGATCAAAAGTTATTATAAACCCTACACTAAAATGCATATAGTTACAGATGGAGTAGGGTATCGAACACAGGGAACACACGATGTAGCACTATATATTATTTATAAATAAATAATATAAGTATATGTCTATATATAACTATGCACAATATTTATCAAATAACGTGGGTTTTAAGTCATAGATTTTTTTATTTTTTTTATTTTTTTGTATTTTGATTTGTAATTTTCTGATTTTATATTTTCTTTTAAAAATTTTAAATTTTTATATTTTTTAAGATATATAATAAAGCGATATATGAAGTATATATACAATATAGACAAAGATATATATAAATAATAACCAAAATAGTCAAAAAAAGAAAATAAACTATTCTTAGGTTTTAAATACTTTTTAAATATTTTTGTGATTTTTAGGTAATTTTACTAATTTTTTTATATTTTTAAAGTCAAAATACCCTAAAACAGGGTTTTATTAAATAGCAGAATTTATAATGGGGATGAAAAATATCAAATACTTCAAAATTTCTCCAAATTAATTTTAAAATAAAGATAGTAATATAAAAAAATTATACAACAGAAATCACTAATTTGGGAATTTTGGGGATTTGACAAATTTTTATAAAGGTTTTGGGGTTTTTTTATTTTAAGCATTTTTTCTCTATTTTTAGTGATTTTTGGGTTGAAGGCTAATAATACTTAAATAAGTATAATATTTTTTGGAGATTGTTTGAAATGATTTTATAATATTTGGGCTTTTTTAAGGCAAACAAGGGCTGACCGTGCACTATTTGAATTTTGGAAAATAGGAAAAGGGGATAAAATGTAAAAAAAACTTATATAGCATAATCAAGTATGCATCCAGGTACCTACTCCTATTTTTTTGTAATTTTTAGAGCACAACGACTTTCTTAATAAATAGAAAAATGACACATTAATTTACTTGGCCCGGCAGGGGTATAATTACAATTAAAAAAATGCAATGGTTACAATGTAGTTTTAACAAAAACTTAACAATAATATTAAACTTTTATATAATAAAAGATAATGACATAAACATGTGAGGGCTCCAGGGCAAATTTTACAAAATAAACGTCCGCCTGCAAATGACACTTGTGGGGACCAAATTGCAATATTCAAAAGCTCAAGGGGTTACATGCAACTTGTCCACAACATTTTAAACTATA
This sequence comes from Ottelia alismoides, assembly GCA_037367405.1. NCBI lineage: Eukaryota > Viridiplantae > Streptophyta > Magnoliopsida > Alismatales > Hydrocharitaceae > Ottelia > Ottelia alismoides. The sequence goes on along the minus strand of JAZKJV010003353.1, from coordinate 497,087 downwards.
TAAAATAAGTATAGGACATGACAGAAAATACCAAAAGGCAGAGGGTATTTATGAAATTATACCACTTAAGCACCTGGTTCCAAGCGTTCAATAGTCGTCACGTGGCCGATCGAGTGGCCTTCCTTGCATACCCCTTCACTTAAAATCAACGGTCCAGATTAGATCTGGACCGTTGTTCTTGATCAAACGATGGTGAAGGGCATTGGAAGAACCCACAAGAACTGCTCACCGATGACTTTGGATTCATCGTTTCTCAGGTCACTAGCAATTGATCTCTCCTCCGACAAGCCCAATAGGTAGATGGGCCTCCTCCACGTGCGACAGTAAGTTCCAATGAAGGCGAGAGGGCACGAGTTGCTCCGACGAGGGTGAACTACCTTGAGCAACTCCAGTTGGGCATTAAGGCTCCAGGTGCACCTCCAGACCTGCAAAAGGGCACCAAAAGATCCTCGGGTACGAGGGTTATCTCATCGATTGGGGTTTACGCAAAATAGCAGGGGGATGGAATGGAGGGGGAGCTCCGACAAGGCAGCGCCAGAGGGAAATCGAAGCCTAGACCCACAACGGATCTGGGATGGATGAAGAGGGAGATCTATGGAGAACGTGAAGGGGAGTGAAATGGCGTTGAAGTCGGGGTGGATCAATGGTCGGATCACGGTGAATTAGACTTGGAGCTTGAGCTCCAGGAATTTTGGCATTTTTGATTTGAGCGCTAATTGCTCGATTAAACTATAAATTAAAGATGCAGAGTAAAAGGAAAATTAAATAGATACCTAGGAATGTTGTAAACGAAGGCTCAACCGGCCCGATGGGCCAAGAGTGGAACTAGCCGGTCGTGCTCCGGCGGTGAAGTTGGATGCACCTCCTCCCTTGCTCTCCTCATTGCAAATCAAAGGCTAAACCATGTTGTCACCATGGGGAGGCCATTAGGAATGATCTGAGGTGCTAAAGCTCGAAGAAGAGGGATCAAAAAGTCAAAATGGACGAAGGGGGTATATTTATAGGTGGCTTTTGATCAAGTTTCGAGAGATGATGGCGTACGATCGAGCGGGGGTAGGTTGAGATGCGAGGATGGGCGTGGATGAGGGGCGAAGTGGTTGCAAGATGGTGGTGGTCATGAGGGTAATGAGTGGAGATGTCGGTGTGGAGAAATAGGAGAAACGATGCCCTCGTGACCTTCTGACAAGAGTCAGAAGGTAGGCTGGACTGTTGACCAAGGTCAACAAAATATCGCACCTGGTTGGTCCATGTGGACCAACCAGGAAATTCCACGGCAAAAATGCGTTGGAAAATGATTATTAAATAGAATTTGATTTTATTATTTTTAGGTAATAAAATAAAAAAATATTTCTAATTTGTTGTAGTATTTTATGCGTATTTTTTTATTATTTAGATGTGTTTATTTACAAGTTGTTTTTTTAGGGTACATATATAGGTATATTTACCTATGTTTTTGGTACTTTATTTTTATTTTGTATTTTTTATTTTATTAATTTCTTTTCTTTTTTATATATTTATAACTTATTTTTAGGGACTTAAATATATTTTTATCGTATTTTTCTGATACACTTAATTAATGATTAACCGTATAGGTATAATTATAAATAATTCATCCATGTATTTTATATACCTCTTTTATTATAGTGTTTTCTTTATTGTTTTATTCCGGTGTTAATATATTCATATGTTGTAAATAATATTTGCAAAATTATAAAAATATAAAATTACAATAACAATAAAGAATGAATAAAATGATTATTTTAATCGGGGTATAATATACAATAGGGGTCCAAAACCTAACTTTCACACCTTAACTCCAAAAAATATGAACACCTTCATTAAATAGCTTATTAAAAGTTATTTTGATATATTTTGAGTTTTTATTTGGGAGATATGGGTCTGTGAAGTTTGGCTTTTGGATTTTTTTTGTGTATAAAATGTGCATTATATATTATTTTTGTGTGGAATAAATTTTGTATTTTCCTATATATTATTATATACAACCTTCATTTACAAAGTTTCATTATTTGAAGTGTAAATACTAGAGAATAAAACCAGCCTTAAAAAAGCAATTATTGGCCTATTTAATAGAGTGATTGCTCTGCATTTTCTGTATACTTAGCTGCCCTATCTCCTCCTACTTTATTCCTTGTCGACTAAGTCATCATGATGACTAAGTCTCAGGGGCTAGCGTTACTTCTGTGTCCTTGATACTTCGTTCTTTTTCTTTTCTTTCCTTTATTCTTTTATTTTTATGATAAATACAATAAATGTACAAATATTTCATACAGTATTTTGTAAAATTTAATGAGCATTTATTTTCACAAATAAATGATATATATGTGCCTTCATCTAGGGTTTAATGGCCAAAATGAAAGAATAAAGGTGATGAAATGGATATTCATCAAGGACTAGGGTGTAAAAGATTCATTGTTCGCGCGCCTCCCACGTGCAGATCTGACGCTCATGATATGATTTGGAGTTGATGATCGACGGCTAAAATTTACGGCTTTCTCCACATCCATGATTCAAACTGGCATCTTCTGTTCTTCATCTAATGGCATAAAGGTCATCCAGAAGAACACCAATGAAGAGGCTCGTCAATGAGTTTCGATCATCATGGTCTCAACTAACCTATACCCTCTATTGAAGGTCTCTGATCGTCCCTTGAGCTCTCCTGTGTCGATTGGATCTGACCTTGAAGTTCAGTGACAAAGATGTTGTATATGCGAGCCCACGACGAGCCATTATTCAATAAATGTTATTACAAATATCATTCCCTGATCTGAAATGAAGAATGACTAATTTTCATATTAGGTCCCTTAGTACAATTACGGATATGTACCATGGTGATCTTAATGATCATACAACTGTTGATTCAATTGTTGAATCATAGAGGCTGGTGCTTGGATGAATATCTAAAGAGTTAGATTGAGGACTCATCAAGTACCATCAAGTTTATCAATAGATGATCTCCAGCCTGAGTAGGAGATGATAATCCTTTCTCTTTTGGTTGATATCTGACCGACCTCTTGATGCAGGTCCTTTGCATAAGAATAGAGATTCAGAGGTGTATGATTAGTTAGGTCAAAGAGTTGACGTAACAAGATCGAGATAACCAATAATCTTGAAGGAGACAGTCTAAATAGATCTGAAACTTTGTGTTTATTCTAGATCTTACAGTATGCAGGATGTACAGGTACTAGGAATACATGAGGGTGATGTGATCATAAATAATTGTATAACCATGACGCTTCCAATCCCCATGGAGTGATGAAATGGGTTTGGATTTTAGTGACTCCTCTCAATAGAGAAGTAATCTAATCTTGGTCCAAATGTTAGACAGTGATCTGAATGTGATTCAGATGCAATAAAAAGATTATATTTACAGTTTTGATTTAATCAAACATCTATGGGAGGTCCGTAAGATCTGGATTTGAGATATGATCTCAATATCCAAGTCACTGTACGTGGGACGTACAATTGCCTTTTCCTTATCTCCAAATATTCACAGAGAAAGCGCATTATTCTTAAAAGAGTTCAAGGATAATTTCACTATTGACTCAGAGCATTGAGAAAAAATGATAACTAAATGTGATTAAATTATCATGAATACTATGAATTTGATTCATATTATAAGGAGAGTTATCTAAGATAATTAAATGTGATTTAGTTATCAAAGATGTGAATATGTGAATATGATTCATATTATTTGGGCACAAGAGAATATGGATCCAAGATGATTAAATGTGATTTAAATGTCAAGGATATGATTAAAGTGGATATCTCTATCCATAATAATCATTAATATTATAAATATGTTTTGTAATATGTTGGACATATTTAATTGTAAATAGAATTTACAAATTATATGTTGTTGAGAATGGGATTTACAATAACAATTAATTGTAAATCTAATTTACATATTACGTTGGATATAGGAATATGATTCATATTTGTCAATGACATGATTGAAGTTTTCACAAATTTAATGTGAAATTATTTTGTGAAGTTAAATGCAATAATTGTTATTGCATATTAATTAAATAATATATAGATAGATAGATAAAAAAGGAGACTATATATCTTTTTTGGTGGTCATCCCCCTTGACTTGTTTAGGGGGGACAACCGCCCAATATTTAGTAAAGAGACTTAGTCCTCTAATTATCTATGTGTATCGATTAAATTTAAAATGAATTAATTATTATCTTGATGAATATATAATTAATTTGTTTAACTAATTATTTTTTGTTTTTAGAGCAACAAATCATGGTCATTTATTAATAAACTTTTAATCTACATCGTAGATTAATAGAGCACATGGATTGAGATCCATGTGCATCCAACTAGTATAAAAGGAAGGGTAACCCTTGCCTTTGAAAAGACACAAATAGAATTCCAAGAGGAATTTAACACTCTCCATCTCTCTCTACACGCCAAGTCTCTCTCTCTCTCATTGTGGCCAGCCACCATGGAGCCCTAGAGAGAGTCACCATTGTCTCGCATCGTCATTATGTTGTCTGATCATTTGCTTATGGATCTCTGTCTCCTTCGGTATGTCTCGCTCGTGAAGAAGGCGTTGGATCTCTTGTGACGAGATCAGGAGATTCATCGCTTGGATCATCAACAAGGATTGCGAGGGGCGTGCATTTCATCGACACGCTCGCAAGCATCTCCTCTGTTAGATCGGACTTGAGACAAAAGGTCTATTCGTTTAGAGACTCAATTGCAACCACGCTTCAAGAGGTAAACCTAATACTTATTTGTGGTTTAGATGAAATGATCAGAGAAGTGTTCTTGGATCATGTGGTTTCATCATTCAATTTTTTTAAATTTTGCTGTCCTGAGTGACTAGTACGACTAGTTGCTCCTGATCGCATATGATGCAATCCTCATGCTTCCTTAATGCGTTTAAAGATTTTCCCATATCCCTTAAAAGAATCTCCGACGTGGGAATCCTAAGTGTTCTACAGGAATACCTCGATCTCTAGGTCTACAATCCTCGTCTAGTTTCCTTTCTTCCCCTGTTGGTGAAACTGCTGCTTGATGAATCTGTGATTCATCACTTCAAAAGTCAAAAATAGAGCCTTGTTCCCGAGTAAATAGAGGCATATTTCCCTTTATAATGCATAAATAGCATTCATGCAAACACACATAGTACATTCATTTTAGCAGTCCATTTGCATTCAAATAAAAAGCCAAAAACCCTTGTAAAATATCCACTCACTAAAATAACCTCTTCCTTATAATATGTACTCCTTAGTTAATAATATAGGGAAGAATGCCAAAAATCCCCCTTGTAAATTAGTCAATAAAGCCCTAGAACCCCTGTACACTAAAATGCACATAAATCCCTCATACAAACTCCGAACTAGGTCTACTTACTCTTAGAATACTACACATTAAAAGACCTTTAAAATGAGACTAATTTCATCCAATTTGGAGCTCGTATGAGAAAGTTGGGATTTTGGGCCACTTTGTATACTACATATATGTATATATGTATCCTTGTATTTATGTATCATATTTGACCTCATCTCCGTCTTTGGTCAACATGAAACTTGTAGATCTCATCGAAATCTACAACTTTCATGTTTTGAGTTTTTCCAAATTCGGCCCCCTCTTCTCTCTACACATGTATTTTCTTCCAGCCATTCACAGCAGGCCACGTGGCGCCCTCTGGTCGCGCCACGCGGCCCGCTCCCCTTGCCTCATCCGCCCGCAGCCACAGCCGTTGGATTACGCTATAGATCCAACGGCCTAGCTGCTTCCACGTGTGCCTCAATCTCCTGCCATCCGATCATCTCTTGCCCTTAATCTACGCCGCACGTTAGCGCCCTCACCAGATCTCGCCACGTGGCGGCGTGTACACCGCTTGATCAAGCCCTTGATCCCTCCATCACAGCCGCTCTTCTGTTGGCGCCCCTCGTCCCTTCGATCATCTCCATCTCCTCATCCAAGCCGCTCACTCACGCTTCGCCCAGCTCCCTCCACGTGGCGCCATCACAGCCTTTTATCAACTCGCCCCGATCTAATCCTACCCAGCCATTACCGCTTCGATCACCACCGTTGGATCACAAGATCCAACGGTGGAGACTTCGTCTCCTACCTCCGGGTGCCCCTCTCTCCCACGTTCCCTGCCTTGCGGGAGGGGCGCCCCCTTTCTATTTCTGGCTCCACGTCAGCCACCTTCACCGTCCTCCAACACTCCCACGATGAGCCCCACTCATCCCTTATCCTCGCCAGCTACTCCATAACCCACGTCGACCTCCAGCCCGCTCCCACGAACTCCGTCAACCTTGCTCCATCGACAGAATGGCCGAGACCTTCAACCTATAAATCTCCCCTCTCCGGCCATCGTCGCACCTATCCGCCACCCCAGAGAGCTTCCCTTAGCTCCGATCCTCCAATTGGTGACAGCAATTTGACGATTCTTTGAGCAAAGAAGGGTCTCTTCTCCGACGAGATCCACGGCACCTCCGTCGTGTCGCAGCCGCTACTCCGCGACGCTGCACGAGCTCGGGACACCACCGGTCCCTCGAGCGACGACCTGGACCCCAAGAGGGAGGTCCAATCCCCAGGTGAACCCTCCATTCTTCTCCGATCTTCTCTTCTTTTCTTCTTCAAATTTCTCGCTTTTTATTCTCCGCCTCCGGTCACTCCCCCGCCTCCATTTCACTCCGTCGAGCTCCGCGTCGGAGCTCTCATCTTCGCGGCCACCTCTACGCCCGCCGTCGACGCACTTCATCCTCCATCAGATCCAGCTCCGCCACTTGGCCGGAGCACCATCACCAACCCACCTCCGTATCCCTTAGGCCTCTCCGATCACCGTCACTTCTCCACAAGCACACGCACGAGCTTCAGCTCTATCTTTAACACTTGCAGGTGCTCCTCTGTTCATTGAACGGAAGCTCGCCGGAGACGACTTCGAGCTTCGTCGCCATCGACATCAGACCGCCCTCCACCGCTCCCGAGACCACCAGCATCTCCGCCACATCGCCACGTGTCTTCTGGGATATCTCCGACAAGTCGGAGAGCGTCAGCGACACGAGGAAGGACGGGCGGAGCTGAGGCACCTTCACCGGAGTCCCGCCATCTCCTCTGCAGGCGGCGGAGGATCATCGGAGCAGACGCACAGCTGCCGTTCGATCACGTTGATCGAACGGCCCTCAGCGTGCCACGTCGTCGTCTTCATCGAGCCCAGCAGCCGTTGGATCAGCATCGATCCAAAGGCCCGAGGTCACGCCACGCGTCCACATCGCCAACCGTTCGATAACGTTGATCGAACGGTCCACAGCTTGCCACGTAGCCTCGGCCCGAACCTCTTCTCCGAGCCTAGGTTCGGGTCGTCCGAGCCTCACTCCAGACCTCCAGAGTCGTCCGAGCCTAGCCCCGAGCCTTCGCAGCCATCCGAGCCTAGGCCGCCCACGTGAGGAGCACGTGCGGCCTGGGAAATTTACATAGAGGCCCCTGGAGCTTTCAAATATTGCAAAAACGTCCCTGTGAAGCTGAGCCCACGTAAGGAGCACGTGCTTGTAGAAGAAATTGCACTTGAGTCCCCAGCATAATAGGTAATTGCATTTTAGTCCCTGTCCGCATATTTGCTTATTGTATTTTTATTTTCCTGTACTGCATTTACACCCTTGTGTTTGCACGCATCCCTAGGTTGCATTTTACATCATTTTTCAAATCTAAAAATTGTATTTTGTTGAGAAACTTGTCCTCTGTCTATTGGTCCACGTGTCACATTTTTGTAATTTCAGTGGAATTATTAATGAATTAATTGGTACATTTTTGAAATATTTTTCCCAGTGACACCTTTTAATTTGTAGTTAATTCTCTATGGTCCCAAAAATCATCAAAAATTCACTGTAGCTTAAGGACAGTATTCTTAACATGCCATAAAAATCTCATGCCATTTGCACACATATCGAGGCCTAAATAAATTGTTGAGTGATTTTCTTATATTAATTTTAATTAATTCATTTCACAGTGAAATTAAGATCTGTCAAGTTTCCTGGATTTCTTATCATTAGAGCTATCTAGGATAATTTTATTTCTTGAAGAAATTGTGATTTGTTATTTATTAATAATTAAATAGTGAAAATCACCCTGTCTGCATATTTAATTCCCAGTAAATCGATTTAGTGTCTAAAAAATCCAAAAAAATTAGGGTAACTCATTATCGTCATAATGAATCATCTGGCCAATTTTTAGAATTTTTGGACTTCAGTTGATATCTTAATTGAATTAAAAGTTAAACTGGCCTGCATTTTTGCACGAGTCTGCACAGAAATTAAAAAGAACAAAAAAAAATACTTCCTCGAAAATCCAACACTTGGATACTTGTTAAAATTTACCTAAGGAGACAGATGCCTCCCTGAGATCGACCTTGGACTTCACCAAGTAAAAAAAATTGCCGCTTGACATTAAATCAAAGTGGTTTTTGACTAGCCTCTCGTATCCGACTGCAACGAACGATTAAAAGTAATTTGGACATTAATCTGACCAAACTAACATAGGGTGCGGGGCGCTTATCAAAATGGCGCCGTTGCCGGGGAGGCATGGCTTAGGTTAAATTTTAGCGAATTTTTTAGTGTTTGATTTTCCTTCCCCGGGTAGTCTGACCCCTGATTTTCTTGTAATTATTTTTCTCTCTCCTTTATTTCTGGCATTATTTTTGTGTCACTCTCTGACCTCAATTTGTTTTTGTGCGAGGACCGCGAGGAGTCGACGACGCTTCGAGGACTTAGCATTTTAATTTTTATTGAGTGGAAGAGAGGCTTTGTAAATTACATTTTATTTCATTATTATTTCTTTTTCGCATCATTTCCAGCGGTTCCCGTTTGGGATCTCGCGCGTGTAAGTATAGTGGAAATGTGTCCCGTGTGCTGTGTGGGTGAATGTAATTTAGATTGCACTAGCGGCTCCTCGAGCCACTCTAGGATTTGCTTGTGCTCGTAAATTATTAGGACCACACAATACATTTAAAAGACGCACCTAGACCGCAGTACTTAGTCAAATTAAACTGTTCTTCACGCTAATAGAACTGCATGTCTAGGAGCGGCTTTCATCGCTTGCATTTGCATCTAGATTAAAAAGCTTTCAATTCTGTATTGCATCCTGCATAAAAAAAGCGAAGGGATCACTGTAAGTATTCTTCACTCAGCATAAGCATCATCGATTTTTCGTGCATCGGCTTTTTTCGATTTCCCCCTCTAATTTTCTCATTTAAATTAAACAGGAAATTGGGACTATCCGATAGGCGTGCTTTGTGGTTGACTTAATAAGTGATAACCTAACTTAAAAATCGGGACTGCTAAACAGTATTGACAAAAAAAAAGGAATAAAATTTGAAAATTGTTTGCGGGAGACTAATCCCCGACCTTGTATTCAGGCTGAGTGAGGGTACTTGAGTGTGTGTGAACACATTAAGGTAGAGCCCAAATCCCCATCTTCTATATCACGTTCTAACTGATCCTAGCAAATATCACAAGCCGAATAATTTCAGATTCTTTGACTAGTACCAAGTAGCCTCCGCCTGTCTCAGGTAGATAGGGGCGAAATTGCGGTACTCTGCGACAAGCTGCCAGTAACCCCCCGAGGTGAAGTTCCGGCCTTGTCAGCCTCCGCCTGCTTGCAGGTAGATAGGGGCGTGGTCATTGAATCCATCGGCTTGGGATAGGAGCGAAGAAAGGAAGGAGAGGCGGTATCTTAGGCGACAGGATAAACAGGGAAGACGCATCCGGCTCTGAGCCGACTTCCCTATAGGCCGCGTAATCCTTGCTATTTTTGCTTGAAAATCACACTTAAAAACTACAAGATTAATTGGACTCGACTTCGAGTCCTTCACTGTGTTGAGTGTGAACCCAGGGTCTTGGATTGTTCTTTTTACTTGCTTCAGGTAGGAGTACAATCCTATCTTCTTCTCGCTTCATCAAGATGAGTGACTGGGGAGATCTCGACGCATTATTCACTAATCTCTCTATGAGTCCCCCAAGTAACTCATCTTTATCGGTCCGAGCGCACCTTGGACCACCCAGGACTCATGACCCTCTGGAGTCCTGGTTCCCTCATGCTCAGGGTGGTTATTCTCAAACCAACCCTTTTATCTCCTCCAAGATTGCTGAGGAAGACCATCGCCTCGGTAATCCCTTCCTTGATTTACCCTCTAACACCGATATTATTTCCCAATCCCCAGAACCAGAGGACAAGATGCCGCCAAGGATGCCACCAGATGAGGACCAGATACGACAGATTCTTAATCACCTCACCGAAGCCGAACAGAGGAATGCAGATCTCACGGCGCGGATGAGACAGATTATAGTAGCTGGAGGAATCGACCGACCAATGGTCGATACCTACAATCCGGCGGAGAACGAGATCCAGAACTGGTTAGCACCTGCAGTTCCCGCCTAGGCATTCGAGCTGAAGCCCCACTTCCTTAGTCTGCTTCCGAAGTTCAACGGAAACCTCAGTGAAGAACCATACACTTTTCTCCGTGACTTCGAACTGGTGTGCAACAATCTTAGCCATCCCAATGTTGGCCAAGATTATATCCGACTGAAGGCCACCCCTTTTGCTTTAGGAGATAAGGCTACTCATTGGCTGAAGAACCTAGGGGTGGTATGTACTACATGGATGCAGTTCAAGGACCTTTTCTTGAAAAAGTTCTACCCTCTCAGTAGGACTAACCAGATGAGAACAAAGATCGCCAGCTTCGCTCAAGGACCCAGTGAACCTTTCCATGAAGCGTGGGACATGTTCAATGATTTAGTGCAGAAATGCCCATGCCACGGCATTTCGAAGGCGATATTAGTCCAGACCTTGTTCTGTGGTCTAACCCCGGAGATGCAGGGGTTAGTCAGTGCCGCCTGTGGAGGAAGCTATCTGAACAAAAACGAGCATGCTGTATGGAAGATCCTAGAGCAGATGGCGAAAACCGGCAGGTCACAGGCCACAAGGGCCTATCAGTTGTCTCCCTCAATCTTATCCAATGAGACAACTCGAAGGACTGTAGCAGATCTGACTGAGGACCTCATCCCCAGCATGGGGATGATTGCCGACAAGCTTACCATGGTCGAGCAGATCCACAAGAGAGTCGCGGAGATGGAGTCTCTTTCGATCCTACCAAAGAAAGTGGAGGAACTCTCTAAGAAGGTAGCTAAGATCAAGCTACCTACCCCTTCTGCACCACCTGTACCTGTACATCGAGTCCATCTTGTACAGGAACAGGCACCGGGGTCTCAGAGCAGCTGGGACCAGACTTACACCCAGCAGAACCAGCATGCACCCCCACAAGTGGAGACGGGATACGAGGAGCCTCCGCCAGTATACGAGATCAACGGGCTTTGGTATAGCCGTGACCCGATGGTCAGGCAGATCGAAATGGGGAAGGATCAGCCACACCGCCCATCCCCAGTCTACCAAGAAACCAGGCCTGTCCCGCGCTTTCAGTCCAGGCCTGAACAGGGGTACCAGCCGTAGCAGCGCACCTACCAGCAGGGGCCAGCACCGTCCCATCAGCAACAGCAATATTGGCACGGCCAGCAGGGCCAATACAGAACCGCATCTACACAGCAGCAAGCCCAGCCCACCGAATTGGAGTCTCTCACCTTGGCGATCCAGACCCTGTCTGATAGGGTCCAACAGATGCAGAATGACTACCTGGACATGAGAACCGACATCAATCGAGTCTCTCGTACCCAGGATCAGCAAATGGCGCCAAGGACCCCAATTCCCGCACAGGTTCAGGCCAACCCGAACAGCTTAAACCAGGGCCAGAACCGACCTCGAGATCAGGTATATTATTCAGATAATTATTTATCTGAACATGAGATCCTTTCGTACGATAATGTAAATCATATGTCCCTCAGGAGCGGAAGGATCGTGACCATACCTGATCGGGCACGGGCGCAGAAGGAAGGAACCTCCGAGACTCTACCTGAGGAGAACTCGGAGGAAGAAGAGGAGGAGCATCACCACCACCATCACCGGTAGAATAAGAGGACATCTGCGTCCTCGAAGCAGCATTCTCGTATTCGCATAGAGTCAGACGACACCGATGAAGAGCCCGCACCTCCATCTGAGGAGGATCGTCCAGCAGAAGCGGAAGAAGCATCACCGGTCTCGCCGTAGCATTTTCTTTTCAGTCAGAGTCAGAGTCCGAGTCTTTATCAGAGTCAGAGTCATGTTAAGAACTCAGTTCCCAAAGTTAATGAGAAAATTTCAGTTTCCAAACCTGAGTTGGAGTCAATAATCCCTTTCCCCCGAGCTCTCAAAGGTGGAAAGAAGAAAACCAAAAAAATCCAAAAAGATGACCCTGAGAAGGCTGAATTCTGCAATAAACACATCAAGGTCACAATCCCCTTTGACAAGTTCGTAAAAATGACCCCTGCATTCCAAAAATACCTTAAGGTGAGATGCACACCTACTAGGGTTAGCAGGAAGACTTAATGTCGTGTTGAGAAACACATTTTATCAGTAGCCACGACTTGTGCAATAAAGAACTCGTTTCCTCGGAAACGAAGAGACATGGGTGCACATTATGTAGTGAGTCATGTTGATGACATCGCGTTTGCACGCACTCTCCTGGACAATGGTTCCTCAATCAATTTGATGCCCACAGCCCTCTATGAGCGGCTTAATCTCGGACCTCTTAGGAAATCTAGAGCTCTTCTACAGTTCGCCGACAAATCAACTAAGAGGTCCCAAGGAGAGTTAAGGAACATTGTGATCAAAGTCGAGGGGCAAGAATACATGGTGGACTTCACTGTCCTAGATATGGAAACCCCTCGCAATTGGAGAGATTCCCAGATCATTCTAGGTAGGCCCTTCCTCAGAACAGCAGGGGCCTTATTTGATTATAAGAATGGGAAGATTCAGTTCCAAACTCCAGGCGGAGATGAGGAACTTGAAATGAAGCAGACAAGATGGCAGAGACCAGATTCCGAATTCAGCACCGAGTACTCTTCTACCTGAACAGACTGCGAGCATGTAGACTTAGTTGGGCCATGGAGACAGAACCCAGCCAGCACCGATGTGTCCATCTCCTTCGAAGATGATCCAGTGCATGAGTCAGTCTGCGAGATCCTCAGGAACGAGTATAGCTCTGAGCCTGCATCGCCCTACATCTTCGATGACGTAGAGGCCCAGTTGGGCCTGTCAGTCCTTACATCTTTAGGACAATCGGAAGATGAGGATGACGAGTCGGACGAGGCGTTTGCCGATTGTATGGAGACCTTTGACGATCCGACTTCAGAGCCGAACTTGGTGGCAGCTATCACAGAAAACGATCGAGCCACTTTCAACACTGAACCAGAGCAGATTGAGCCAGATTTCTTAGACGATCACACTATTCCTGAGCTTAAACCCCTACCCACAACCTTGAAATATGCCTTCCTTACGGGCCAAGACAAGAAATTTCCGGTCATTATCAGTTCGCAATTGACCGAGGAGCAGGAATCTCGCTTGCTAGAGATCCTGGAGAAAAACCGCAAGGCGATAGGCTGGAGCATTTCCGATCTCCACGGAATAAATCCCGCTCTGTGTTCGCACCATATTTACTTGGAGAATGAGGCCAAACCCTCTCGTGAATCCCAACGCCGGTTGAATCCAAATTTACGAGAGGTCGTGAAGAAGGAGATAGAAAAATGGTGCGACGCGGGTTTCATTTACCCAATCTCCGACTCTAAGTGGGTGGCCCCAATCCATGTTGTCCCGAAGAAGTCGGGAATTCAGACGACCACCAACGAGGACGGAGAGGAGATCGTGACGAGAGTACATATGTTGTGGCGCGTCTGTGTGGATTACAGACGCCTGAATGCCGCGACGAAGAAGGATCATTTCCCCCTACCATTCATTGATCAGATCTTAGAAAGACTAGCGGGGAAAGAATTCTTCTGCTTCCGAGATGGGTTCTCGGGCTACAATCAAGTAGCCATAGCTCCAGAGGACCAGGAAAAGACCACGTTTACATGCCCCTTTGGTACCTATGCTTTCAGGCGCAAGCCTTTTGGGCTATGCAATGCTCCAGGTACTTTTCAAAGGTGCATGATTGCTGTATTCGCCGAAATGGTCAGCGAATTCCTGGAAGTCTTCATGGATGACTTCTCGGTCCATGGCGATTCTTTCGATTCCTGTCTTAGGAATCTGGACCGAGTCCTCAAGAGATGTTGTGAGGTTAATCTGGTGCTCTCCTGGGAGAAAAGTCACTTCATGGTGACGGAGGGCATAGTGTTGGGGCATGTCATCTCCAAGAGAGGAATGGAGGTTGACCATGCCAAGGTGGACGTGATCAGACGACTCCAGCCACCAACCAATGTAAGGCAGTTGTGGTCGTTCCTCAGGCATGTTGGATTTTATCGGAGATTTATTAAGGATTTTTCTAAGATTGCCCGACTGCTAACTGAGCTTTTAGGCAAAGACATGGAGTTTATTGTAGATCACAAATGTCTTGAGGCCTTTAAGCTTTTACAAGGAATGATCATGGACGCACCCATCCTGCAAGTCCCAGATTGGTCTCTACCTTTTGAGATCATGACAGACGCCTCTGATTATGCTGTTGGGGCTGTGTTGGGACAAAGAAGAGATGGCGTCCCGTTTGCAATTCACTACGCAAGCAAAGTGTTTGATTCTGCTCAGCGTAACTATACAGTTACAGAAAAGGAAATGCTTGCGGTAGTGTTTGCCTTGGACAAATTCAGATCTCACCTAATTGGATCCAAGGTAACTGTGTTCACGGACTACACGGCACTACGGTATTTGATGGAGAAGAAGGATGCAAAGGCGCGTCTTCTTCGTTGGATTTTACTTATCCAGGAGTTTGATTTGGACATCCGTGATAAACCTGGAAAGAAGAACGTAGTGGCCGATCATCTTTCTCGTCTCGAAGATCTTAATACTTCCGAGGTTTCACCAATTCGAGACTCCTTCCCTAACGAGTCGATTTTTGTTATCGACTCACTCCCATGGTACGCGAATATCGTGAATTATCTTGTCTCCAAGAAAGTTCCCGAACATTGGCCCAAGAACCAAATCGACCGACTAAAGTCGGATGCAAGACACTACCATTGGGAGGATCCGATCCTTTTCTTTGAAGGACCGGATTGTGTCTGGAGACGTTGTATTCCTCAGCAGGAATAACAGAGTGTCCTTTCTTTATGCCATAGCTTGGAGGCAGGAGGACACCACTCCGGGAAGAGGACCGCATGGAAGGTACTTCAGTGTGGCTTCTACTGGCCGACTCTGTTTCGCGATGCCACCGCCTTCGCGAAGTCGTGCCCAGTTTGCCAGAGAATGGGAGGAACCGTTGGTTCCAAGGATGAGATGCCAATGCAGCCGGTCATCATTTGTGATGTCTTTGACGCCTGGGGCATCGATTTCATGGGCCCATTCCCTGTCAGCCACGGGTTCGAATATATCCTTCTTGCGGTAGATTATCTGTCCAGATGGGTGGAGGCTATCCCGACCCGAGCCGCAGACAGCAGGACTGTCTGTAAATTCATCAGAGAGCACATAATCTCTAGGTTCGGGATCCCCAAAATGATGATATCAGACGGGGGTAGCCACTTTGTGAATCGGGAGGTGAAGAAACTCCTGAAGGACTACGGCATCGAACACCGTGTCACGAGTCCTTACCACCCACAAACCAATGGTATGGCTGAGGTGTCAAATAGGGAGGTGAAAACCATATTGCAAAAGCTTGTCCGCCCGGACAGGAAGGACTGGTCTCAGATCTTGGATCAAGTCCTCTGGGCGTATAGGACGGCTTACAAAACACCGTTAGGCACCTCCCCGTTCCGAATGGTATTCGGAAAGCCGTGCCATTTGCCCGCAGAGTTAGTGCACAAATCTGAATGGGCAATCAAGAAGGTCAACTGGAACACACACCTGGGACAGAAGCAGAGAGACATGGATCTGAATGAGCTTTTAGAAGTCAGAAACTGTGCATATGACAACAGTTTGGTGTACAAGGACAAGGTGAAGCGTTGGCATGATAGATATATCAGACGAAAGACCTTTGTTCCTGGACAGAAGGTATGGTTGTTCAATGCTAGGCTGAAGATTTTCCAAGGCAAGTTGAAGTCTAAGTGGACGGGTCCATTTGTCGTCCATACGGTGCATGATAGTGGATGTGTCGAGATCTCAGATCTCGCAGATGACACACCGACATTCCTAGTGAATGGATAGCTGTTGAAGCACTTCGTCGAATCCAATGAGCAGTTAGTCCATGTCGAGGAGATTGTATTCATGCGCGAGATGGATACAGCAGATTCACAATCAAACTGCTTATGAGACCTTGCAGCAGTGAACTCCAGCCATCCGCAGCATCTCGAAAGATTCAAACCGACTCATCTGTATATATCATTCTTCCTGTACATCCTATCCTCCCTCTTACGTGACTTTAGTAACCCATCCCCGCCTCATTAGATCACTATCCTGGACTATACTTAGGATAACCAGATCCTAAGTATAGGGGGTAGGGGTCACCTGAGTCAATTCACTATAAATTCTCTAGATCACATTGGTCCTCATACTCATTTCCTACCGATACTTAGGCTGACCTGAGCCTAAGTATAGGGGGGACCGATGCCCGCATTGTATACTCATCCACTTCTCATCTTTCCCTCGTCTGCCCCATTTTTCTTATCTTCTGCTACACTTGGGCTGCCAGAGCCTAAGTATAGGGGGCAGGACGACTTCTATACTCTTGTAATTTTAGCTCTCCTACGCTTAGCCCGGGCTATGTCTTTTTAGTCGCTTTCGTGCTCTGAGGACATAGCACACGCTAAGTATAGGGGGGCGTGTATATATTACATATATACTTTACCCATAGCTCGTACTTTCGCGTATTTTTCGCGTATTTTTGTATATATTACAATAATTATGGGTGGGTAAAAAATCGAAAAAAAAATCTTGTATACTTGTATAATATGTACTATATGTATAATACTTAAAAAGTTTTGTAAAATTTGTTGTAAAACATGATGTATACCAGAAAAATAAAACAAAAAAGCTTCTTATTTACTCTTGCATATTATCTTGCATTTTCAAAAGGAAAAGAGTCTTGCATTTTTCATTCATGTCATCTGCATCTCATCTGCATACTTTGCATATGCAAAGTGAAAAGCTAGTGGGTTCTGGACCAAGTTATGAGTAGATATTGAGGATGGACTTGATTTGATCTTAATCCACCTAATTTCAGAGGAACCTTATAGGAACTGGAGTTAAGATTTCTCAGGTCAAGTGACTTAATTCTTTGAGTCCGCAAGTCTATTTTCACATGTCATCTTGATTAGTCTAAGTAGAACATCTCGTGCACACGCATGATTCTTTTAGATAATGACCTAACTTGGACAAGCACAATGCACGTAGCTCTTCATTGATGAGGTGGTGAGGAGGTAGAATCCTTTAGCTTGGAGTAGCACACGGGTGGAAACATCCGTCCTCCTCTAGGGAGGGTAGTGCATCTCAACCTAGTCTGGTGGTGTTGACATCTAAGGACAGGATGCTGTGGGTTGCAATAATGCTTCAAAAGAGGGATAGTCTACTGACTCAAGAGGAAAAACTCCTGATGTACATGCTGCACTTTGTTGAAAAAAAAATGCAAAAACTCCAAAAAAATCAGACAGGTCCAAGAGAAAATAAAATACCTGTCGGAGTCTGTATACTAGTAAAGAAATGCAGCTGGATGACTTGGCTACACTGGTCAGGCATCCCGGGATAGGTAGCTACACTGGCTACCATCCGTTCTTTTCTCTACCCCCTCCTCTTGAGTTGGTCGCACTTGAACTTAGAAGGGAATACCCCGCTCCTCGAGGAAAGAGTTACTGGACCGGGTTATTGAGTTACCTTGTTAGAGGAGGCTGGTTCCGAGTCATTTCTGATGTGGAGAGCTATATCTCACTTACACAGTACAAGTAAGGATCATAGTCATCAGAAATTTGCGTTTGAGGATTTGTTCTGACCTGACTATTGAGGAGTCTTGAATAGAAGACTTGTGGAACTTGGAGTCTGGTAGGTCTTAAGTTCAGCCCCAAATTAGGTTCCGCCACACAACTAATCCAAAGATTGAGTCAAGCTCCATTTTTAACTTTTGTTCATGACCTTGGTATGGAACCCAAAATCATTTCACTCTTGCATTTCATTTAGTTGCTCGGGGACGAGCAAGGTTTAAGTATAGGGGGTTGATGAATCTATGATTCATCACTTCAAAAGTCAAAAATAAGGCCTTGTTCCCGAGTAAATAGAGGCATATTTCCCTTTATAATGCATAAATAGCATTCATGCATACACACATAGTACATTCATTTTAGCAGTCCATTTGCATTCAAATAAGAAGCCAAAATCCCTTGTAAAATATCCACTCACTAAAATAACCTCTTCCTTATAATATGTACTCATTAGTTAATAATATAGGGAAGAATGCCAAAAATCCCCCTTGTAAATTAGTCAATAAAGCCCTAGAACCCCTGTACACTAAAATGCACATAAATCCCTCATACATACTCCGAACTAGGTCTACTTACTCTTAGAATACTACACATTAAAAGACCTTTAAAATGAGACTAATTTCATCCAATTTGGAGCTCGTATGAGAAAGTTGGGATTTTGGGCCACTTTGTATACTACATATATGTATATATGTATCCTTGTATTTATGTATCATATTTGACCTCATCTCCGTCTTTGGTCAACATGAAACTTGTAGATCTCATCGAAATCTACAACTTTCATGTTTTGAGTTTTTCCAAATTCGGCCCCCTCTTCTCTCTACACATGTATTTTCTTCCAGCCATTCACAGCAGGCCACGTGGCACCCTCTAGTCGCGCCACGCGGCCCGCTCCCCTTGCCTCATCCGCCCGCAGCCACAGCCGTTGGATTACGCTATAGATCCAATGGCCTAGCTGCTTCCACGAGTGCCTCAATCTCCTGCCATCTGATCATCTCTTGCCCTTAATCTACGTTGCACGTTAGCGCCCTCACCAGAGCTCGCCACGTGGCGGCGTGTACACTGCTTGATCAAGCCCTTGATCCCTCCATCACAACCGCTCTTCCGTTGGCGCCCCTCGTCCCTTCGATCATCTCCATCTCCTCATCCAAGCCGCTCGCTCACGCTTCGCCCAGCTCCCTCCACGTGGCGCCATCACAACCTTTTATCAACTCGCCCCGATCTAATCCTACCCAGCCATTACCGCTTCGATCACCACCGTTGGATCACAAGATCCAACGGTGGAGACTTCGTCTCCTACCTCCGGGTGCCTCTCTCTCCCACGTTCCCTGCCTTGCGGGAGGGGCGCCCCCTTTCTATTTCCGGCTGCACGTCAGCCACCTTCACCGTCCGCCAACACTCCCACGATGAGCCCCACTCATCCCTTATCATCGCCAGCTACTCCATAACCCACGTCGACCTCCAGCCCGCTCCCACGAACTCCGTCAACCTCGCTCCATCGACAGAATGGCCGAGACCTTCAACCTATAAATCTCCCCTCTCCGGCCATCGTCGCACCTATCCGCCACCCCAGAGAGCTTCCCTGAGCTCCGATCCTCCAATTGGTGACAACAATTTGACGATTCTTTGAGCGAAGAAGGGTCTCTTCTCCTGCGAGATCCACGGCACCTCCGCCGTGTCGCAGCCGCTGCTCCGCGACGCTGCACGAGCTCGGGACACCACCGGTCCCTCGAGCGACGACCTGGACCCCAAGAGGGAGGTCCAATCCCCAGGTGAACCCTCCATTCTTCTCCGATCTTCTCTTCTTTTCTTCTTCCAATTTCTCGCTTTTTATTCTCCGCCTCCGGTCACTCCCCCGCCTCCATTTCACTCCGCCGAGATCCGCGTCGGAGCTCTCATCTTCGCGGCCACCTCTACGCCCGCCGACGACGCACTTCATCCTCCATCAGATCCAGCTCCGCCACTTGGCCGGGGCACCATCGCCAACCCACCTCCGTATCCCTTAGGCCTCTCCGATCACCGTCACTTCTCCACAAGCACACGCACGAGCTTCGGCTCTATCTTTAACACTTGCAGGTGCTCCTCTGTTCATTGAACGGAAGCTTGCCGTAGACGACTTCGAGCTTCGTCGCCATCGACATCAGACCGCCCTCCGCCGCTCCCGAGACCACCAGCATCTCCGCCACATCGCCACGCGTCTTCTGGGATATCTCCGACAAGTCGGAGAGCATCAGCGACACGAGGAAGGACGGGCGGAGCTGAGGCACCTTCACCGGAGCCCCGCCATCTCCTCTGCAGGCGGCGGAGGATCATCGGAGCAGACGCACAGCTATCGTTCGATCACGTTGATCGAACGGCCCTCAGCGTGCCACGTCGCCGTCTTCACCGAGCCCAGTAGCCGTTCGATCAGCATCGATCCAAAGGCCCGAGGTCACGCCACGCGTCCATATCGCCAACTGTTCGATAACGTTGATCGAACGGTCCACGGCTTGCCACGTAGCCTCGGCCCGAACCTCTTCTCCGAGCCTAGGTTCAGGTCGTCCGAGCCTCACTCTAGACCTCCAGAGTCGTCCGAGCCTAGCCCCGAGCCTTCGCAGCCATCCGAGCCTAGGCCGCCCACGTGAGGAGCACGTGCGGCCTGGGAAATTTACACAGAGGCCCCTGGAGCTTTCAAATATTGCAAAAAGGTCCCTGTGAAGCTGAGCCCACGTAAGGAGCACGTGCCTGTTGGAGAAATTGCACTTGAGTCCCCAACATAATAGGTAATTGCATTTTAGTCCCTGTCTGCATATTTGCTTATTGTATTTTTATTTTCCTGTACTACATTTACACACCTGTGTTTGCACGCATCCCTAGGTTGCATTTTACATCATTTTTCAAATCTAAAAATTGCATTTTGTTGAGAAACTTGTCCTCTGTCTATTGGTCCACGTGTCACATTTTTGTAATTTCAGTGGAATTATTAATGAATTAATTGGTACATTTTTGAAATATTTTGCCCAGTGACACCTTTTAATTTGTAGTTAATTCTCTATGGTTCCAAAAATCATCAAAAATTCACAGTAGCTTAAGGACAGTATTCTTAACATGCCATAAAAATCTCATGCCATTTGCACACATATCGAGGCCTAAATAAATTGTTGAGTGATTTTCTTATATTAATTTTAATTAATTCATTTCACAGTGAAATTAAGATCTGTCAATTTTCCTAGATTCCTTATCATTAGAGATATCTAGGATAATTTTATGTCTTGAAGAAATAGTGATTTGTTATTTATTAATAATTAAATAGTGAAAATCACCCTGTCTGCATATTTAATTCCCAGTAAATCCATTTAGTGTCTAAAAAATCCAAAAAAATTAGGGTAACTCATTTTCATCATAATTAATCATCTGGCCAATTTTTAGAATTTTTGGATATCAATTGATATCTTAATTGAATTAAAAGTTAAATTGGCCTGCATTTTTGCACGAGTCTGCACAAAAATTAAAAAGAACAAAAAAAAATACTTCCTCGAAAATCCAACACTTGGATACTTGTTAAAATTCACCTAAGGAGACAGATGCCTCCCTGAGATCGACCTTGGACTTCACCAAGTAAAAAAAATTGCCGCTTGACATTAAATCAAAGTGGTTTTTGACTAGCCTCTCGTATCCGACTGCAACGAACGATTAAAAGTAATTTGGACATTAATCTGACCAAATTAACATAGGGTGCGGGGCGCTTATCACTGATCAAAAACAATACTCCAGCTGGATTTATTAGCGAAAATGAAGCAAGAAATGGAAATGAATGGGTGTCTCCGGTGGTGAGTGGTTGGAGGGAGACTGAAATCCAAATCCAAGAACGATCTGGGGGTTCAGGTTGTAAGGAGAAGTATGAAGATAGTTAGGCAGACATAGTCGTGGAGTCGAAAATGGATTAGGGTGATCAAAAACCTCCAACCATGTAGATTGGGGCTTAGATGAAGATGAATGGAATCAACTATATACTGAAAGTGAATGCAAAATTAAAAAGACAAATCGAAGAACTTCTGCCTCAGTTACCTACGGTGGAGGAAATGAAGGTGATCGCCTAGTTTTGTGGTGTAAAACAGAGAAGCTCATTGCTGTTGGTAGAGCTCCAATAGCGTAGGTGTATCTTTCTCCCAGGTGGACTCCTCGTGCACCCAGCTACGGAGGATAATGTCCTATCACAACACGTACATCAAGGCTTGATCGACATAATTGATGATCTGGCGATGTAGAGAGTAGTAAGGGATAATGAATTGGAGAAGAAATCATGATGAGTTAAGCAGCGGATGGACTGAGAGAAAATGGAGAAGAGGGGCTGGAGAGCAGAAGAAGGGGGGACCATTGATTAGGAAGTAGACCTGAGTCAACAAACCTGGGTTCTACCAATAAGAGTGTGCCCTGCTACAGGACAAACCCACTACACGACAAAGAGGCTAAAAAATGAAATAAATCAAAAAAAAATAAAAAATGAATTCAAATAAAAAAGTTTTGAAAATAAAAATTATTAGTAAGTAAATTAGCGTATTTATGGTGATTTTTAATGAATTAAATAAATTATATACATAAGTAAAAATAAATGAAACATGTTATTCATAGGTGTATATACCTATATATACAACACCGTGATTTTAAGATATTATTTTTGCAAATTTACATATATCTTAATAATATACTATTTTACAATATTTTACAAGAATTTTGATGATATTTTTATTTTATTTTTATGGAATAATATATTAGGATAAATAAATAAGGGTATTGTACAATATTCATAGTGATACATATACATTATTTACATGATTTTATTTTTGTTTATTTTTGATTTTGTGATTTTTATTTGTATTTTATATAAGTCATATATAATATATATAAATATTTGAAATATAATTTATATAAAAATACAAGGAATATATATATATATACACCCCTATTATACATAAGCATAATATACAATATCACCCCAAAATGTTTCATTTCACATCTTAACTCCAATATTTATGAAACTGCTTTCATTTTAAATATTATTTAATTCTGATTACAATAAAGTGAGTTTACTTCATATTGAATTTTTACAGAGAAGATATTGATCTGACAAAATTGAGCTTTGCGGCTTTTTCAAAGTGTTGGTATTTAAAAATTGTACAATGGTCCTTCTTACAATTATTTTTAGTATTTACAACTTATTTTATGTACAAATTCCAAGATGAAACCAACTTTACTTGAGGTGATATTGGTGATAAATAAAATATTTATTACATACAGTGATAGATAAGTGATGAATATACACAAGTGAAGTTTGGTTTTCTTGATTTTTCTAAATGAAGGCCTTATTTCCCCCTACTTTATTCCTTGTTGATCAAGTCAAATCTTGATCTTCTCTCGACGTCAGAGTTAGCCTGTATTTATTTCATATATACAATATTTAGTTTTCTTTATTTTTCCTTTATTTATTTATTTATATATTTTAGGTTAAAATAGTGATAAATACACAGTATTTACACAAGAATTAGGGTCAATAAAATTAGTTATTTACTAATATATACAAGTATTTTATAAAGGATTTTAAGCTAAAATAAATAAATAAAGATGATGAAATGCATATTCATCAAAACACTACAAATTTGGGGCTGGAGCCTAACGCTCCAGTGATTTCGATTCTTTAAATTAAACTAAACTGTACTCTAATCGATTAAACTGGGATGACATCTAGGCTATTAGAAAGAAATGCAAGCAAGATAAAGGTACCTAGCAGGTCAACTTGACCCGAGTCAAGGAGCAGATGAGGCGTTGTCAGAGGAGCTCCAACGACACATGAATCTCCTTCCTCCATCCTTCTCCACATCACCAAACATCTCCTTAAGATTCTTCATTATATTCCAGGCATTGTGCATGTCCACATGTTGCTTCTAAAGCACATTGTTTAAAGACCCCATAACATAACAACGAGTCAATGAATGATATTCGTCATATTTTTCATTGTATTATTCTACTGATGTAGGGTTCTTATGCTTGTTCCTGGTGAGCACATAGCCTATTCACTCCACAGAGAGAACAAGCTCCATATTTCAGAGCTAATCCTAATAATTTGGACAGTCAATTAGTTGACCTCTAGAATCTTGCCGAGTGGTTTCAAGGATTTCATATCTAAGATTAATAAACACATTTATTACAACATATAAATAATTATATGTTCAATTTAAAATCCGTGATTAAAGAATTCTAATCAAAGTTATCTTGCATTTTAATACTTTGAAAGTCCATTCCCTTATTAAACTTTGAAAGCAAGAGACATACTTATCACTATACCTCTAACAAGATCTAGGATCTCCCTTCTGCATTGGTTAGACCCCAATAATATGAAAAAATGTAACTTAGGTAAGGGATGTAGGAACTCATTCTGCCTTGCAAGTTCAACTTGCATTTCCCAATTCAGTCTTTAACATCCGAGCCCACCACCCCTAAGGTGATGTTGGCTCATTGTTAATTGAACCAACTATCAACATGAATAGTACTCGCTAAGTGTAATACAATACCATCTCAATTATAGAGGAGCGATATTGGGGTCACTATGCATACAGAATGTCTCTTTTGAGAAGTGAAGAGCTTGATTCATGTGTACTTGTATGTCATAGTTATGACTTTGCATAGATGTCTCCGTGGTATAATCCATGGCGACAAAACCTTTCTCCTTAAAGGAAGACCATGGATGTCATCTTATGATCCTCCATATCTTATTCAAAATTTATTTAATCATTTTGAATCATATTCTTATGATTAAATTTTCCAAGGGAATTATAATTCTATAATAATAAACTATTTATTTTAATTGGATTAAATTAATTTAATCATATTAAATTAATTATCAATGCAATGCAACCTAAATTGTTTGATTGCTATTACTATATAATATACACTCTCACATGGTACAATTAGATTATTCCAATTAGTCGTTTATAGTACGCAAAGACTTCTCATGCTACCTACCTTGAAATGGATCTAGCCAATTCAGACAAATAGTGCTAATATGGAGAGCTTCCACTACAAATGTGGTGCTTGGTGTCAATTAGTTAACCTATTAGCATATCTACGACCTAGACACCATCGTGGATTCAATTTACGACAACGCAATTAGTACAAATTATACTAAGAGGCTTTATCGGTCATTTTTTCTTGATGACCGGCATGATACACTATAATAACCACTCAGAAACTTAGTTATATTAAAACACTTTATATGATCCTAAATTTCTGGATATATCGAGCAGACAAAGTTGTCTTTGCATGTAAAAGTTGAATTACAACTATAGTAGTTTGAACTAGGATTTTTGTCATGAAATATTTATTCAATGAAGGTTGATGATTATGATATATTTCTCTAAATATATGAAACATTATTTAGTTAGGATAAGCTCATAATTTTAATGATTAATATTTAATTCTAAATATATTAAAAATATTCTTGAGATGATCTAATCATCTTCCGACCCATCTCCACTGAATATAACATATCTAGGACAAACATAGTCGGAATAACACGAAATAAATTCAAATAGTTTTCTAGTTTAATTCTTAACTTAAATAGTACATTTCTAACATGTTTCATAATAGGAAAACAATAACAAAAAATATTTAGTTACAGATCCGACTTTACATGAAAAATAAACAACATTGAAGGAACTTTTGATTTTTAAAATGTTGTTCGTTTGATGCCAATCTTTAGTGAATGTTTTGAGAAAATATTTATGCATTCTAAATACATTTAAGTATCTTAAAAATTTGTTCAAATAATGGAATTTTCATACGAGGAAAAAACCATACGAGAAAAGCATCTGCGTAAAAACAACAAGTCCCCGTGCATTCGATAGCCAAAATATTGTTCCCTTAGGCTTTGGATCACATTCAAGACCTTCAACTTAACTCTGATATCACTTGAAGGCGGGGGTTTTATCTCGTGCATCATAAAAGCATGGAGAATGTATTGTATATGATCTAGGTCGAATAGTCGTACTAGTCATAAAGGACATCGGAAATTAATATTTTTTTGATGAAATCACATGACATGGAGACAATTTCCATGTTGTTTAATCTTTATAACAAATATGTATTAGGGTTATATCTTGTAGCGTTATCGCGATCCTTGTGTCTCTAAATGAAGAGACCTCTTATCTTAAGTCCGATTTGATGAAGTGAGCACTCGCTGGCACATGGATGAGACACATGCTTCCCACAATCCGAGTTGATAATCTGAGTATGGAACCTCCTAATTTCATCTCACTAAATACGTGGTCTTCCTCGCGATCACGAGGCACTAAAGAAGATGGGGATTCACGAGCAGTCGATATGATAACACAATGTAGCACAACGACGACGAAGCTTTCAAGAAACCCTATAGTGGATAACCAATAGGGTTTGAGAGCAATAGAGCTTGGACGTGTATGAGAGAGAGATAGTTTGTTGCTATAACTTGTGTGTGTCGTATTTTGTAGAGAAGAGCCTAGGGTTTTCTCTTCTCTTATATAAAATTGGATGGCTAGGGTGCACTCCTAATTGAAACTAATGGCCAAGATTTTGTTGTAATAATTCGCAACAACAATTAATTAATTTAAAAGAAGTAAAAAAATTGAAGACATTCTTCAATATATTTATTTTAAATTAAATAAATTAAATGTGGAATAGTATGGAAGGAGGAGAGTCTCCTTCCTAATTAGGGTGGAGGGCTACCATGGAGATTCTCTCCATGTGTTCATCCACTCCCAATAGGAATGAAGCCTCCTCCTCGTCCCTAATTGATGAGATTCTCAATCTCATCATATTTTCCATATATTACAATAAATTTTGTTGCTTGAATTTCACCAAAATAATTCCAAATTATTTTATGAAATTTCAATAATGCCATCAATAATTATGAATCATATTCATCTGTCCAATATTAAATGTATATCACATTTACATTTAATTGTACAATGTGAAACCAATTTACATTTAATTGTATAATATGAATCCAAATTCATATTAACCTAATGAATTATTAATCATATTTACAATTAAAATTTTGTATGATATTATGAATTGAATTCATAATATAAATATAATTATTGCGGATTAATCATATCTATAATAACTAGATCCAATTTAATTATCTTAGAAGCCTCTCTACATGTATCCAAATAATGTGAATCATATCCACATTATTAATGATTATTAAATCATATTTAATAATTGATTTTCCATTTCTCGGATATTGTCAACAATAGAATTATTATTGATTTCTTTCAAAAACAATGTGGTTTCTCTGTAGATACTTGGAGATAAGGACATGGCGACAGTATATTCCATGTATAGTGACTTGGTTATTGAGATCTAATCTCATATCTAGATCTAGAAGATAGCTCAGAGATGTTTGATCATGCCAGGAAGAATATCTAATCTTTTCATTGCATATAAATCATATTCAGATAAGTGTCCAACATTTGGACTAAGATTGGATAATAAATCTACAAAGTGTAGTCACTAAAATATGAACTTATTTTATTATTCCCTCAGAATGGAAGTATCATAGTTATACAATCGATTAAGATCACATTAGCCTCGAGTATTCCTAATACATATATATCATGCATAATGGAAGACCTAGAATAAACTTGAAGTCCTGATCACATTTGAACTGTCTTCTCTAGGCTTTTATCGTTAAGTTTATCATTCGCTCAGTGGGAGTTGGTATAGATCATATGCTTTCCAAAAGCATATATCATGCCTACGAATCCATCATGCTTTCAAAGCATGATGACCATCGATGGAATTCGGTTGGTCCCAATATCTCATGAGTGAGCTCATGTCTTCTGGTTCAGTAGTCAACATGTATGATCCCTTTGAGAGAATGTATTACTCATATGCCCTTGTATGCACACCAGCTTGTCGGTGTATAGATTTTGAGTTGGTCATCAACCAACTGGTCTGCCTAATGTACATAATCAAACATATAGTAATACTTTTTTCTTCGGTCAGAGGATACATGCCTATATTATGACAGCATACGATATAGGTCTTGGTTATCTCGATTTCGTTAAGTTGACTTTTTTACTTAAATTATCCGACACCTCTGAATCTCCATTCTTATGCAGAGGACCCGCATTAAGAGGTTGGTCGGATATCAACCATTGGAGTAAGGATTTCCATCTCCTTCTCAGGTTGGATATCCTTTCTTAACAATCATTTTACGGTGGTCGATGAGTCTTCAATCTAACTCTTTAGATACAATCCAAGCATCATCCTTTGTGATTCAACCATTCAATCAATAGCAACATGATTATCAAGGTGGACATGGTACATAACCTTAATTATACTAAGTGACCTTATAAGTGCATCATTCATTAATCTCATATAAGGAGTGAGAAATCAATAACTTTTATTGATATATATATAAAGGATTGCAATAATATTTATTGTAGAAATGCTTCGCCCTGGGTTCACATGTTCAACATCGTTGAAACTTTTTGGTACCATTGCATCCATTTTGGAATGATGAAACTTGATCTTTTTTTCTAAAATACAATATATTTCATTGAATTCAAAAAACATTTATAATTAAACAATGTTCGATATGATTCACAACAAGAAATAAGTATATTACAATGGTTATTATGGACAACGTATTGTGATAAAATACGCAGCAGTTCTTGATAGTATATATTGTAGAATATGTTCGTATATAATAGTTGCATATCGTTATATTAAGATTTACAAGAAAGAAGCAAATAGGGCATAACCACTTTGAAAATCTTTGGAAAGCCCATGAATAAACAAATATATGACCTAAACTAAAGTAATGTGGAGAGAAGTTGGGACAAATAGAACGATCGAAACATTTACATGGAACTAATGTTAAGGAAATACACCCTCCTCACCCCCAATAATACCGACACATAGGTGTCTTGCAACTTCGACGAACCAATGATCCAAGCCCATTCATGATGTGTGTCTCTCATGATTGTCCTCAAAAACACCTCGAAATAGCTAGTTATCGAGTGGAAACAAAGCTTGAGAGGAAGAGGAATACTATTCAACATGCCAGAAATAAAATACTTCCTCAACTTTTTTTGGAAAAACAGACTCGCTTTTACGCAAGAGTCAAGGAGATGAACTGATATAATCAACATGCACATCCATTAAAGATTTTCTAGTTATTTAATTAATATACTCTAAACAATTTTCTAAGATAATTCGTAATAAAAAGATGGAGTTCCGAATTCCGAATTGATCTCTTGATCTCGAGCTCAAGTTGAGCTGAAGCATATGTTGCATGTGTGGTCGTTCATGCCTCTTTTGATCTAATGCTTTATTACATAGACACATATATACACACAAACTATCCCCGCCTCTCCACCACTCCCCTACATGCACACATTTAGCTTATTCGGAAACAGATGAGCAAGCAATCTACTTTTTTTTTCCCATCGATCTGATGATGGGATTGAAACTACTTCCTTTGATTTCCATTAAAAAATTTAATGTAGTGTTGTCAGAAATATCAAAAGAGTTGTGGAAATATCAAAAGAAGTTGCAACAAAATTAAACCAATCCCCACCTCACGTAGAATTTGTAAAAATTATGATGTAGAGATGTAAGAAGTAATAAAAGAGTAGTGAAAATGTCAACAAAGTTGTAACAAATCAAGCCAATAATTACCTCGTACATGAGTGGTAAAAATTATAACATGGAGATATAAGACATAACAAAGGAGTTGTAAAAACATGAATAATAAGTAGAAAAAATAAATAAGAATGTGTAAACAATTATCCGAAAGTTATAAAAGCTACTTTATAGTTGTATAACAACGGCAGACGTACAACGTACAAAACAATTGAATATGACGTAGTAAAATGTAATAAAGGATTTATAATAGATATTACTAAATTATAGTAGTTATATATTCACTATCTTCTTAAAAATGCATTAATTAGGATACTTGTTTTACTAATCTATATATATGTGTATGATAACAAGTGAAAGTAACTTTTTTTTTTGCAAAATCATAGATTTATTTTTGTTTAGTTAATGACAATGAAATATCATAAATAGAAGATTGAGATTATGTGCTCGATAGTTTGCTAATTGGCTTTGTGCTCATAAGAAATGCCATGTATATAAATATATGTATGTACGTATATGTATGTATGTATATATGTGTGTGTAAATAAAAGTATCAAAGTGGTAATACAATTCCCTATTTTTAGAAAGCCTGGAAGCCTGTCCATTTGATCTTGATCAACAACGGTTGATAAAACAATCATTTCATCTAAAACCACTTCTAAAGTAACCATCTCGTTTCTATTTTTATAATGGCTTAAAATTAATATATCTGAAATCATACAATCTATTCTACCTGTCCATTTTGACGAATCTAACGTGATTTTCCAGTCAATGCTTTTGTAAGAACGGAATATAATCAAACATGTCAGATCATTACTCCTATATGCCTTCTCTTTTTCTCTGATGTAATTCTAAATCAATGGGCCATTCTTCTTCGTATATATGTGTATGTCTATATACACAGAGAGAGAGGTTGGGGAGCTTGCACCAAGGTGCATGTAACCTTACATGCACCGGTGTCATAAACACCCATTTTTTTGAAACGAAACCTTGGAGGATCTACTTAGAACCATTAGTGTAATACGTGTTTCAAATTTCGTGGAAAATAGACGTCCCTAGATGTTCATCTAGACGGTTAAATTTTAGCAATTCTGAGACTGTTAAATTTTCACAGTCTTGATGGATGGCTTAGGAGTCTCGAATTAAGTTGAATTTTTAATAACAATATGTTGATTTATGGTGATCTAAATCCCACATGATTTTATTTCAAAAAAATAAAAAAATATGGACGTTTATGGCACCGGTGCATGTAAGGTTACATGCACCTTGGTGCAAGCTCCCCAACGTCATATATATAATGTGTGTGTGTGTGCATGTATGTATGTATGTATGTATGTATGTATGTATGTATGTATGTATGTATGTATGTATGTATGTATGTATGTATGTATGTATGTATGTATGTATGTATGTATGTATAGGGTAAAATGGGGCTGCCACCACGGGGAGCTAACTTGGCTCCGCCGCTCCATTTCGTCCGAGTTTTTTTATTTTTTTTAAATTTCCTTCCGTGGATTTTCATCAATATATCCTTATGTTATGTCATTAAAATTTTGTGTGAAACAGAGATTCATACGGCCTCCATCCAGACGGGATCATTTTTAGCTATTTGTTACCATTAAAAAATTATTGTCTAGATGGAGGCCGTAGCAGTCTCTGTTTCGCATAAAATTTTAATGACAAAATATAGGGATATAGTGATGAAATTCCATGGAAGAAAATTTCAACAAAAATAAAAAAATCAGACGAAATGGGATGGGGGGAACCAAGTTGGCTCCCCCTAGGGGGCAGCCCCCATTTAACCCATAAACATATATATATATATATATATATATATATATATATATATATATATATAATATAGAGGATGGGGAGCTTGCACCAAGGTCATGTAAGTTTACATGCACCGACGCTTATGTCTTCCACATTTTTTTACTTTTTGAAAAATACCACCATGTATATTCATCCATATATCTCTCCAATATGTCATTCGAATTTCGTCAGAAATAGAGACTCCTATGACCTCCATCCAGAACAGGTAATTTTAACGGTCTTAGAATTGCTGTAATCGACCTGTTCTAGATGGAGGTCACTGGAGTCTCTGTTTCTGACGAAATTCGAATGGCGTATTGGAGGGATATATAGATGAATATACATGGTGGTATTTTCCAAAAAATTAAAAAAATATGGAAGATACAAGTGCCGGTGCATGTAAAGTTACATGCACCTTGGTGCAAGCTCCCCATCCTCATATATATATATATATATATATATATATATATGGGAAAAATGGGGCTACCCCACCCCATTTTTCACAAAAATTGTTAATTGTTTTGGAAAAATATCACCATATATATTCATCCCTATATCCTTCCTATATGCCATTCGAATTTCGTCAGAAACAGAGACTCCTACAGCCTCTATCCAGACGTCATTTTTTTAACTGTCGTAGGATTTTTTAAATCGACCCTCTCTAGATGGAGGTCGTAGGAATCTCTGTTTCTGACGAAATTCGAATGACATATAGGAGGGATATAGGGATGAATATACATGACGATATTTTTCAAAAAAAATAAAAAAATTTGCCCAAAAATAGGGCGGGACAGTCATGTTGGCTGCCCCTAGGGGGCGGCCCCATCAACCCCTATATATATAGGGGTTGATGGGGCTGCCCCCAATATGGTTGCGCCGCCTCATTTTTTAACAATTTCTTTTATTTTTTTGAAAAATATCACCATGTATATTCATCCTTATATCCCTCCTATATGCCATTCGAATTTCGTCAGAAACAAAGACTCATACGACCTCAATCCAGACATGTTCTATTTAAAAAATCCTTTGACCATTAAAAAATGACGTCTGGATGGAGGTCGTAGGAGTTTGTTTCTGACGAAATTCGAATGGCATCTAGGACGGATATACGGATGAATATACATGGTGATATTATCCAAAAAAATAAAAAATTTTATGAAAAATGGGATGGAGGCAACCCCATTTTTACATATATATATACATATATTTGTATAGGGGACCTTTCAAATGAGGTGGGAGCTTTTCTGAAATTGTAAAAGCCACTGCGAATTTAGTAAAAACTCTTAACAGTTTTGTAAAAGTATAAACTGCACATTGTAAAAAAATGAATTTTGTAAAATATAGCATCTAAATTTAAATCAACAATTCCATCTAATATAATAATATTTTCATAATTTTATTTCACTATACATGTTGTGTAGTATTTATTGTTATATGTATGAAATAAGAAATTGTAAAATATATTGGAAAGATGCCTAAATTGAGGGTGGCTCACCATATATATGGTGAGACCCCACCTCATTTGAAGTTTCTCCTATTTGTGTGTATATATATAGAGGGGTGATCTTGTGAGATGAAATTGGTGAGAGTAAAAGAGGGGTGATTCTAAACCACAAGATTTTGTCTTCTCTCTCCTAGTCTTCTCTCTCCTGGTTGAATCTTGTGGTCTAGAATCACTCCTATCATGCTCTCGCCAATTTTGGCTCTCACAGGATCGCCCCTCTATATATATGTGTATATATATATGTATACATATATATGTATATATAGATGTGTGTGTGTGTATAGAGGGGCGATCCTGTGAGAACCAAAATTGGTGAGAGCATGAGAGGAGTGATTCTGGACCACAAGATTCAACCAGGAGAGAGAAGACATGATCTTGTGGTCCAGAATCACTCCTCTCATGCTCTCACCAATTTTGACTCTCACAGGATCACCCCTCTATATATACATATACATATATATATATATATATATATATATATATATATATGTGTGTGTGTGTGTGTGTGTGTGTGAAACTAACAATAAGGTGGACCTTTCCTGGATGCATGGAAAAACACCTCTATTTATTTTATAATTTCTAATCATAAATTTAATACTAAATATTAACATAATATGAATATCACGAAAGATTTATGAAAATATTAGAATATTGGACCAAAATATTTGTTACAATATGGATGATATATTTTACAAAAAAGTATGATCATCATTATTTTATAATGTACAGTTTAAATTTACAAAATTATTACACAATTTACAAATTAAGTAGTGGCTTTCTGAATTTTAGGAAAGATCCACCTCATTGGACGGGTCCCCTATATATATATAGGGAAAAGGGAGTGTGCTCCCTGGTTGTAGCCAACTTTCATGCTCCCACCCCTTTACCCTGTATTTTTTTTATTTTTCTAAAATGAAAACTATTGGAATTTAGATCATAATATGTCACCATGGTGTCATTCAAAATTCAGCTTAATTCGAGACTTCTATCCCCTCCATCAAGACTGTCAAATTTTAACGGTCTTAGAATTGCTGAAATTGACCCCCTTCAGATGGAGGGCATAGGAGTCTTTGTTTCTGACGAAATTGGAATGACATTTTCGGAGAATATAGTTATGAATTTACATATTATTATTTTTCAAAAAGATAAAAAAATAGGGAAAAATAGAGGTGGGAGTAGCCAATTGGCTACACCCAAGGAGTAGCCTCCTTTAACCCATATATATATATAGGGGGGCCTTCCAATGAGGTGCATCTTTCCTGAAATTCAGAAAGCCACTACTAAATTTGTAAATTGTGTAACAATTTTGTAAATTTAAACTCCATATTGTAAAATAATGACGATCATATAGTTTTGTAAAATATATCATCTATATTGTAACAAATATTTTTTGTCAAATATACTAATATTTTTTAAAATCTTTTGTGATATACATATTATGTTAATATTTATTATTAAATTTATGGAGTTAGAAATTGTAAAATAAATTTGAAAAATGCTTAAATGGACGTGGCTTTCCATTCATCCAGGAAAGGTGCATCTTATTTGAAGTTTCTCCTATATATATATATATATATATATATATATGTATGTATATATATATATATGGGACTTATCAATGCTTATTTATTTACAGTTGTCATATCATATTCTTACTATTAGTTGCTATTTTCATATAAAGAAAACCTTAGATTCACAGGAAATGGTCGTTAGTAAGAATAAAAATGACACTAGTAATACGAATAATAATACATTCATTTTATATGAATTTAAGGTTTTTTCTGAAAATACTTACTAGTATTAAGAATGTGATATAACATTTGTAAACAAATAACTATTAAGATCAAAATGATAGGAAATATAGGTAAAAAATAAGTGGACTCATCTCATCTCAAATGGGCATTGGGCTCATTGGATATTTTCCTATATATATAGGGGCTGCCACATGGGGGGAGCTAACTTGGCTCCCCCCACGCCATTTCGCCTGCATTTTTATTTTTATTTTTTTAAATTTCTTTCATGAATTTTCATCAATATATCCCTATATTATGTCATTAAAATTTCGTGCGAAATAGAGACTCCTACGACCTCCAACCAGACATGGCCGTTTTTAGTAATTCTGTTGCCGTTAAAAAATGATTGTCTGGATGGAGGCCATAGGAGGTTTTGTTTCGTACGAAATTTTAGTGACATCATATTGGGATATAGTGATGAAATTCCACGGAAGAAATTTTCAAAAAAAAATAAAAATGCGGGCGAAATGTGGCCGAGGGAGCCAAGTTAGCTCCCCCTAGGGGGCAGCCCCATTTAACCCATATATATATATATATAGAGAGAGAGAGAGAGGGCTTATCCATAGAGCCATGTGCTCATTTGGGATTTTTTAGGCACGTGTGATCATCCGTGTGCTGATGATCATGCGGTTCTGAGTAAAATTGATTAATTTCTAAATGTAGCGCTAAGAATGAGTTGCCATAACCACCCACCGCATATTACTCACAATTTAATTCCCTTTTTTGAGCTATAATTGTGTACTCGTTAATTGTCGCCATTGTTTTTTTCAATTATACGTTTGGAAGGATATTAATACGTTTGAGCATCTTATATTTCCAATTATATCGAGTCCTTAAAAAAGGAAGACGGTTTTGGAAAGATACATTTAAATCATTAATTTTGTACCGAAGAAATAGTCATTGTAAATTTGATCAGTAATGTAAATAATGTACTCAAGTAATTATGTGTTGCGAGATCAGTAATACTAAAACACTTGTCATTATTTTATATCGGTAATATTACATTGTACAGAGATCAGTAATTCATTCATGTTACTCAAGTAATACATATTCAGTTCTCAAGTAACTATTGTTGTGAGATTAGTAATTAAGTATGTGAATTACTAGTATCCATACAATAAGTACTAACTACAAATGTCCATTTTACTGAAGTCATTTTGATTGTTACTAATGTTATAGTTACTTAATACTTTGAGTCTTACTGAAGCACCTCTTATTTACTTATATATCATTTTTAGTTACTTATAATATATCGAGTGTTACTGATGGCAATACATAAGTTACTGGTCTCATGTTTTTTTATACATATTCCAGCTTACTTATTCCATTACCTTCTTTTACCTACAATTTATTACATATTACTGATGCTTCTATATATCTTACTTGTTTTATTCTTTGTTTTAAATTACCATCGAATCACGCCTTCTTTACTTATGTAGCCTATTAATTACTTGTAATACGTCAAGTGTTGCTGAAAGTCGCACATAAATTACTTAATTATAGTTATATGGTTAACATCCAAATTTCAACTGTCTTCTAGTCCATTTAGATGATGTTGTTTTGCTCTCGCTCCTCAGCATAACAGCAGCTTCTTCAAGACA
Source organism: Ottelia alismoides (assembly GCA_037367405.1). Classification (NCBI taxonomy): domain Eukaryota; kingdom Viridiplantae; phylum Streptophyta; class Magnoliopsida; order Alismatales; family Hydrocharitaceae; genus Ottelia; species Ottelia alismoides. Next base: position 460,758 of record JAZKJV010003353.1, on the reverse strand, counting down.
CCAAATTATTGCATTGTTCTGCAAGAAACAATAAGTTAATTTATATCCGTAAATAATAAGATTTGTATAAAGAAAAGCAACTCAGCAATATACTCGTTTTAATAAGAATCATTCAATGACAAGTAAAATGTAATGAATTGTTAGTAGCGTTTGTTATATGACAAGTAACTTGTAATATACTCATTTCAGTAAGAATCATTCAATGACAGGTAACTTGTAATGAATTATTAGTAACGATTGTTATATGACAAGTAACTTGTAATGAATTGTTAGTAACTCAGCAATATACTCGCTTCAGTAAGAATCATTCAATGACAAGTAACTTGTAATGAATTGTTAGTAAAGTTTGTTATATGACAAGTAACAATTGTGTTAGCATTAGTAGCATAAAATATCTCATAAGTAAATTACTTAAATACATCAGTAACTCAATATATTTTCAAAGTAACGCATGAAAAATAAAAATTGTGTATCAAAATACCTTCGATACAAAATCAATTAGGACTACAAATCGTGTATCAAAATGAATAAAAATGATATTATGAATACCATTTCTCATATTTCAATCATACTTCTCGAATAAATATTACTTGCGATCAAAAATATGCATTATTCGTAATTGCTTCTAAAACATACCGATCAAAATCCATTTGCGAATTAACCATGAACGAAACCTAATGAAAAAATATTATCAAGAAAAAACAACAATTAAAACGTAGGATCAATGAAAATGTAAAATCAACAATTGAAATAAAATACCTTTGGCGAGCGAAAATTGTCTGCAATCGATAATAAAACACAATGATTCTGTGAGAACGATCGCTCGATCCCCTCTCGAAATGTGATAAAATGGGTTTTTTCTCAATGCATTATCAGACGATACAAAAAAGTCTATTGCTATTTAGGGAAATTCATTAATATTCAAAATTAAAAGCATTATCGTTACCATTGTGGTTCCTAAAATCATGGGATTGAGAGATTTGATCCAACGGTGGATAAGAAGGGCTCAATTTAACACAAATGGGCACAGTGTTCTCTGGATAAAAATCACATATATATATATATATATATCGGTAAAATGTGGCTGCTCCTTGGGAGGAGCCGAATGGGCTGCTGATGAGTGTGCCCGCGACTAAGGTAGATATGAATCAACGCGGTCGTTGTGACCTCAGTCACTCGGGACTCGGAGCTCAATCAAGAAAAATTTAGACCACCAAAGAAGGATAAAAATCGATGAAAACTCAAACTAGCGGTCTTGTTATTGGATTAACCTGGTATAGCACCCAGGGTCGAACTCAGAGAGCACATGATGGCCTGGAATTTTTAATTATAAAGAAAATAATAAAACAATAAAAACAAGCAACTTTCAACAATTATTTATTTCATCTAAAATGCTCTAAAAATCAAATAAAAATATTTTTATGGTTTTTATATATTTTTTACTATTTTTGGTGAATTTTTGATAATTTTATGATTTTTTTAGAATTTTATAAAAATGAAACAAGACAAAAACTGAAGAACAATGTCCAGTCAGGTTTCAAGGGCCAAAATAAAATGTAAAATGGCCCTAACACAACTGAAGGTATTTTTCCTGTAAAGTAGAAGTCAAGAAGAAAAATCAGGAAAAAGGTTTATTATTTTTGGGATTTTCTATGATTTATTAGAATTTTTCGAAGTTTTTCAAGGTTTTCAATTTTCATATTTTCTATAAATCCAAAAATGACCAAAATTGGTCAGAAAATCAAACAAACCAAAACACACAAAATTTGAATTTTTGAGAAGGTTTTAATATTTTTTTTGTGATTTTTATATCTGGACGGATAGAAAAAGAGAGGTTTTTGAATTTTTAAAAATAATAAAAGGGATCCAAAAATTTCCAAAAAATAGTGATAATTCTACACGGTGGCAGGAGCCACGTGTCAAATTTTCACTTAATTTGGATGATATTTGATATTTTATTTACAACAAACAAGAGCCCACAGTCATAGGGACCTATTTGTCATAAAAATATGTTCCGAGGGCCTAATAGTAACAAAAAGAGAAACCCAGGGGGTCCCCGTGCAAAAATCCCACGTTCTCACGCGCAAAGCACATGAACTGGGCACTCAGGGACCCAAATGTAAATAACTTAAGTTCCTGGACCTATTAGCAACAGGTGCTAAAAGTCCAGGGGCTTAAGTGCAAATTACCCAAGAAATTCAGCACATGTGGAATTAAATCCTCACAGGGGTATAAATGCAATTATATAAAAAGATATTTCATTCCATAACACTTACAAACTACAGGCCCATACATGCAATTTCACCAAAAATACACGTGACGAAGCACGTGTCCACAATACATAGGGGTAAAAGTGCAATTAAAATAAATGAAAAGGTCCTCTATGCAATTTACCAAACTAAAATAAACTTTATAAAATATTTATAGGACTAGAACATAAATGAGAAAGTAGGAGGGGCCTAAGTGAAATTACCCCTTATTATGATCCGAGGGCTGGGAGGCTGCCACGTATCTGATCGAACGGCTGGAAGTGGTGGCACCTCAACGAAGGGAAACCCGCTCGGATCGAATGCTTGAGGGCCTCCCACGTGGAGGATCTGACGGCTATGGTGCGACGTGGGTAAACGAAGGGGCCTCTGCTCTGATCTGACGGTGGAGAGCTAGCCACGTGGAATATCAACGGCTGCTGTACGCCGTGGCTAACCCTCGCTGGATGGACGGTCCAGATTCACCTCAGGTGATCGAACGATGCTCGGCTGCTCCTCAAGTGGACAATGTAGATCTAAACTGGAGCTGCTAGAGGTGAATGGACGGCTCTGGAGGATGCACCAAGAACAGGTCGTCGGCGATGTTCATCGGCCCGATACGCGTGTAGTGGTCCTCCTCTGCTGCTCCTGAGATGCGGAATGGCTTCGCCAAGATGTCCCGCAGCTGATGGGGGCCTCCGATGAGGCTGGAGGCGTCGGATATGCTCCGGCGACGAGAGGGCTCGGAGCTCAGGTTCCCAACTGATCTGACCTCCCAGATGGGGCCCGTCTACCTGCACAAGGGCACAAACGCAATCTCGGGTCGAGGGCAAATTGCCTTGACCCGGTCATAGGCAAAATAGGTGGAAGATGCATCGGGGCGAAGGTCCTCCGGCGATGCGGCGGAGGAGGAGGACCGAAGTCCATGCTCCGGGGCGAGTCAGGGTTGGATGGCTAAATGAAGAAGGTGCGGAGAAGTCTGGCAAAGGTGGTGGTGCGGTCGGGATGGCAAGTGGTTGGACGGAGACGGAGAATGGCGGCGGCGAAGCAAAAGGGGCAAAAATCGAAAATGCTAAAATTACTCTAAACTAATGGCTAAACTACCTACCTGGTGGAGGAATCCGACTGTGCTGGAGCTTGGGGAGCTCCAGGGGTCATTGCCTGCAAGGGGGAGTCGAGTCCCAAGGCCGGGCGCGCTCGCGGCGGCGCACGACGGCTAAGCCACCGAATCCAAGGTTTCCCGGCTGCGCAAGCCTCACTTCCACTCCATATGGCACCGCTGTCACTCAGGCGAGGTGGAGGAGTTCCTTGGCGTCGAGGGGGAGGACCAGAGATGAAGGAACAGGCGGCCGGAGGCGGTGTTATATATGTCTAGTGGTCCGGCTTGAAGATGATCGGGCGAGCTTATCAAAGCTCGGACCCCGATAGCCCACCCCGGACGTGGATCATGGATCTGCAAGGAAGGAATGGAGTCCGGGGTTTGTGGATTTGGGTGTCGGATCGAATGTGGAATATATCGAGAAATCGGGTCGAAAACTCGGATCTGGAACTCTGTGGTCCAGGGGGGAGTTGACCGGGGGGTCAACATCCCCCGTGGACCAATGGGAAGCGGCCACGTCAGAAATACTAGGAAATTGAATTTAAAATAGTAAATTGCCGAATTATGTAAAACTCAAAACATAAAAAATGTTTCTTTTATTTTAAACTATTTTTTTGTGATTTTTATTTATTTTTTTGAAATTAAAATTAGGTATTTACAATATAGTATTATATACATAGGTATATACAATATTGTATTTTTAATTTTGATTTTTAATTATTTATTGTTGTACATTTTTATTCCAATTTCATATTTTATTTATTTACAAGATAAACTTTGGAATAATTAGGTATTTTTATTTTATTTTTATTAATTATTTACAAGGGTTAAATAAATACATTTATTTATATACATATATGGTATATATACAATGCTGAGTGTGGTTTTATTTTTATTTCTTTTTATTTTATTTTTTTTATGATTTTATTTTATTTATTTACATTACGAAATATAGAATATGTGCAATTTTTATTGAGTTTTAATTTATTTATTTATAGGGATAAATAAATATATGTAAGTCTATGTACATGGTGAATATACAAGGGTGAAGGGATTTTTATTTTCTTTTTACTTTTTCTCATCTTTATTTTAATTTTATATTTACAAATATATACAAATAAATACAACGCATTTTTATTTTTATTTAGAGGAAAATATTTTTATTTATTTATATACAGGTATATATATACACATGAGCTTCCTTATCTCCCTCTACTTGGGTTTTTATGCGGTCAGGCCCATGCTGAGCCCTCTCTTGGGATTAGGTAACTCAATATTTATTCTAAATATCTCCCTCTTTTTCTTTTATCTCTTTATTCTTTTATTTATGCACAAAAACATGCTAATTATTTATTTTTACACAATGCATGCAATTTGCTAATTATTATTATTTACATAGATGTACATGTGTCTGGCAAAGGTTTTGTAGCTAAAATAAAAGAATAATGAGTGATGAATATGTATTCATCACCCCCCTATACTTAACTTTTGCTAGTCCCTTAGCAAATACTTATTCGAAAAATAGAAAAAGAAAAGGAAAAAGAAAAAGAGGAGAAAATGCAAGGATCAAGGTTGATTATTAAACTTGCCTTTATTAAATTGAATTATGGAGCTCTATCAGATCTTTGGATTATTAATGTGTCGGAAACTTATTTAGACTTAGGTTTAAAACTTAACAGTCTTCAAGATCCACTAATCTATAATCAAGACTCCTCAATAATCCAGATCAGAACAAGTCATCATACATAAACCCTGAAGACTATGAGTCTTTCCTTGTACTGTGTAAGTGAGGTAAGCTCTCCACCTCAGAAGTAGTAACTTGACAACCCTCCCCAACAAGGTAACTCTGTGACCCTAGTCTGGCCACTCTTTCCTCGAGGAGCGGGGTATTCCCTTCTAAGTTCAAGTTCAACCGGCTCAAGAAGAGGGGGAAGAAGAGAATGGACCATGGCCAGTGTAGCCATGTATCCTTGGGAGCTCAACCAGTGTAGCTAAGTCTCCCTGCTGCAAGCTACATAAGATGGAATCCATAAGTCTCAAGCTTTGCTTATTGCACTATATACATACTCCGGTGGGATTATCATTTTCTATCAGACCCACCACTTATTTGGAGTTATTTTCTTTTTGCATTTTTTTCAAGTGCATCTATACAACATATACATGTGCAGCATATATACATAAGGAGTTTTTCCTCTTGAGCCAGTAGACTATCCCTCTTTGAAGCATTATTGCAACCCACAACTCCTGTCGTTAGACCTCATGGCAACTAGACCAAGTTGAGATGCACTTCCTTCACTAAAAGAAGAAGAGAGGTTCTACCTAGAAGTACTACCCTCATATGCTACCCCAAGTCAAGGAAGACTGCCTCCTCACCACCTCATCCGTAGAGAGCTCGGTATAAAGTGCGGGTCCAAGTAAAGCCATTGTCTATATGAGTCATGTGTGCGTTGTTAAGTGCTCTACTTAGGCTCATTGAGATGACATGTGATCATAGCCTAGTGGACTCAAAGAATTAAGTCACCATGGACCTGAAAAGCCTTAATCCTAAGCCCTATGAGGTTCCTCTTAGAATTAGGTGGATTAAGATCTTAATCAAGCTCCATTTCCCAATTTAATTCCAGGCTAGTTTAAATGTCAACTATAATCCAGGAAAAACTATACATATGTATACAAGGATGCTATTTACACAAGATTTACACAAATGCAAAATTTTTGAAAAATGTTTTGAAATCATGGATGTATGCATGAATGCAAGTTTTGCAAAATATTTAGACTCATTTACACAAGATTTTTTGCAAACTTTTGATTTTCAAAACATTTGGAAAAATTTTGTACTATATACATAATTTTGGTATGCACATATTTACACAAACTTTGCACAAGAAGTTTTTGAAAACATTTTTACAAAAATAATTTGTACACTAGCTATGTATGTGCAAATAAAAGAATGATTATTTACAGGGAAAATTTTTTAATTTTTATGGATTTTAGGTTTTTAGCCATTTTTATTTATTTACACACTCACACAAAGTACGAGTTATGGCTAAAGTATATATGAAATATATACACACCCCCTATACTTAACTCGAACGATGTCCTCAGAGTCAAGAGTGATGAAGAAGACATAACTCGTGCTTAGTATAGGGAAGTGAAAAGGAAGGCTATATACAAAGACGAATGAATGAATAGAAAATCAAGAGAATCTCGGCTTTTCCCCCTATACTTAGGATCAAATAATCCTAAGTATAGCAGGCTGTACACAAAGGGAAAACCGAGTGGAGAATGTACAGGGTCTACCCCCCCTATACTTAGGGTAAAATATCCCTAAGTATAGGCAGCAAAAACAGGGGTAGAAAGACACGAAGAAAATCAACAGATATATACAAGAAGGAGGGCATCACTCCCCATATACTTAAGGTGAAGAACCTTAAGTATAGTAAACAACAGAAGTGATGAAACAGAACGAACGAACAACCCGGTGTTTCCACCCCCCTATACTTAGGATGAGGAATATCCTAAGTATAGCAAAGATAATCCTAAGCGAGACCTGGGGTGAAAATAAGAACGGAAGAAAGAAAGATGAAACTAAGACAAATATATACAAAAGAGTACAATGTTGAGGTGCCTTTCAACAAGCGTTGGTTTTTACGCCCCTAGCTGGGCGCAAAGGCTAGGATAAAGTGGTGTCCAGGTTCAGGACGGCATCGGTAAGTCGAATGTCGTACTGTCGTCGCAGTCTCGGTATGAGAACAACGACGAACTCAACAGTGTAAAGTAAGACACCCAAGTATGCAATCAAGCGGGTGTCTGCTACCGACCAAGGATGTGGAAGTATGTGATCGGGATCCGGTAGTACAAAGGAAATCGTCGGCTCTGGGTCAGACTGGAGTGGAAGTGTTGAGCTGAAGAAATCAAACGTGGAGAAGGATGGATCAGTGATAGAATCCTCCACGTCAATCAATGTCTCAAAAAGATGTGGACAGTCAAGATCAGGAGACTCTCTAAGAAGACTGATATCCGATGAATGAAATAGAAGCAGATCAGACAAATCATCGAATATCTCCAGAATGGGCTCATCCTCATGAGGGTCATCGAGGTGAGAAAACTCAGAATCAGAAGGATCTAAAGACTTGGCTTCGTGTTCCACCAGATCTGAAAAACTCTCAGAAGGTGAAACCGAGTACTCATCAAGTGCGGCATCCTTCCGCAGATAACCCTCGGGGAGAGATGTAAGATCAGAAGTGAGTACGAGAGGATCAGGATCTAGAAGTGCATCTACGCTGCTGTGAAGTATCCACTCGATGAACCAGACTGCATCGTCATCGAAAGTGTGGCTCTCGGCAATCTGGAAACAGGAGAAGGTACTGGTCAACACCGCGGAGGCTGGCAAAGTGTCTGCGGCTGATCCTCGCTCTGCGGCTATGCTGGCTGCGAACTGGTCCTCAGTAAAGGTGTCTATCTCGTCAGAGTGGAGGACAAAATGCTCGAATACGGGACTCTCTGTGTCTGTACTCTCAAAGTGGTGTCCCATATCGAACTGTGGCTGCTGGGCTGAGTCCTGCTGTCTGTCGGACTCCGAGAAGTATCTCTGTAGAAAAGAGGCTGACTCCTCCGGGAATGGAATCTAAAGTGGCTGAGACAATGTCTGTAGTAGCGGGGGCTCCTCCGGTTCCTGGAGTATCAGAAGATCTGATATCCAAGAATCGTCGACAGGAAACTCTGGGGCTGCCTCGAACTCTAGCTGGAAAACCAATGGGAACTCAAGAAGACTCTGGGTCCGAACCTCTTCTATCACAGTCATCTCCTCTGTACTCTGTGGTGTTGCATCATCCAAGTCCTCGGGCTGGTGTGAAAACTGAATCCTCATGTAATGCGACACACCGTACTGGTACTGCAACGTCCGCATGTGTTATTCCGACTAGGGCATCTCGTGAAGACGATCTCTGTGAAAGTAAACTCGAGATGGTGTCCGGTAGGTGAATGTCGAAACTGCGGTGTGAACCGCCACATGTGGTAATCACCAGTGCTATTTGCTCTGCGGTCATCCCCCGCATGGAGATCTCTATCAAGTCTGTCATTGGAAGTCCGTGATCGGGACCACAAGCTTGAGGCAGGAGGACATCACTCTGGGAGGAGGACAACACAGAAAGTACCGGCCTATGGTGGCCTAACCTCTTCAAGGATTCTGATGAATTCGTGAAGAGGTGTACTGACTGTCACAGGATGGGCCCTTGTGGACAACGTGATATGATGCTGATGCAGCCCATTCACTTCTGTGAGGTTTTTGATGCATGGGGCATCGATTTCATGGGTCCATTCCCTAAGAGTTAGGGATTCGAGTACATTCTGCTTATTGTAGATTATGTGATTCGTTGGGTTGAGGCCATCTCGCTCGAGCCGCAGATGCTAAAATTATATGCATGCTCTTTTGGAAAAATGTCATTTCATGGTTCAAGGTACCTAGAGTTTTGACATCTGACGGGGGGACTCACTTTATAAACGACAAGGTAAGGTCCCTTACTAACGAGTTCAGCGTTGACCATCGAGTTGCCACTCCATATCATCCTTAGACCAATGGTCTTGCTGAAGTATCGACAGGGAAATCAAGACTATATTGCAGAAGGTTGTCCGCCCAGACTGAAAGGAATGGTCATAGATTTTGGACTCGGTCCTGTGGTCCTATCGGACCTCCTTCAAGACACCTTTGGGTGCATCTCCCTTTCGTCTCATTTATGGAAAGCCATGCCATTTACCTGTGGAAATCAAGCACAAGTCACTTTGGGCAATCACTGAGCTATTATTGAATCCCAAGAGTATAGGAGATCAGAGGAAAGCAGAGTTGGCAGCTTAGGAGGAGTTGAGAGTTACAAGATTTTTGAATAGCCTACAGTAGAAGGAAAAAGTGAAGATATGGCATGATTCTCATATCAACCATAAATACTTTGAGCCGAACCAGAGAGTATGGCTATTTGATGCTAGGTTGAGATTATTCCCAGGGAGATTACAAAACAAATTGAAGGGACCATACTTGGTCAGAAAGGTGCACGACAACGGAAGCATCGACATATCTGAGTTATCATCTGATTCCACCTTTCAGGTTAATGGTCAGCACCTGAAGCCATATCTTGATCATGATCCAATGCTCTTATTCTTTTTGCATGAGATGTGGTCTTTGACTCACATCATTTGCATCTCATGCATGATTTTTACTTCTCTTTCACACCTGTATAGATCCATATTGTCCATATCATTCATTCTTTTCGTCTAATACCCCATCTTCATCTTATGATTATGCTATACCTAGGTTTCACTTTACCCTATGTATAAGGGGGAGGTATCAGACTTGTGATTATTCATTTTGGTTTTATTACCTATGTTTTGCAACCTATGGTTAGGGACATTTTACCCTAAGTATAAGGGAGGTACTACCTGTACATCCTAACCAACGGTTTTCCCCTTATGTACAGAAATTTATACTTAGGATTACTTGATCCTAATTATAGGGGGATCATCGACCTCTATTCATTACATTCTTTTATTCGTCGTTGCAGTATAGCCTTCTTTTTACTTCCCAATACTCAGCATAAGTTATGTCTTCCTTACATCTCTCTTTGATCACTCTGAGGACATCGTTCGCGCTAAGTATAGAGGGTGTCGTTTATATTGTATATATACTTTAGGCATAACTCGTACTTTGTGTGAGTATGTTAACAAAATAAAATGGCTAAAAATCATAAAACTAAAAAAACATAATTTTTTAAAAATATTTCCTGTACATAAATGTTTGTAAAGAGCCTTTTGTAAAAACTATTTTGGTACATATGTTTGTAAAAATGTTTTTGCTTGTAAAATGTGTTTCAATATTTGTCAAAATTATACAAAATTTTTGAAATATGTTTGAAAAATAAAATTTTGCAAACATTTATTTGTAAATGTTTGTAAATGTTTTTGCAAAACCTTTCTCCTTCTTGCATTCAAATTTTTTTCATAAATTTTGCATATTTGAAAAATTACACAAAAAGAGGTTTGTAAATATTTTCTTGTATATTCTCCTGAATCATAGTTGAAATTTTAACTAGTATGGAATTAAATTGAAAAATGAGCTTGGTTCAGACCTTAATCCACTTAACTTCAAATTAACTTTATAGGATTTGGGGTTAAGACTTTTCAGGTCCATTAGTGGCTTAACTCTTTGAGTCCACTAGGCCATGTTCTCATGTCATCTTGATGAGCCTAAGCAGAACATTTAATAATGCATGCATGACTCTTAGAGACAATGACTTGACTTGGACACGCACCTTACACGTAGCTTAACACGGATGAGGTGGTAAGGAGGCAACATTCTTTGGCTTGGGGTAGCATACGAGGATAGTACTTCTAGGCAGAACCTCTCATCTTCCTCTAGGGAGGGATGTGCATCTCAACCTGGTCTAGTGGCATTGAGGTCTAAAGACAGGAGTCTATGGGTTGCAATAATGCTTCAAAAGATTATAGTCTACTGGCTCAAGAGAAAAAACTCCTTATGTACATGTTGCACCATGTAAATATGTTGTATATATGCGCATCAAAAAAGGTGCAAAATCAAGAAATCTCCAAAAAAGTGGACAGGCCTGATTGAAAATAAAATGCCTACCAGAGTGTATATAGTGAATAAGCAAAGCTTATGTATTCCACCTTCTCATCTCAAGGAAGCGTGCAGCTGGAGACTTAGCTAGACTGGCTTTTCTCCAAGGGATACGTGGCTACACTGGTGACGTCATTCTCTTCTTTCCCCTCTTCTTGAGCCGGTTGTACTTGAACTTAGAAGGGAATACCCCGCTCCTCGAGGAAAACGCTTCTAGACTGGGGAATTAGAGTTACCTTGTTGAGGGAGGTTGTTTCTTTGTCATTTCTGAGGTGGGGAGCTACAAATCACTTACACAGTACAAGGAAAGATGCATAGTTATTAGAGTTTGCGTATGTAGACTTGTTCTAACCTGGCTTATTAAGGAATCTTGACCATAGAATTGTGGAACTTGAAGGTTATTCAGTCTAAAGCCTATGTCCCAATAAGGTTCCGCCAAACTAATAATCCAATGGTCTGATCAAGCTCCATATTCCAATTTAATGAAGATAAGTTTAATAATCAATCTTGATTTTTTTCTTTCCCTTTTTGTTTTCACTTCTTTTTCAAATAAGTGTTTGTTAAGGGACTAACAAAGGTGAAGTATAGGGGGTGATGAATCCATGATTCTCACTCTTTATTCTTTTATTTTAGCTCTTCTTTATGGCAAAACCACTTGTAAAAACCTATAAATTCAATAAATTAGCTTTCTGCATGCCTGTGTTAATAATGCATAACTAGCATGTATTTTGCAAACATAAAAGAATAAAGGAAAAAGAAAAAGAATGATGTATTTAGAATAAATATAGAGTGACCCAAACCTCAAGAGAGGGTTAAGTCTTGACCTGATTGTAAAAGAAAATAAGTAGAGAGAGATAAGGGTTCACTATGTATTTACATATCACCTATACTTGTATATAATATGTATTTATTTATTTTTGATAGAATAAAATTATGTCATTCTTTTTACACCCTTATATATAGCATTAGAAACAAAAAAATAAAATAAAATTACCAAATCTTTGTACAAAATACACTTGTATATACTTCTTTCACTAATTATTTTATACCTTTAAATAATTAATAAAAATGAAATAAAAAATAGTTAATACTCCTAAAATCATGTTATAAATAAATAAAATATTAAATAAAAATACTTGTATATAGTACATAGGTATATTATACTTGTATATAATATTATATTATATATACATTATTTTATTTTTCATAAAAGTAATTAAAAATAACAAAAAAATAGTTTATATATAATAAATATTTTTTATTTTATACACTTTTTGATTTCAGTTCATTTACTATTTTTAATCCTATTTTCTTTGATTTTTGTAAATTCTATATTCTGATTGGTCCACATCAGACCGTTGACCTCTTCCAGACCGGGTCGGGTCGTACGTGCCTCGTCGGAGCATTTTCTCCACTTTTTGGCACCCGACCCAGATCTCCAATTGACTCGATCCCTATGCTCGATTGTAGCCCCGACTTCCATGATCCTCGCGGATCCCTAGGTGCAACTGGATCTGCCTAAGGTCCATGATATGCTCTGATCTTCTAAGACCCTTGTGCAACCTAAGTAGTCTTCTCTCGCATCTACAACGAGGTTGCTCATTCTTCGTGCCACAACAGACCTCTATCCTGCTTTAGAAGGTGACAACTTCCCAGAGGTTCCCTTGGATCATCGTTCGGCGGTCTGCTTGAGCATAGCTCATCGCGATGTCGGAGAGCCACCGCGAGAAGCCTCCTCGGCCAGCCACACAAGGGTTGAGGCCATAACCCCCCTTTTTCGCTTCGCCTGGAGATGCTAAACTCATCAGAGTCCTCAGGTAGCCCTCTCAAGCGCAACCTGACTCCTCAATTCTTTCTCTCCGGAGCAATATTGAGCCTAGATGTCCTTCCCCCATGCACGATGGACGACGTACCCCATTCCCTATTGCTCCACTTGTTGGTATGCTCAAATAACCCTCGTCGGAGCTTTGCCCCAAGCTTAGGATACCTTATGCAGGCACTGGAGTGCAAGGAGTCTGGATTCACACATTAGCTGCTCCGATGGAGCAGCTCCAGGAGAAGCTCCATCGTGACGCCCATATGACCGACACCTCCTTCATAGGAGCCCTCCACTAGATGCGGAACATCTTCACAATACTGTAGGGCCCCCAAATCCTTCATCGGGTCAGCGTATCCCTTCCCTAGCTCGATCGAAGTTCAACCTGGGTGTGTTCTTGCTGACTGTTCTCTCACTGTTTGATGAGTGCACCCTTGCCAGATCCAATCTGAGCTGCTAGACAGTGTCAGCCTTTGGGCCATTGGATCAAAACCTCTTACGCATCTGCCCGACATGTCCTCGACATTCTCTACAGTTGTCAGATCCACTCGGGTGCCAGATCAGAGTTGTATGCCAGCGCCTGCCTCCACGTGAGCCAAGTGTCCCTGCCCTGGTTATATTTCCTTCGTGCCCTCGCATGTTTTTGCTTTTATATTTAGTCCATTAAATAAAGTACATTTATGGTTTGGACCTCGTATTTTGTGGTATTTTCACTTTAGTCCATTTGAGTCTAAAGCATGTGTGTGCTCACGTGTATTTTGGGTTATTTGCAGCCCCTTTCTTTATTTTGTTATTACTTGAATATTAAGTTTTGAGAAATTGCATTTATACCCCTATGCGTTGGATATTGAGCATGTGCGTGAATCAACTGGACTATTTGTAATATCGACCTTGAGCTTTCATCTAGTGTTATTTTTTTAGTGTAGAGACTTAAAATATTTGTGAATAGGTCCATGTGAACTTTGATTTATTGCATGCATTGTATTGGATTAATAGATATTAAATTAATTCGAAAAATCACCTAAAAATCATTATTAGCTCTTTGTAGGGTGTAGTTTTTACTGTGACTTTATTAGAATAATTTCATTGCATGTTTTATTTTTAAACATTCAAAAACCCTTAAAAAGTCCCTTTTTTATGAAAATCCTAAAAAATCAAAAAATTCTTTAAAAATTCCATGAAAAATATCGCGAGTGCCTTTTATTGTATATTACGTATGAATTTGGTTTGAAAATTAATTATAAAAACCCTAAAAAATCTCAAAACAATCAAAATCTTATAAAAATTGTATAAAATCAAAGAAAAATAAAAAAAAGTGATTTCAGCTTTTGTTTGTAGCGTTATTTTTCTATTTTGTCATAAAATTGCTACTTAGGACTTTGGGCATCTTAATTATTTTTAATTTTCCTGACCATACACGGTTTTGAGTTTAGAGCCTTCTTTGATTTTTATATAATCTCAAAAACATTTGAAAAATCCAGGAAAATTACCAAAAACACTTTAAAACCAAAAACCAAAAAAAATTACTCTAATTTTCTGACTATTTTTGGTTATTTAGAATAATCCAAAAATTGTTGTGTTTGTTTTCTTTTATTTTTGAGTTTGTTTGCCTTTATTCAAAAATTAAATATTTGCAAAATCAAAAACCACAAAGAAATTCTTTTATTTTGAAATTTGACTACTTCGTATTTTTCTTGTGCTCCTTATGTTCGACCCTAGTGGCTAAGCGAACAACTTACATCATTTGATTATTTGATTGATATATCTTAGTAGTTATTTTTCTTGTGATCGATTTGGTTGATGAGGGCAAAGAACTTTGCATAAACAATCCACCTTAACCAATCGCAAAAATCGCATCATAAGGGCTCGAATCCCATAAGCCAAACCTAAGTGATTGTACAATTTTTGACTGCTCACCTAAACTCTAAAACATACAAGATAAAAAGATCAATCTTTTATGGTATTTGATGATTACATTATATATGGGTATAACATGCTTAAATTATGTGAAGAACAATATTAATCTTTGGCGTATAAACTCCAAATTCACACAATTTGCATCCTACACACATAGCAGATAAAATCTTCATAAAATCAACAAATCATCTGAAGAAAATATTCTCACAAATCTCTATTCACATTTTAAGATCATATTCTAAACTGATATTAATTATAATCTATGAAATTCAGACTTGTTGTTATCAGAGAGAATGAAGAATTATTGGGTATACTTATGTAACATTAAATCCAACAACATCCAACACATTTCACTTTACTTTTTGTTGGAAAGAAAAGGGGAGGGGGTTTAGTGTAAAAGTCTCATTCTTTATTGTCATAAATAGAACCACCAACATCTCCTTTCCCATGCACCTATGGAGCCCCACGTACTCCTTCCCTATGCATGCCTTCCCCATGCATTAATAAATTTTGTCTTTATTCTCTCTTCAATTGCAGGAAAAGGAGCCGCACAACCCATCTATAAAGGGAAGGCACTCCATGCAAGAGGGGCGGGCTCGATTCCTCTCTCTCTCTCTCTCCTAGACCCCAGGCATACCCGCACCTGCATCCCCTTTCTCCCCGCACATTCTAGCCCGCGCACCCCAACCTGTGCGCCACTTCTCCACCTCCTCGCGGTTCTCCTCCAGCCTGCAGCAGCCCGTGCGTCCACAAGCACGGCCATCTCCTGCAGTCCGTAGCAGCCTGCACGGCTACCTCCTCCTGCGCGTCCGTACGCCCTCCTCTTTGCGTGCGTGAGAGCGCGCTCCAACTCGCAGCCACTATGCGTCCAGCCCTATCTCCCCCCTGCACGCCATCGGCTACCTCAACGAGTAGGTGCGCCACCGGCCACTGCCCTCCTTGCCGACGGTCTCTTCTCCTCTTCGCGTGCGGCGGCGCGTCCACCCACACCCTCTAGCGCTCCAGCACCTCTTCTCGCACCACACGTGCGACACCAGGCTTCCAGGTCTCCACCGACGTCCATCAGCCTCACCGTACGTAGCATCGCATCTCGCACCCTCCAGCACATCGCGTGGCGCATTCTCCTGCCCCAGTTGCAGTTGCGCTACTGTGCACGCTCCTTCATCTCATCACCAACCCATTCGTTGCAGGTACTTCGTTTCAGCTCCTGGAGCATAGCCGTAAGAATACCATGGAGAAGGGAGTAATCTCTTACTATTCAATCTCCTTGAACATCATTGCAATCTAAATCTAAGCTACTTGTTGTTTTCTCATTCACAACTGTCAAAGTACTTTCAATAAAATTATGAGATAGAAGTTGTCACTTCTGTGATCGAAATCGCTACAAGAGTTATTCATTGAAATGCTAAACATAACTAATGTGTAGTGTAAGTTGATCATCTTCAATTAAGATGTGCAAGATTTTCACATTCCCCCCTGACGTTTTAGCAAAATGGTTTGAGTAAGTTGAATAGTTTCATTCACACCCACTTCCAATATTTCATCCTCGTTACATATTCACCCTAAACCCTCTAGAAATAGAGTCCAAGAAAAATTTACAAAGTTGCTAGGTCCTTGTGGTTCGACACTCGACTTGCCCTTCACTTAAATCCATTTTATATTTATGGCATAGTCAATTTTATAAATTGAATTTATTTGACAAGATTACATTTTTGCACAACGACTAGTTAAAAATCAATTATTAAGTCACAAAAAAACCTTGTCAACATTTTGGCACCGTTGCCGGGGACTAGGCAACATTTGAATCTTTTCTTTTTCATTTTAACTTAGTTTCCATTATCTAATCTGCGCATTTTTCTGCAGGTACTTAGGCTTCAAAAAGAATTTTTTTGGTCTTTTCATGCATTTTTCGCAAACTTTTAATTTGTAATATATTTTCTTCCCCCCTCCCTTCTCAGAAAAGCTCGCCATCAGTAAGAGCAAACATTATGGATTAGCGCCAGAAGTGCAGGCACTGTGAGCTCCCCTTTCTCTTAGGCATCTTATGTTTTTAAAAATTTCTGCATTTGTTTGTGCTCCGAACTTAGATCGAAAAAAATAAAAAATACTTCTTCTTTGCATCATCTATGTGGTCTTCTCCCTCTGCTCACCAAAAAAGATCACCAAAACGTGCCTTATCACGCTAAAAAGATAAGCTTGAAAGGTCACCGTAGTGGCCCATGCAGAAAGTGAGCAAAATTCCTGAATGCTTGTTTTGATGCACATGTATGACACAAAAATCACGATCACATAGAATCCTTGGATAGAGACAAAAATCATTGGTGTTATGTGGGATTGCAGAGATAAATCGTAACTCCTTGACGCGTTGGACACAGGTTCTTGTGGGAAGAAACAGATCCTCGATCTGAGTACCACACCCTGGATACCCCAGCCGAATTAGGACATCGATTTCTCACAATCTTCCACACCCACATCATCTTTAAGGACTTTAATTTCTCTGAAAACTTTTGTTGAATCACTAAACTAAAATTGAAAAGATAACCGCTCCCGCAGCAATTTTTGTGTGAGTTGGTGAATCAACAACTTGTCTGGTGTTTGTGCTGTGTATGCTAGGTCGTAGGTCTCTGAAAAAACCATTACAACAACCTCTAGATTATGACCCATTTTATAAATCAAAATCCAACCCATCTCCTTTAACGGAGAAACCTGAGAATTCACCTGACCTAGGAGACATGGGAGAAGAAAGTCCAAACCCTATGGATCTCATCCTGCAGCAACTGCAATTGTTGAGAGATGAAAATGCGACGATCCACCAGACCATAGCACTTCTCATCTGACCCCCGCCCATAAGCACACATTACAACGCAGCTACAGAAGACTTAGTTCATTGGGTCCAAATACCACCTGAAGTAGGAGACTTCGAAATAAAGCCTGCATCCCTCTCCGTAATCCCAAAGGACTATGGGAATGACTCTGAAGATCCCTTCCTCCACATCCAAGATTTCCGATCTTCTTGTAACACAATGAGTATCCCTGGGTTAGACAAAGAATACATCTACATGAAAGCCTTCACCTACTCACTCAAAGGCAAAGCATATCAATGGCTTTGGAATTACGGAACTCCTCTCACTTCATGGGATGCCTTAAGGGAAACCTTCATCAAGAAATATTTCCCCATAAGAAAAACCAACTCCCTGAGACAAGCCATTTCATCTTTCACTCAGAAAACAGAGAGCCCATTCATGAAGCCTGGGAACGGTTTAAGGAACTTCAAAGGAAATGCCCTCATCATGCCATTCCCAAATGGAAGTTAGTTCAGATATTTTATGACGGCATAGATACATCTTTTAAGAGAGTGATTTATGGCTCCTGCGATGGAAATTACATTAGCCGCGATGAGCATTTTGTTTGGACCTTATTTGAAAATATGGCTGATAATTCGGTGAATAGTTCCTCAATTGAACACTACAGTGGGAACACGAGGACAGTCAACATCATCAACCATGAGAGATCTAGCAAAGAGAATCTTGATAAATGGGAAACCCTCTCAAAACAAATGAACCTCATGGCTCAAGCCATAGAAAAATTGGCCATGAATGGTCCCACCATCCAAGAAGTTGACCACACCACATTCACCCATAATCAAGACATGACTCCTGAGACTGTGAATTGGGTGCAGAGAAATCGTGGAGGAGCATATTCAAATAATCACAATACATGATGGAGAGAACAATCAAATTTTGGGTGGAATGGATGCAACTACTATCATTTCCAAAATCACTCCCAACCCAGACAACCGATAGCACCGTCCGTAACCCAACCCTCCACCTCTGCGGTAAACATCGATGCCTTGGCTCAAGCAATACAGCTACTGGCTATAGCATAACAACATGTCATTAAAGCTCAACAACAAGCCATCTCTGAGAATGCCTGGCAATTTGCTGAGATCAGATCATACATCCAAGCCATGTCACCTTAACCTCTGCTCAATCCCAACACCAACAAGGCTAGTTCATCTGGAGTACTTCAAACTCCACCACTTGCCGGATCTTTCACCTCACCACCTGGTTTTCAAATCAGAATCATGGATTTTTTACATCTTCTAGGACAAATCAAGGGAACCCACAACAAGCACCTAGAAATCAAGTTAATTTCAAAACCCCACCCCATCAAAACCAATCTGCTAAAGCGGTCACTCTGAGAAATGGGAAAACCACTTCTGCCTTCACCAGACCACGGGCTATAGAGGATCAAACTGAAATTGAGGAAGAGCTTGATGATGAAGAGAAGCTAACTAAGACAACTATGCTCCCTCCTTCTTCCCCAACCATAACCATCCCCATTCCCGGAGCTCTTCACTGAAGAAAACCTCGATCATCCATCATCGATACAGAGTTAGAAAAACTATTCTTAGACATTGTCATTGAAATCCCGCTCCTAAAAGCTCTCGAACAAGTCCCAGCCTTCTATCGATTTTTGAAGGAAAAATGCACACCAAAACAGAAATCCAAGGGAAAAAGTAAAATGGACAATAAAGATATTGAAAGACATGTGCTCCCTCGAGGAACATCCAATGCCATCTCCCAATTCTTATACACCAAAAAGAAAGATCCATGAGCTCCTCTAGTTAGATGCACAATTGGTAAAATAACCATCAATCACACCCTGCTAGATAATGGCGCTTCCATCAATCTTCTCCCGACTGCTATTCTGGGACAATTTGACCTAGGAAAATTGAAACCTGTCTCAATGATTTTACAAATAGCTGATCAATCTGTGAAAAGACCAAAAGGACTCCTTGAGGATGTGATAGTTGATGTTCAAGGCCATAAATTCCAGGTCGACTTTGTTGTGATGGATATGGATCAAGCAAATATACTTAGTGAGATACCAATCATACTAGGATGACCATTTTTGTCCACTGCTAAAGCTCATTTTGATTATGAGGATAGAAGAGTTGAATTTAAAATCAATGGCCAAGTCATTCCTGTTGATCTTGTCACCCCTACTCCTACTGAATCTGAGACCGAAGACTGTGGTTGGATAGAAAGATGTGTTGTTCTCAACATTCAAAAAGACTTTTCCCCCATCCATCTCACCAATGACCCCTTAGAGGTTAGTCTGAACACCTCTAGATCCACTTACAAAAACACTTCTCATGAAATTGCCACATACAATCAGAATCTCGAACTAGAAGCTCCACCATGCCCTCTCACCGGACAAGAAATTGATGAGCTTGATAATTCCTGGGACACATTTGACTCTAAAATCACATTGACCTCAACCATGATCATTCCCATGATGTAACCAACATCTGAGACTATTTCTATAATAGACTCAGGAAACACTACAACTCTGACTCCACCGACAACCACTGTTGAATTGAAACCACTACCCAAAGATCTGAAGTATGCTTTCTTGGATGATGCACACACTCTACCAGTCATTGTCAATGCCAACCTAAATCATATGCAAGAGAGCCAACTCATGGAAGTTTTGAAAAAGAATTCCCAAGACATTGAATGGAAGATCACAGATTTAAAAGAAATAAGCCCAACATTCTGTACTCATCACATATATATGGAAAACGATAGTAAACCCTCTCAAAAAATGCAAAGACGGTTGAATCCCAATCTATGAGAGGTTGTGAAAAATGAGATCCATAAATGGGAAAGTGCGGGTATCATTTATGCTATTTCTGATAGCCCCTGGGTTAGTCCTCTCCAAGTTGTCCCCAAGAAAGCTGGATTAACAATTGTCAAAAATGAGAAAGGCGAGGACATACCCACCAGAGTAGCCACATCTTGGAGAGTCTGTGTCGATTATAGAAAACTCAACAAGGCTACCCGAAAGGATCATTTTCCACTGTCATTCATTGATCGAATAATCGAGAAGCTAGCCGAGAAAGAATTTTTCTGCTTTTTGGATGGATACTTCGGTTATAACCAAGTGGGCATAGTACCTGAAGATCAAGACAAAACCACTTTCACTTTTCCATTTGGAACATATGTCTTACGATGCATGCCTTTTGGATGATGTAATGCCCCAGCAACATTTCAAAGATGCATGATGGGAATTTTCACCGATATGATCGGCGATTTTATGGAAGTATTTATGGATGATTTTTCTATTTTTAGAGACTCTTTCAAGGAAACACTCGGATTTTTGGATCAAGTCCTCTAGAAATGCATTGAAGTGAACCTGATATTATTTTGGGAGAAATCACATTTTATGGTGAAACAAGGGATTAAGTTAGAACATGTTGTGTCAAAGAAAGGGATGGAAGTGGATCCATCAAAAATTGAGACAATCACCCATTTAAGTCCACCGGTAAACATAAAGGGTGTTCGGTCCTTCCTAGGTCATGTCGGCTTTTACCGCCGCTTCATCAAAGACTTTTCGAAAATTTCCTGCCCTCTTACCAAATTATTAGAAAAAGATCAAGACTTCACTTTCACTGAGAAAGCATTTGAATCCTTCAAAACCCTGAAGAAAATTATCACTGAAGCACCCATACTACAACCCCCTGATTGGAACTGTGAATTTGAGATCATGTGTGATGCATCTGATTATGCTGTAGGGGCAGTATTGGGTCAAAAGAAGGATGGGAAACCCGATGCCATTCACTATGCTAGCAAAACTCTAGATGATGCTTAAAAGAACTACAATGTGACTGAGAAAGAACTTTTGGTTGTGGTGTTTTCCTTAGAGAAATTTCGATCTTACATCCTAGGATCCCACATCATAATCTACACATACCACTCTGCTTTGAAATATCTCTTCACAAAGACCGATGCTAAGCCTAGACTCATTAGGTGGGTATTAATTACTACTCCAAGAATTTGATTTAGAAATTCAAGATAAAGCCATAGCAAAGAATGTCATGGCCGATCACCTTTCAAGACTCCCTTCATCAAACACAAATACAATTCCAATTTCTGATAACTATCCAGACAAAAGTATCATATCTGCTTCTCAACTCCCTTGGTATGCAGACACTATCAATTACATCATCACCTCCACATTTCCTGATGATTGGACAAAGCATAAGAAATACAAAACTAAGGCCCAAGTCGGATACTATCACCGGGAAGAACCTTTTCTCTTCGAAGAAGTACTAATTTAATATGGAGATGATGTATCCCTGATCTGAAGTCAACGATGTCCTAACTCGCTGCCACACTTCTAGGTGTGGAGGACACCACTCAGGGAAGCGCACAACCGCTAAGATCCTACAATGTGGTTTCTACTGACCTACACTCTTTAAAGATGCCCATCATTTTGCTCAATCTTGTCCTGCTTGTCAGACTAATGGAACAATGAACAGCCGCAACATGATGCCCCTCCAACCCGTACATATAGTTGAGATCTTTGATACTTGGGGAATAGACTTCATGGGACCTTTCACAACCTCACAAGGCTATCAGCACATCCTACACGCTATTGACTATGTGTCCCGTTGGGTTGAAGCCATTCCCACTCGCACTGCTGATAGCGCCACTGTTGTTAAATTCCTGAACAATCTCTTCTCCCGATTTGGATTACCCAAGGTGGTCATTAGTGATGGTGGAACCCATTTTCTGAATGCTTCAGTCAAGAAATTACTTGAGAAAAATGGGGTCGGACACCGGGTCTCTACTGCCTATCACCCACATACCAATGGAATGGCTGAGCTGTCAAACCAGGAGATCAAGGCCATCCTCCAGAAAACTGTCCGCTCTGATCGTAAAGACTGGTCTCAACACTTACCTTCTGCTCTTTGGGCCTACCACACAGCCTTCCGTACACCCTTAGGAATGAGCCCATATATGTTGGTCTATGGAAAGCCTTGCCATCTACCTGTAGAGATCCGCTACAAGTCACTTTGGGCGATCAAGAAATGCCATTTGGATTATGATGAGGCTAGAAAGAAAAGACTATTGGATTTATCCGAACTGGAAGAATTGAGATCACAAGCATATGACAACAACTTGGTGTATAAGGAGAAAATCAAAATATGGCATGATGCAAACATTTCGAGGAAAACATTTCAAGAGAAACCAAAAGTGTGGCTTTTCGATGCAAAACTGAAACTGTTTCTAGGAAAACTGATATCAAAATGGAAAGGACCATACATTGTAAACAAAATCTTTGATAATGGTGCAATAGAAATCTGTGACCCACACACAAAAGCCACTTTTAAAGTCAATGATCAAAGATTGAAACCTGTTGTTGAACCATCTGGTCCTATGCCTGTTTGCACAACATACCTTTTACAGGAAAAGTGAACCACAAACATCGCCAAGCTGAGGCATTAAATCATGCAATTTCGTGAGCCTCTCCTCATAGGTATCTTTTCCACTTACTGTTCGCATGTTTATTATCACTGCACTGCATTAGATAAGTATGGGGGTACCCCTCCACACTGCATTAACAAAAAAAACAAAAACACAAAAATACTTTTCACTCACTCCTTCTTTTGGTCTTCCTATTACACCTTGTCTTTCACCATGGGGACATGGTCTCTGATAAGTATGGGGGGGTGTGTGTGTCTGCATTAGTTTTCAAAATTGCATACTTTTCAAAACAAAAAAATCTTCGAAATTTTTGCGAAAATTCCCCTAAAAATATTTTCAAAACGAAATAAAACCAACAAAAATACATCCTTCCTTGTTTTATCCTATCTTTTGAGAAAACAACTCTTCATTGCATAGATCATAGACAGAAGCTGAGTTGACCCTAATCCACTTAACTCCATTATAATTTCACTAGGCATGAGTTTTTAAGCTTTCTTCAGGTCCATATGGATTTTATCCTCTCAGTTCCACTAACTCTACTGGTGAATGAACTTCTGTATCTAACTATATCACCTGAGCAACTAGTAGCACTCTTAAACTCTTCAGTGGATATTAAGCAACTGCACATTGCACTTAGCTTTATTGAGTTTATTTTAAGAGATACAATTACAATCTAGTTGAGGTAAGGAGTTGTCCTCTTGACTGTGCCAATGCCTAAACCTTATCTATAGTCAGTGAAGGAACTTGACTCAGGGGCAACATGATCTCTCTAATCTAAGTATGTCAGCAAATAAGCCAGTATCATTCCTCCAAAATCAATATTAAGCCGGTACTACCTTCGATGCCAAACCCAAGACAAAAACACCACAAAAGGCATATCACAATACAAATGCCAAAAACCACCAATCATGCAAAGCAAAAGCAATGAAAGAAGACCACCAAATAACCCTTCTCCACCAAACAGTCGCGGTAGCAGCCCAATGATGCTACCTAAATTCTTAAAAGAGGCCCAGGGTTATGCTCTTCAAAAAGGAAAGGAATGAGCGCAACGGACCAAAGCGGTCTACGGAAAACCCCGAAAGTTAAGTCCCATTCTCCAAAGAATTATGACCTACTTTTTATGCCGACATACTTGGGTGAAAAGAGATTATGCCTGAATCCAGGTGAGGACTGAGGCTAAATGAGTAGGGAATCATTCGGTACCTCGTTAGATAGTGTTGCTAGCTTGTTCTCTTGACTCATGAAAGCTAAAACATCACTAACACTGTTTATATCCATTCAAAGTCAAAGATAATACTTGTTTCTTAGGGATGAGCTGACCTGATCGACCTTCTGAAACCATGTCTTATTTTGATGGAACTAAGAGGTTGTTGACACTACAAAACTTGAGTCAAGTCAACAATTCGAAACAAATCATTAATCCATGGGTCAACTCTACTAAAGTATGTATATTTGTGTGGTTAGAAACTGAAAACTCGAAGACCTTTTGGGAGTGTCTGCTGCAAACCCTCACCAGATCTATCTTGTCTATTTTCCCTATCCTTCATTATTACTTATCTTATTCTTGCTCGGGACTAGCAAGACTTAAGTATGGGGGTGTGATGATTACATTATATATGGGTATAACATGCTTAGATTATGTGAAGAACAATATTAATCTTTGATGTGTAAACTCCAAATTCACACAATTTGCATCCTACACACATAGCAAATAAAATCATCATAAAATCAACATATCATCTGTAGAAAATATTCTCACGAATCTCTATTCACATTTAAAGATCATATTCTAAACTGAGATTAATTATAATTTATGAAATTCAGACTTGTTGTTATCAGAGAGAATGAAGAATTATTGGGTATACTTATGTAACATTAAATCCAACAACATCTAACACATTTCACTTTACTTTTTGTTGGAAAGAAAATGGGAGGGGTTTTAGTGTAAAAGTCTCATTCTTTATTCTCATAAATAGAACCTCCAACATCTCCTTTCCTATGCACATATGGAGCCCCACATACTCCTTCCCTATGCATGCCTTTCCCATGCATTAATAAATTTTGTCTTTATTCTCTCTTCAATTGCAGGAAAAGGGGCTACACAACCCATCTATAAAGGGAAGGCACTCCACGCAAGAGGGGCGGGCTCGATTCCTCTCTCTCTCTCTCCTAGACCCCAGGCATACCCGCACCTGCGTCCCCTTTCTCCCTGCACATTCTAGCCCGCACACCCCAACCTGTGTGCCACTTCTCCTCCTACTCACGGTTCTCCTCCAGCCTGCACGTCCATACGCACGGCCATCTCCTCCAGTTCGTAGCAGCATGCACGGCTACCTCCTCCCGCGCATCCGCGCGCCCTCCTCCTTGCGTGCGTGAGAGCGCGCTCCAGCTCGCAGCCACTGTGCGTCCAGCCCCGACACCCCCCCCCCCTTCGTGCGCCATCAGCTACAGCAGCCAGTAGGTGCGCCACCGGCCACTGTCCTCCTCGCCGACGGTCTCTCCCCCTCTTTGCACGCGGCGGCACTTCCACCCACACCCTCCAGTTCTGTAGCACCTCTTCTCGCACCACCCGTGCGACACCAGGCTTCCAGGTCTCCACCGGCGTCCAACAACTTCACCGTACGTAGCATCATGTCTCGCACCCTCCAGCACGTCGTGTGGCGCATTATCTTGCTCCAGTTGCAGTTGCGCTACTGTGCGCGCTCCTTCATCCCATCACCAACCCATTCGTTGAGGGTACTTCATTTAGCTCCTGGAGCACACCCGTAAGAATACCATGGAGAAGGGAGTACTCTTTTACTATTTAATCTCCTTGAACATCATTGCAATCTAAATTTAAGCTACTTGTTGTTTTCTCATTCACAACTATCAAAGTACTTTCAATAAAATTATGAGATAGAAGTTGCCATTTCTGTGATCCAAATCTCTACAAGAGTTATTCATTCAATTGCAAAACTTAACTAATGTGTAGTGCAAGTTGATCATCTTCAATTTAGATGTGCAAGATTTTCACATTCCCCCCTGACGTTTTAGCAAAATGGTTTGAGTGAGTTGAATAGTTTCATTCACACCCACTTTCAATATTTCATCCTTGTCACATCTTCACCCTAGACCCTATAGAAATAGAGTCCAAGAAAAATTCGCAAAGTTGCTAGGTCCTTGTGGTTCAACACTCGACTTGCCCTTTACTTGAATCCATTTTATTTCATGGCATAGTTGAGTTTATAAATTGTATTTGTTTGACAAGATTACATATGTGCACAACGACTAGTTAAAAATCAATTATTAAGTCACAAAAAAACCTTCTCAACAGTATTCACTGAGTTGAGTAAGTGAATTGAGGGGTGTGTTTATTTTGTGTGCATTCGTTAATGATTGTTTGTTTGCACTCTAGCTTGTCTATACACATTTGTGCCTTTCTTCTCATTTCTCTTGACTCTACCATCATGCTCTCCCGATCATTTTCCTTTTGTTTCGATATGGCTGACTGTAGTTATTTTTATCCGTACTTTGCGGATCCCTCGTTCGCTCAAGCTGGTCCAGTTCCTTTTTTCTAGGAGGACTTTGCTCCTGACTTTTGTACATATCTGCCTCAGATACAATATCAGCCCTCAGACTTTTACCCACCTCTACCTTCACATT
Source organism: Ottelia alismoides (assembly GCA_037367405.1). Taxonomy (NCBI): domain Eukaryota; kingdom Viridiplantae; phylum Streptophyta; class Magnoliopsida; order Alismatales; family Hydrocharitaceae; genus Ottelia; species Ottelia alismoides. The sequence continues at coordinate 434,138 of JAZKJV010003353.1, read as the reverse complement.
TTTCACATCCACTCGAGACTGATCTGTTGGAGTTACCTCTGACGATTTCTGAGATTGAGACCTTGAACCAAATGATGGAGCAAATGCATTCGAGGATTGACGATCTTACTAGTTTAAATAAGAACCAGAATTTCACTCCACTATTTGATGTTATGGATTCACTTGAGGATGATCATACAATCCCCCACAATATAAAAAATGAGCAAAAATTAAAAATCCAAAAATATTTTGGGAGGCACGTGATTGATTCAGACTGTGAGGAGAGTGCCCATCTTCCAAATCTTTCACCCACACATCCATTTACACCTTGTCCCACCTTTGACCCCGAGGATGCTACTGTATAGACTGCTCTTGGCATTCCTCGTGTAGATGTTGATTCTGATCTCCTCCCTTGTATGGAGGAGATCCAAAAATTCAAAAAAAAATGTTGATTGAACCTGAAGTGATGGCCACCATTCATGAGATCATTGATGCCCCACTAAAGCAGGACATGGCCCATTTATCTGCTCCTCTTCCCAAGAAGAGAAAGTGAAGGAGCAGATCTGAGCGTCATATCTTGACCATGGTTGCTGCCCACGCCACACCCACTGTCATTCTTATAGGAAAAGGAACACAGCTACCCCACTCATTAGTTGCACCATCTCTGACCATACTTGTGATCACACTCTCCTTTACTGTGGTGCTTCGTTTATCAGTTTACCCTTCTCGCTTGTACATTCTCTTCACTTAGGGCCTCTAAAGAAAACCAGGATGATTGTTCAATTTGCTGATGGATCTATCAAGAGGATGAAGGGTATACTAGAGAACACTGTCATTTGGATTCAGGGCATAAGCAACACTGTTGATCTTGTTGTATTGCCCATGGAGACCTCCACTAGGGAGCACTCTCCAATCATCCTGGGACGACCTCTCCTCGCCTCTACGAGGGATGTTATTGACTATGGATCAGGAGAGATTCACTTATGTCTCGTTGATTGAGAGCGAGGTGATCATCGCTGCACCCACTGCCGATGAGAGACCTACACCTGATGTGATCTCTCCTATTATAGCTGACCCCGAGGACCATGACCTTGATGAGACTATCAAAGAGTTTTGTTGTATGTTGGATTCCACTGAGACTTGGGAATTCTTCCCTACGGAGGAAGACTCGAAAATCATGGACCTTGGAGTTCCTTCTTTTGGTGTTTAGCGATGTGTTGATGACATCCTCGAGATTTACACTATAGATACACTTGAGCAGAGGGCAGATATTGATGAGACCAAGGTTGAATTTGATCTTGTTCCTTTTATCCAGGAATTTGGGCCTCTGGTGAAAATGATGATCAGATTGAGACTGTAGAGGATGAACATGATTTGACTACTTCCACTGATGAGTTTGTTCCTTTTTGTTTTGACCTAAAAGAGACCTCGCAAGATGACCTTGACTCTGCTTCTTCCGATGATGAGTTCGTCCCTTTTCACTTTGACATCTACGAGACACCCAAGGACAGACCTAGTTACACTACTTCTACTGACCCGTCTATGCCTTCTCACTCTATGACTGCTGAGGATCTTCACTAGGTCCATCCTAATCGGCTTCTGTCCACTGTCAGATTTATTCCTCAACAGTCTCGCAAGAAGGTTTGCTTTCTACCTTCTTGATCCTCCGTGTATCCACTCTGTTGTATATTCACATTCATTTCCCTCTGACCATCTCTCGTATTGCTCATCCACACAATTCTCATGTGTGCCTTGCTTAGGACATACTTTGTCCTAAGTATATGGGGCGGACAAGCTGAGTGTTCATTCTCCGTTCCGTTTCATCACTCTTGTTGTTGCCTATACATAGGGTTTCTTTTAACCAAAGTACAGGGGGAGTGATGTGTACATCCTCTTCTATCTTCTTCAATCTTCATATCTCTTTTCTTCTTTTCTTTTTCATTTTTCTTCTTCTACCGAAAAGGTGTCCCCCCCTTTTTGTCAGTCTTCTATACTTAGGACGTACTTTGTCCTAAGTATAGGGGAAAGTACCCTGATTTCTTTCATTCTTTGATCCTCTCCATTGTCTCCTCTTCTTGTCTATACTTAGGGATTTCTTACCAAAGTATAGGGGAGACATTATGAGTACGATCTATTCATTCCCACCCTTGACCCTCCCTGCCTTGTATACAGTCTGCTATACTTTGGATTATTTGATCCTAAGTATGGGGGGGGACGGTCAACTTCTCATTCGTTCATCCTTCGTTCATTTATTTTTTAGACTTTTCTATACCCAGTACGAGTTATGTCTTCTCTTTTTTTCTCTGATCTATGAGGACATAGCTCAAGCTAAGTATAGGGGGTTGTATATACTCCATATATACTTTAACAATGACTCGTACCTTCATATTTTTAAATAATAATTTTAGCTAAAAACACTATTAAATTTCATTAAAATCACCTAATAAAAGATGTTGACTATTCCTCAAATTCTTTTGTACTTATTGGTTAATAAATCGGGTTAAAATAGTTTTTGCAAAATGTTTAAAAATAGTTTGAAAATATTTATGAAAAATCATTTGAAAACTATTTGGAAAACAATTTGTTCAATATTTTCAATCCTTTGTAAACTATTTTATTTGTAAAACTTCTTTTATTTGTGTGAAATAAAAAGATTTGAAATATGATTTGCACAGGTTTTGAAAATGGTTGCAATAATATTTTGAAAAATCTATCTTTACTGTTTGAAAAACCTTTGCAAAATGATTTTGAAATGTGTGTAAATGTTTGTAAAAAGTGTTGTAAAAATTTTTTTGGACTATAATTTTCAAAAATTGATTGTAAAGTGATTTTTAAATAAATTTGAGGAATATATACATCACCATGAAATTCTTTATTAAACTGCATATACCTGTAAAATTGACCTCTTACCCCTTGTAAATTATTAAAAACCCTAATTCTTGTAATTAATAAAATGCATACCTATTTAAATATGTGTACCTAGCTTTTATCCAAAATCTTTTATTTCTGAAGATCTCAAAAACATTTGCAAAACTAAAAATACCAAAAACATTTGCAAAATCTCTTTGAAAAATGTAAAAAATGCATTTGCATCATCTTTTCAAAAAACCATAAAAAGTTCAAAATCTTTGAAAATTTTCATCACAAAAATAATTTCTCCATAGCATTTGCATAGCATTTGCATTTTTCAGATTGAGTTTGATAATTGAACAATTCTAAGTAAAATCCGGAGATTGGAGCTTAGTTGGACCTTAAATCTACCAAATAACAAGAACCTTAAAGGAACTGGAATTGACGTATTTCAGGTCTAGTTTACTTAATTCTTTGAGGATCACGAGACTTGGTTCAATGGACTTAACTGCCTAATTAGAGTATGTCGGAGCACACACGACTCTTGTTGATAATGACCTAACTTGGATATCTGCACATTTTACTTGGCTCACTCAGTTGGAGTGGTGAGGAGATTGGATTTGCCGGTATGAAACGTATACAAGTCTTATCTAGGGAGGGAAGTGCACCCCAAACCGTCCAGTTGCATTGATGTGTAAAGACGGGAGAGTATGGGTTGCAATAATGCTTCAAAAGAGGGATAGTCTACTGGCTCAAGAGGAAAAACTCCCTATGTAAATGCTGTTGTATATAGTATTTCAAAAAAAAAGAAAAAAAACTTCAAAAAAGTAGGCAACCCTGATTGAAAATAAAATGACTGCCGGAGTTTATATATGTGTATAGTCAATAAGCAAGCTTGAGCTTCAAAGTCAAATCATGTGAGCCTGTAGCTGGATGACTTGACTACACTAGTCTTGCATCCTAGGATAGGTAGCTACACTGATTGCCGTCCATTCTTCTCTTCACCCCTCCTATTGATTTGGTTGTCACTTGAACTTAGAAGGAAATACCCGCTCCTCGAGGAAGGAGTTGCTGGACTGGGGAATCACTGGGTTGTCATGCTGAAGAAGTCAGTCTCTTTGTCATTTCAGTTTGGGAAAGGCACTATCGCATACATTGTCCGAGTCAGATTCATAGTCCTAAGGGTTTGCGTATGCGTTGAAGTATTCTGACCTGGCTATTGAGGAGACTGTAGAAAAGTTTTGGGATTCTCGAAGACCGTTGGATTTCAAATCTGATTCCCATTAAGGATCCGCCCACATTAAAATTCAAAAGGTCTGACTTAAGTTCCGAACTTTGATTTTGTGAAGACAAGTTCGATAATTAAAATAAATCCAATTTCTTTCCTTTTCTTTTCTTTATTTTTCTTTTTCTGCACTTATTGCATCACTGTTTGCTAGGGACTAGCAAAGGGAAGTTTAGGGAGCGATGAATCTCTATTTCATCACCTTTATTCTATCATTTTAGCCTTAAAACCCCTCGTAAATGCGTGTAAACACCTCTAATTCATGCATTTTAGCATTCATGCATTACTGTACAAAATGTTTATAAAATACAGTTTTTAATGTTAAAATTATAAAAAAAAAAAGAAAAGAAAAGAAAAGAAAAATATTGAAGATATTTTATGACCCTAAATCCTGAGACCTGGCATCTTGATGACTAGGTCTACAAGTAATAAAGTAGGGGGAGATAAGGGTCCAAAATACCCAAAAAATCCCTTTTATTTATTCATTCTTTATTCATTTTTGGGATCTATTTTATTTTCTAATTTTTTAGACCTCAAGTAAAGAAACTTTGAATATGAAGTTGTATATAATAAATTATAGAGAAATGCAAAATTGAGTTTACACAAAAATAATATACAGTATAAAAGATACAGTCTAAATATATTTCCAAAATCCCAACTTTCTAGACCCATATCTCTCAAATAAAAACTAAAAATATATCAAAATTACTTTAATAGTATACAACTTTTAACAAGCTATTTAATGAAGGTGGTTTCATGTTTTTTGAGTTAAGGTGTGAAAGTTATTGTATAATATAGCTGATTAAAATATTAATTTTTATTATTTATTATTTTAATAATTTTATATTTTTATAATTTTGTAAACAATATTTCTAATATATTTACATAATAAAACTAAAATAAAAGCATAGAGAAAACTTTAAAATAAAATATGTATAGAAAATACATAGATAAAATATCTATAACTATACCTATATAAATAATATGCCTATTTATTTAAGTATATATATTATATCTGAAAAATATAATATAGATATGTATATAAAAATAAGTTATAAATTTAAAAAATAATAAACCAAAATAATAAAATCAAAAATTATAAATAAAAATAAAAGATATAAAAACATAGATAAATATACATATAATGTAACCCTAAAAAGTAACTTGTAATCATAAACCTCTAAAACATAAATAAAAATCATAACAAAATAATTTGGAAAATAATAAACATTTTTTATTTTATAACCTAAAATAATAAATTAGTTTATTATTTATTATCTAATTTATAGTATTTTCCATGATGATTTTTCCTTATTGGTCCACGTGGACCAACTAGGTTTGGGCACTAGTTAACTAGCGATCAACTGTCTGCCCCTCGTCCTTGGCCTTGTCTGACCTTGTTTGACTTCAACTTCATCGAAATTTCCCTGTTTATTCTTTCACTTATTCACCTTGATTCCTTTACACCTTTTTGTCCTCGATCCTCGTTCTTACACGCCCATTCGTTTAATTGAGGATTGGAGTGTTGCATCGCGTTATGTCCTTAGATCTTTGGAGCCCTACAATCACCTTTACATAGCCGACCCCTCACTTTCGTTCTCCATTTGAACCCCCTTTGACTCGTTTTGCCCCCCAAACTTTGAGCTCGGGATTGAGTGAAGTGGCAGTGAGCTCTCCAGCTCCTTGGAGGCGCGGCTAGGTGAGCTGAAGGGTGGCTTCCACCCTCATCTCTGACCACTGCTATGAGGTCTACATCTTTGGTTGTCTGGCCATTGAGGTCTACTTTTTCTTGCTTTTTCTTTGCATAGGTTAATCGTAGGCCATTCCCAGCTCTTTTACTTTCACATTTTAACCGCTTAAACACTATTGTCGTCATTCACCGGAGCTTCGCTCCGGCAAACCTCTTCTTGCATTCTCGCTCCCATTTACCTCGCTACGGGGTCGAGGGACTTTGCCCTCAACCCCTTATTCTTTTTTTGCAAGTCTCAGATTCTTGTTTGATGTTGGAGCTTGTTTTGGGAGGAAGTTCGAGGTTCCTGAAGCTCCATTGCTCCGTCAGCCTCGCGCGTGCCCTCCGACCATTGCCAGAGATTTTTGGAGCCGCCAGCACCTAGAGGACCACCTCAAGAGTGCTTCTGGCCTTTTGGAGATTCATGGATCGTCAAGGAGAGAGAGCAGGGTCGGAGAAGCTCGCCTTGCTGGAGTCCTTCCATGTTTGTCCACCTTGTCTTTCCACCATCTGATCAAGAACAAATGCCAGATGCTTCAACGACCGTTTGATCTAGTGCTCGCTAGCCGTCGATCGTCTCAGGATGATCTAATCTGGTTCATTAGGTTGCGAAGGGGTATCGGGCATTCTGAGCATGCCACGTGTTCAAGTGATCAATCCTCACCGTCCGCTCCCGCCACTGCTTTGGGTATTTTGCAATCTTAACCTAGGAATTTTGTGTATTTATTATTTAGAATTTAAGATTTCATTTGTTGTTGAATTATTGCTATAATATTTCCATTAAGCTCCCAAACGTTTTATAATTACGCTTTAGTCCTCACCAGGTCAGCCGAAAAACTTAGGTTATTTTGCAACCAAGCCCTCATAGGTTTAATTTATTATTATTTAGTCAGAATTTTTGAATATTCAATTATAAATTATTGGTAAAATTTCATCTAAGACCCTATTCTTTCAGTTATTTACATAAAGTCCACCGGTGGTGTGGTTCACGTGTTTATACACATGAGCTTGGCATTTTTGCAAGAGCGCCCTTGAGGTTTTGGGTATTTCGCATTAGTAATGTAGTTTCTTGTTTATGTTGTAAATTTTTGAAGAAATTGGACGTTGGCTCATGAACTTTTTGATAATTACATAAATACCCCTGCCAACATTGTAGTTTCTCTTTGTTTCTTGTATTTATTTCATATAGCTACATTGCTCTAAAAATTCTCAAAAATAGACTTAAGCTCCTTACTGCATTAAGATTGATGCCCTATTTTTATTTTTTAATTTGGATCCCTTTTGATATTTATAAAAAATAAAAACATACCTTTTTATCCCTATTTGCAATAAAAAACCCATAAAAAATATAAAAGCTTTTTGAAAAAATCCTAAAACATATATTTTGTTTATTTATGTACTATTAACCTTCAGATCAAAAATTGCTAAAAATTATAAAAGAAAACTCGAAAAAAGTGAAAAACCCTAAAAACTTGTATAAAATATATAAAATTCTCAAAAATCCTCAAAAGTTTGTTTTTTGGTTCGAAATTTCTTTATATTATTAAATTCATTTGGAGCAATTTTTATACTGTTTTGTATTTTTCTCCTCCATTTTAATTTCAAGTATTTATTTTATCCATGTTTCAAGGTATTTTTGACTTTAAAAATATATAAAAAATAGCATAAAATCCTAAAATATCACAAAAACAGTAAAAATTTAATTAAAATCCAAAAATATTTTATTTTCTTTATTTTGATTATTTTTAATAATATATATATATATATTAGTCCTTATTGTATATATACTCTATATATAGCTTTATATATATTAGAAGAAAAAGAAGATATAAAAATATAAAAATCTAAAAAGAAAATATAAAATCATAAAATTAAAAATAAAAATACATAAATACAAAATCAAAAAAATAAAAATAAAAAATAAATAAAAAATCCACAAAAAAGAGACATATGGACACATAATTTCACAATCACATTTTATGCATTTATTCTCCCGAACTAGCAGTTTGCTCCATGTGTTCGACACTCTACACATACTTTACACTATACACATCTTTGTTGTAGAGTTAAATAAAATAAATTTTAACTCCACAATGCTTTTTATTGCTTAATTGTCTTTGTGGGTTAATTGTTGTTCGAAGCAGGGTTTCGAACGATTGTTGATCTGCCTTATGGATTAACCCCACCACCGCAAAATCCTCTTCAACGGGCTCCATCGACTAGCATTGGATAAACTGCAGGTGTAGTCTCTTCCAAGGCTGACTGGATGGTGCTCCGGCTACTACTACTGGTGCTATTATTTTGCCATTTTTGATTTTCTATTTTTTTGGCTTTTTATTACTAGTGCTTCTCCATCTTCTTCTTCCTCACTCGGCCTAGACCCCGCTGTAGTTCATCTGCTCTGATCATCGGGTCAGAGCTCCATTTGACTCATCTCGTAGTAGCGATTACCGCACTAATCACCCTTTCATTTTCCATTGCAATCTGACGACCTTAGACTCGATATTTTGATCGAGATTAAGATCTGATCTCCCTCTCCCATGTACGCCGTAGATCATGCTCATTCCCCCGTCACCTCTCTTCTTTATTCCAAGCAATAACCAGACTGGAGCAAAGCCTCTGAGTCCGATTACCCTTCGCAGGTACCCACACACATGAGGAAGCGTGGTTTGGGCTTCATTATGGATAGCAGAGTAGCTACTGGTGGAGTACCACCATCTCGACCGTCCAACCATCAAGTCCCTCATCCGAGCACACTAGTTGACGTGGAATGACTTTATGATGGTGTCAGACCCTTTAGCAACTTCATCGGACCCATGGATCTCTCTCTAGGTCCGGTTGAAGTTCGCCTGAGCAGTGTTCATCCAACACCCCCTTTGTTGTTCAATCGGAAGAAGGAAGGCTAGACTTGATCAGAGCAGTCCAATATCACCCAACTTCCCACCATCTGATCAAAGCTGGGCCCTCATCTGCACTACCCGACCAGGCATACTTTGCTGACCGTTGGATCAGACCTGATGTGTCATATCTGACTGCATACCCCCAACACATTCAGAACTGTCAGATCCTTTCGCAAGAGTGCATCGAGCCGTCGGAGACCCCACACACGTGCCACGTGCCTCAAGGGTATTTTGTTGTTTAAACATGTATGTCTTTTTATTTTGCTTAAGTCCAATAAATAAAAATTATAGTTAAGAACTTTTGCAGTCATACCCCTATAGTTTTTATATTTGTTATTTAGTCCCTCTAAGTTATAGTCGTGTGCTCCCGCACGTGTTTTTGTGGTGTTTTTGCATATTTTCTCCTAAACTTCTCATCAGTTATGAAATGAATGTTATGTTGTGAGAATTTGTATTTATACCACTATTAGTTTGGTCCATATGCTGCATGTGACTTTCGTGGAAGAATTGTATAAAATACCCCTAAATATTTAGCCCTTATTATCTGCTAGGACCTAAGACTTAAATTAATTATAGATAGGTCCCTGCAAACTATTTTAATTGCATATCTTTTATTTAGTGCAATAAATAGCTAATTAACTCCATAAATTACCCTAAAATTATATGTGACCCCTGTTTGCATGCTTTGTTTGTGGTAATTTTGCTGGCTTATTTCTTTACATTTTTCTATTATTAAAAATTCAAAGACCATTAAAAAGTGTCCTATTTCCTTAGAAAAATCATAAAAATTCCTTAATATATCCAAAAATTCTAAAACAAATTATAGTAGATGTCTTTTATTATCTTTAAGCTCCACTATATTATATTTGAAAAATACCTTGTAAAAACCTAAAAATTTTCAAAACATTTGTAAAATTATAAAAATTACATAAAATCATAGAAAAATCAAAAAATAGTGATTCTAGTCTCATTTTGTAGATATTTGCTCATATTTCATCATAAAATTACTTTCAGGAGTTTTGGGCACTTAATCTATTTTTAAATTCAAATTACTCCGGGTTGTTCACTGCTTGTCTATTTTATCACTATTTATTTTTTAGAAAATAATAAAAATATATGAAAAATGTCCAAAAATCACCAAAAATACTATAAAATATACAAAACCCAAAGATGTTTTCATTGCATTTTCTGATTATTTTTGAACCCTTTGAAAAAGACAAAAATAGTGTTTGCGTGTGTGTCTTACTTTTTTCTTAAATCGGAAAAATTAAAATTTTAAAAAAGTAAAAACCACTAAAATAATTTTATTCCCAAATTCTCACTACTTATCTCTTAATGCTCCTTGAATTCAACCTTGGTCACTATACGAGGTAAATAGAAGTAGCAAACCGCTCATGTTCACTGTTGATCTTCAAAGTGGTTTATTTCTTGATTGATCGATTTGGTTGATTTAGGACAACGACAATAACTTAACTAATCCACCTTAGTCGACTCGAAAAGCGCATCAACAGAATGGCATCATTATCGAGGAGCATGGCTAAGTAGTTAGATTTTATTTATTTTTGTCTATCTTTGCTTCTCTCTCTCTTGTAACTATTTCTGACCATCTTCTGTTTTGCCTTTCGTGGGAGGTACCACTTGGAGGATGACTCAATCTGCTTGGGTGAGATCCATACCTGAGGAGGAGCAGCTATATTAGATAGAATCTCCTTAGTTTTTTTTGCAAATATTTTATTAATAACTTAGACATTTGAACTCTCTTGGACTTGAACTTTATTCAGGGTTTGTTTCGTTGAGTGCCAGTGCACTCGGGGGACCTCATTGAGTTTTTCATGATTTTTTGCATTTTTTATTTGTTTCACGAGGTTTTATCCCCTATACTTAGGTTTTATTATGGTTGAGCTCGGTAGCAACTAAGGTTCAAACACCATAATAGACTATTTGTTACTATAGATCACGTTTTGGACTTAATCAAACAAAATGGCTAGCTTAATTGTACTAGAGACCACGTGCTGAGAGAGATTATATACAGCGCTTGCAGGACCCACTATGGTGGGCACCGATCAACCTCTAAGATCGAACTCATGTCTCTTTTCTGATTAGTTTGCCACCAATTCTTCCTGTAATATAAGCTATAACCTAAGGACGATTTCCTTATGCATCATTTAGATTAGTTAAATTTCTATATTTTATTTATGTGCGGATCACTTTGCAAGTAGACTACTGGAGCGAGGTTTGCATTTCTTACTACGCGTGCATCATTGTATTTGATCGCGTATTGGATTTTCCATCTTCCTCTTATGTTTTCTTGGACTTAAATAAAAAGGAAATTGGAAAATTTGTTAGATGTTGTCTCTAATCAGAAAAATACCAAAAAAAGAGATAACCAATAAAATCAAGACTGCTAAAGTACACTTGACCTAAAACCGAACTTCACTCAAAAATTTTGTTTTGGGGAAAGTAACCCCTCCTTATCTGATTTTACTGCCGAGAGTTGAGTGATCCGCACACTAGGATAGAGCCACGCCTTAACTTTCTTCAGACTACTGGTTCTAACAAAAGCGATTAGCTATTCTTTGGTAAGGACTTTCGGGTAGCCAGTAAACGGTCTGAACTTCCTTAGCAGAGTGGGTGGTTTAGAGGACCTTGTGTAAGGATCCGTCCTCAAGTAAAATCGAGTAGCCGAAAATAGTCCGTACTTACACCCATACTAGATGGAAATAGGCGCAGCTAGTCGTAAAAATATGGCTCAGTCTCCAAGGGAGAATCGGGCTCCTAACAGCTCGCTAACCCGCTCTGTAAGATTGGATTATCACCTAATAAAATTCGAAAAGATAAATGACTAATCTTTCACGATCATCACATCGTGTTGAATAGATGAACTAGGGGTTTGTTTTCTCATCCTGCTTGTAGTTTAGATCTAATCTCTATAAATAGCCATATCAAGATGATGAGAAGGAGATCTCTTAGGCTTCCTCTGGCAGCACCGCTTTCCTGCACTCCTCCCCTTTCATCTATGGTGGCTTCAGAGAGCTTCACCTCGCTCTTTGAAATTGAATTCACCTCTACCTTGCTCCCCCTAGACCATCCTTCTTCCACTCTTAAGGTACAATCAGACAGGCTAGCACAGTTATACATTCACTTGACGACACCTGAGCTAGGGACTTTTGCCTTTGTAGAGACCGGAGACTTGGCTAGTGGGGACAAAATAGATGAGCAGCATCAGACGTCATCTTTAGTATTAGACAAGGCATCCATCAACAACACACTGCTAGCTTCCATGGAGACCATGCAAAGACATATCAGGGACCAAGGGATCTTCATGTCAAAAGTGAGGAGAGAGCTTATGCAGATGCGAGCCGGGCGAGAGGAGCTAGAACGACCAGCCGGTGGTGGAGAGATACCATGATAGGAGGGTCAAGTAGACGACAAACATCAGGACTAGCCACATGATCCAGCCAGACCAGCCCGTACCATGAGATAGTTGCACAACCCTGGTGCAACCCTCACCAACTGATGGATTCAGTTGCTCGCCATCCTGGGCGGTTTCAAACTCCATCCCCAGACCATTCAGTTACTACCCAAATTCCATGGCTAGCCACTCTATCTACAAGAGTTTGAGATGATTTGTAGCACCGCCCATGATAGACTGGTGAACAAGGTCATAATCAAGTTGATAGCCTTCCCATTCTCCTTGGTTGACAGAGTAGCCTACTGGCTAAAGCACCTGGTGAAGGTTATCACTACTTGCTAACAACTCTGAATCGAGTACTTGAACAAGTACTATCAACTTGGATGGACCAATGCAGCTAGAGCCATGATCAGCAACTTCACTATGATCCCCAATGAACAATTCCATGAATCATGGGATCGCTTTAGAGAGCTCATCGACAGGTGTCCCCACCATGAGATCAGCAAGCCCCACCTCGTACAGAGTTTTTTCTATGGGTTGACACCTAAGGTGGAGGGGCTAGTGAACGCCTCTTGTGGAGGTTCTTATTTTGCCGAGGATGAAGACCAAGTCTGGGCCATTTATGAGGAGATGGCCAAAAACAAAATTGTGATGTCTCAGACTAAGGTCTATACTCAGAGGAAGCCTCTCCCAAAGGCGGTTTCATACCAGAGGATAGCATGCATTGAGGTCGGTCCTTCTACCTCTTATACAGAAGCAACACTAGCAGTGTCTTCAACTGGTGATATGTGTATCATCAGCCAGAAGTTGGATCGGATAGAGATCATCAAGAAGAAGGTGTGCTAGGGCCTTGACAAGCTCAACAGGATTGATGAGCTGGCCCAAACTCTTAGTGACCTAAAGACCCAAATCATGTGTCTCTAAGAGGCACAGACGGCTTCTCAGCCCCATTCTAGGTCACAAGCTGATCTAGGGAGTGTTTCTTCCTATCCCTCTACCTCATATTGCTAGGTTCACCACATTCAGACGGAGCCAATCCAAGCATTCCCACAATACTAGTTACCACCACGACCTCCCTCAGACACTCAGATGGTGGTATATCATTCGGATTAGCCCTTGGCATCCCTCCCACCACTCCACGAGCAGCAGGAGTCGTTGATGGAAGTCAATAGGAATGGTACTCCCAGTAAAAACAGCAACCTGGGATCCATCGTGACCACCCAAGATTCTGATGGTCTACTAGAGGTACTTCATCCTAACAACAACCTCAGGAAGGGCAGGGCACCCCACAATCACAACCACAGTACTTTTAGCAGCAGCGACATGGTCGTCGACCCCATTATCAGGGTCAATAGTGGAGGCAACAACAACCTCATCAGCAGTATCCCCAGCCTCCTCCCCCTCACTACGATCAGCCGACATAGCCTCATTTCCAGCAAGGCAACCTGTCTGGTTCTCATCCACACTCGTATGAGAACCCAACCCTTGATAATCTCGCATGTATGCTCTCCGATCAGCAAGCGACTTTTCGACGAGAAATGGATGATTTTCGGTAGGAGATGAGGAAAATAACAAGGACTAGGCTGCCATACCCGCTCAAATTGAACCTAACCCGAGCAATATGAAGAGAAAGTCTGAACAGGTACAATCTATAGAGACCGACTCTCCTAGTGATATTCTGGATGACATTCATTATTTATTTGAAGCTGATTTTGTGGCACTTAAGAGCGGTAGGAAGCCAGCGGCGGCGACTCTTCTAGGCAACATCCCACTACAGATTCTAGGGTGCTAGATGGAGTCAAGAGCGGTGCTAATGCTGCTAACCATGATGATGACGGTGGTATTGCTTCCACCAAGGATAATCCAGATGATGGTACTGATGTCATCATTTCTCCAGGTGCAGATGGTGGTACTGACACCACCAATTTACCAGATGAGGCCAGAGCACAGGTGGTATTGATGAAGAGTCATATAGTTTTCATGTCCTCCCATGTACTTGAGGATCTTTATGGAAAAAAATTGAAAAAAAAACTAAAATAAAAAATATGAATAAAAGAAAGGTTTATATATCTCTTTTGGATCCGTTTATGGTGATTAATGATGCTTGCATGGATTCCAGCATTTTACATGCTCAGAAACCTACTCCTGACCCTCATCCTTCTCAGGACGGTCCTCCATCCCCTTCCCTCAGGCACTCCACATAGGGAAAGGTCTTAAATCAGAAAAATCCTAAAAAGAAGCACCAAACAGAGTTCAGTGAGAAGATTATAGACAGATTCTAGATCCAGTTGACTCTTCAGGAAGCACTTGAGAACATCCCTCTATTCCAGAAAAACCCGAGAGAGAAAACCACCATCCGCAGGAAGAAGAGGAGAAACCACAATGTAGAAATGCATGTGTTCACTCACGCCACCTATTTCGCCATCCAAAACCGATTGCCAGCCAAGAGACCCGATGCAGGAGCTCCTTATGTCAGATGGCATATTCATGAGCAGCAATTTGAACGGACTCTATTAGACATCAATTCCTCGATTAACCTCCTCTCGAGTGCCTTACTCAACTAATTCGTGTTCAGCCCTCTTAGACAGAGCGGGACAGTTCTTTAGTTTGCATATAGAACTGTTAAGAGGCTGAAGGGTTATTAAAGGACGTTGTTGTCACCATTCAGGGCTTGAAATTCCCCGTGGACTTCGTGGTGTTGGACATGGAGATCCCGGAGTGTGTGATCGATACTCCCATCATTTTAGGACGACCGATCCCAATGTTCGATCATGATAGTGGGAAGGTATACTTTCGCGTCAAGGACGAGAGTATACAAATAGAGATGATTAAGGAAATCATTGCTAGATATTCAGCCTGCTCCGAGCACAGTTTCGAGCAGATGACAGATTCAGAGCTCGACATCCACTAGGAGTGTGATTTTGTGATTACAGATGATGAAGACATTTGGACACATCTGATTTCACAAGCTCTTGTCACACCTTCAAAGACTACAGATCCACATATGACAGATTATGAGAGTTCAAAGAGCACACTCATGGAATATGACACCTTAGAGGCTGATGATCGTGATTTAGATAGCGAAGCAACTATGTTTCTTGTAGCTCAGATTATGATCCCTCGGGCTCCGACACTGATTTTGATTGGGAGGATTTTGATGATTATTTACCATGTATGATGTCCATAGATCCCATAGCTAGGAAGGAGATCGAGCTAGTACAGTTGACAGATACACCAGCAGGGTCATCTTCGTCAGATTTACAAATTCAATGAGAGTTCTCCCATGCAGA
Organism: Ottelia alismoides; assembly: GCA_037367405.1. Taxonomy (NCBI): domain Eukaryota; kingdom Viridiplantae; phylum Streptophyta; class Magnoliopsida; order Alismatales; family Hydrocharitaceae; genus Ottelia; species Ottelia alismoides. Next base: position 418,693 of record JAZKJV010003353.1, on the reverse strand, counting down.
TTTGGTAGCTTTCACGCATACTTTTCAGAGGCCATATATGCAAGCTCTCACTTGTCTTGAATTGAAGAACTTGCCACAGAACATGGAGTATAGATTCCTTGCAGGTGAGCCTAACATGTTCCCAATCATAATCTCAATGGATTTGACCGAAGACCAAGAATTTCTCTTGATGGAGGTTCTTGAAAGAAATTTCAAGGCAATCAGATGGAGTGTAGCTTATCTCCAAGGGATAAGTGTTTCCATGTGCTCTCACCACATATATCTCGAAGATGAGGCCAAACCATCACGTGAGTTCTAGTGGAGGTTGAACCCAAATCATCGAGAAGTAGTCATGAAGGAAATATCTAAGTGGTGGAGCGCCAATTTTATCTACCCCATCTTCGATTCCAAATGGGTTAGTCCTTTGCATGCGGTACCCAAGAAGACGGGTATAATCACAGTTGTAAATGAGTTCGAGAGGAGATAGCTACTCGAGTACCCACTTCTTGGAGGGTCTATGTGGACTACAGACGATTGAATCATGCCACCAAGAAGGTTCATTTCCCAATACCATTCATTGATCATATTATCAAGAGGCTAGCTAGGAAGAGTCACTAATTTTTTCTTAACGGGTACTCGGGATACAATCAGGTGGCCATAGCGCCCGAAGAGCAGGAGAAAATGAAGTCACCTGTCCGTTTGGAACATATGCCTTTATACGGATGCCCTTTGGTTTATGTAATGCCCCAGCTACATTCTAAAGGTGCATGTTTTCCATCTTCTCTGACATGGTGGGCGAATGTTTAGAGGTCTTCATGGATGACTTTTCGGTCTATAGAGACGGGTTTGATACTTTTCTTGCTTGCCTAGACCGAGTACTTCAGTGTTGTATCGAGGTCAACCTTGTATTATGTTGGGAGAAGAGACATTTCATGATGACTCAAGGGATGATCCTTGGTTACATCATATCTAACAGGGGCATGGAGGTTTATCCGGCCAAGGTGGATATCATCAAGAAGCTCAATCCACCTTCCAATTTACGATAGTTGCAGTCTTTTCTGGGGCATGTCGGTTTCTACCGACGGTTCATATAGTACTTCAGTCGAATTGCCCGACGGCTTACTGATCTGTTGACAAAAGACAATGAGTTCCTTGTAGATGATAAGTTGCTTTCATCGTTTGAGACTCTCAAGGGATTAGTTATGTAGGCCCCTCTCCATCAGCTACCCGATTGGTCTTTCTCATTCGAGATCATGACGGATGCTTCTGATTTTGCCATAGGGTTTGTGCTTGGACAGAGGAGGGATAACTTGTTGTTTGTCATTCACTATGCTAGCCGAACTTTGGATGCCACTCAATGGAATTACAGTGTGATAGAGAAGAAGATGCTAGTTGTAATATTCGCTCTTGATAACAGATCATACATTTTGGGATCCAAAGTGACTATTTACACAGACCACACCGCTATCCAATATCTCATGGCAAAGAAGGATGCCAAAGCCAGATTACCAGTTGATCCTTCTACTCCAGGAGTTTGATATAGAGATTAAGGATAATCCTAGAGTTCATAATGTGGCGGTGGATCGCCTCTCCCGATTAGAGCATCTTGAGGATTCTGATCAGACCACGCCTACCACTAAGATATTTCCAGACATGGCAATTCTAGCTATCACCTCGCTCCCACGGTAAAATGACATTGTGAACTATCTTGTTGCCAAGAAAGTTCCACAGGGTTGGACCCAGCAGCAATTTGAGACCTTCCTTGCGAAGGCCAAGTCGTACCATCAGGAGGATCCCACCGTTTACCATGAAGGAATGGATAGTGTATGGCGTCGGTGTATTCCTCAGAGGGAGCACCATAGCGTCCTCCCCTATTTCCACAAGCTTGAGGCAGGAGCACATCACTCTAGGAGACGGACAGCATAGAAAGTTCTCCAATCTGGCCTTTAGTGGCCTATCCTCTTCAAGTATTCAAACGAATTCATGAAGAGGTGCACTGACTGTCAGAGGATGGGCACCTTTGGACAGAGAGATAAGATGCCTATGCAACCCATTCACTTCTGTGAGGTTTTTTGATGCATGGGACATCGATTTCATGGGTTCATTCCCTAAAGTCAGGGATTTGAGTACATTCTGTTAGCTGTGAATTATGTGAGTCATTGGGTTGAGGCCATCCCCGCCCGAGCCACAGATGCAAAGACTGTTTGCAAATTTTTGAGGAAGGATATCATTTCATGGTTCGGAGTACCTAGAGTCTTGATTTTAGACGAGGGGACTCATTTTATCAACAACAAGGTAAGGGCCCTTGCTAACGAGATCAGCATTGACCATAGAGTTTCCACACCATATCACCCACAAATAATGGTCTTGGTAAGGTTTCAAATAGGGAGATTAAGACTATTTTGCATAAGGTCGTCTGCCCTGATCGAAAGGATTGGTCACATCTTTTGGACTCGGTCTTGTGGGCCTATACGACTTCCTTCAAGACACCTTTGGGAACATCTCCTTTTCGACTCATTTATGGCAAGCCATTCCACTTACCTGTTGAGATCAAGCATAAGTCACTATGGGCGGTTACTGAGCTATTATTGGATCATGAGAGTATAGGAGATCAGAGGAGAGCATAATTGGTAGCCCTAGAGGAGTTGAGAGACACAACCTTCTCAAGTAGCCTACAATATAAGGATAAAGTGAAGATATGACATGATTCTCACATCAGCCATAAACAGTTTGAGCCCAATCAAAGAGTATGGTTATTTGATGCTAGGTTGAGGTTGTTTCTAGGGAAATTACAGAGCAAATGGAAGGGACCATACTTGGTCATAAAGGTGTACGACAATGGAAGCATTTACATATCTGAGTTGTCTTCTGAGTCCAACTTTTGCATCAACAGTCAGTGCCTGAAGCCATATCATGGTCATGATCCTCTGACAATTGACATTACCCCTATTTATTTTGTATGAGATGTGTTGTTTGACTCACATCACTTGCATCACATATTTGAATTTCACTTCTACTTCGCAGTTGTATAGATTCATATTGTTTATATCATTCATTCATTTTGGTATATACATCAAAACCATCTTATGATTATGTTATACTAAGGATGCACCTTATCTTAAGTATAGGGGGTTGTATTAGACCTGTGATTAGTCGTTTTTCCATTACCTCCATTTTTGGTTACCTATACTTAGTGATATTTTACCCTAAGTATAGGGGAGGTAATGTCGGTACATTATACTCCTCAGTTTTCTCTTTTGTGTATAGTCTTCTATACTTAGGATTACTTGATCCTAAGTATAGGGGGATCACTGACTCCTATTGATTCTATTCTTTCATTCTTTTGAGTCATTGTAGTATAGAACTTCTCTATACTTAGCACAAGTTATGTCTTTCTCCATCGCTTTCTGATCACTTTGAGAACATTTTTCAAGCTAAGTATAGGGGGTGTCGTATATATTGCATATATACTTTGGCCATAACGCATACTCTGAGTGTGTCTTAATAACATAGCTATTACTAAAATAAAAATTGACAAAATTGTTTGTAAAATCCTTTCTAAATTTATTTTGTAAAAATGTTTGTAAAGATGTTTTGTTTGCAAAATATTTGTAAATTGTTTTTGTATCAAAGTTATGTATATAGTACAAAATTTTGGAAAAGTGTGTGAAAATAAAATGTTTTTAAAATGTTTGTAAAAACAGTTTGTAAATAGTTTTGAAAAACCTTTTGGAAAAATCATTGCAAAGTATTTTGTCACATGGGGTATGAAAACTACTTGTATATATGTGTACATAAAAAATCCAAAATTTACCCCTAAACTCTTTATATATAAGTATTGTGTAAATAAAATCCATTTTCACATAAACCTGTAACATAAACCTTTTTGTATTTGTGTGTGTGTGTGTGTATATTTGTAGAAATCTTTCCTTATCTTACAAAATACCTAAAAATTTGAAAATTCAAAATCCATAAAAATATTGCATTGTTTGAAAAGTTCCCACCAAAAAGAGTTTTTGTAAATACTTGCATCATTTGACATTTAAACTAGTCTGGAATTAAATTGAAGAATGGATCTTGGTTAAGACCTTAATCCACTTAACTTCAGAGGAACCCTATAGGACTTGGGGGTCAAAACTTTTCAGGTCCATAACGACTTAATTCTTTGAGTACAATAGGCTATGTTCACATGTCATCTTAATGAGCCCAAGTAGAACACTTAACAATGCACGCATGACTCTCAGAGATAATGGCTTGACTTGGACACAAACATTACATGTAGCTCAACATGGATGAGGTGGTGAGGAGGCATAATCATTTGGCTTGGAGTATCATACGGGGGTCGTACATCTAGATAAAACCTCATGTCCTCCTCTAGAGAGGGATGTGCACCTCAGTATAGTCTAGTAGCATTGAGGTCTAACGACAGGATGTCGTGGGTTGCAATAATGCTTCAAAAGAGGGATAGTCTACAAGCTCAAGAAGAATAACTCCTTATGTATATGTTGCACCGTGTAAATATGTTGTATATATGCACATAAAAAAGTGCAAAATTGCAAAAAAATCTCCAAAAAGGCCGGAGTGTATATAGTAAATAAGAAAAGCTTATGTATTCCATTGTCTCATCTCAAGGAAGCTTACAGCTGGAGACTTAGCTACACTGGTTAAGCTCCAAGGGATACGTGACTATACTGGTCACAGTCCATTCTCTCCTTTTCCCCTCTTCTTGAGCTAGTTGTACTTGAACTTAGAAGGGAATACCCTGCTCCTCTAGGAAAGGGTTGCTAGACTAAGGGATTAGAGTTATCTTGTTAAGGGAGGTTGTTTCGTTGCCATTTCTTAGCTGGGGATCTACATATCACTTACACAGTACAAGGAAAGATTCATAGTCATTAGAGTTTGCGTATGTAGACTTGTTCTGACCTGGTTGTTAAGGAGTCCTGACCATAGAACTGTGGAACTTAAAGGTTGTTGTCTTAAACTTGTTTCCCAATAAGGTTCCGTCAAATTAATAATCCAAAGGTCTGACTGAGCTCCATACTCCAAGTTAATGATGATAAGTTTAACAATCAACATTGATGCTTTCTTTTTCTTTTCCTTCTATTTTCACTTCTTTTTCAATTAAGTGTTTGCTAAGGGACTAGAAAATGTAAAGTATAAGGGATGATGAATTTATGATTCTCATTCTCTATCTTGTATTTTAGCTTCATCTTTTAGAAAAAAACATCTATAAATAAGTGTAAATACAGTAAATATGCATGTCCTTGTTAATACTGCATAATTAATACATATTTTTCAAAAATAAAAGAGTAAAGAGAAAAGAAAAAGAAAGAAGGATGTAATTATGAAATAAGTACAGACTGGCCCAAACCCCGAGAGAAGGTCAATAAGCGACCTGATCGACAAGGAAGAAAGTAGGGGGAGATAGGGTCATTGTATAGCCAATTGATACCTAAACCTATAAATAATTATATTCAATTTATACTCTGTACATATTTTATTTTCAACATTTATACATACCCTTAATAATAAAATAAAAATAAACTAAAAATTAGGAAACTTAAAATAAAACAAAAATAAAAACCAAAATTCATTGTACAAAAGATATACCTGTGTATAGTGTATAGAGCATCTATTTAATTAATATATCTACTTACTCTTCAAAAATCAAATAAAAATCATTTTATATTCCTCAATTTATTTTGAAAATAAATAAAATCTAAAATAAAACATGTTATTGTAAAAATATTAAAATAAAAATACATGTACATAATATATAAGTATATTATACATGTACATACTACATTATACTATATATACCCTATCTATATTTTTCATAAAAATAACTAAAAATCACAAAAAAATAGTCTGAAAAATAATAAACAATTTTCATCTTACTTATTTTTTATTTTAAAGCCATTTATTATTTTTTATTCATCATTCTTTCATTTTTTAGCCTGGAATTTCCTTATTGGTCCACCTCAGTTTGTTGACGTCAGCCAACCTTCTCCCCTAGTTGTCCCGACCTAACAGATACTTCGTCGGACACGATTTCTCGAAATTTTCTCGGCCGGATTAATCATTATTTGCCTCGCTTTTTGCACCCGAATCTTCTCCTAGGACCCGAGATCCTCGTGGATCCCTAGGAGAGGTCGGATCTACCTAGGGTTTCGCACGCCTCGCTGATCTCTAGACCCTATGAGCATCCTATAAATGATTCGTTGTGCCTCTCTCACTCTCCAGCTCATGCCTCGCCACAACCTTCCTCCTTAGCTACCTCCAATAGTGTGACAACATTCTGGATAAGCCTTTGGAGCATGGTTTGGTGGCTCTTTGGCCACAACTCAAAAACGTTGCCAGAGCTCCACCTTGTGTAGCTTCATGCACCTTTCGCATCCTAGTTGAGGCCAGAATCCTGCCGTCCACTCCGCCTTGCATCGTTGAGCCCGTCCACACTCATAGGTACCCTCCTTTTCACCTACGCATCCATTTTCATTCCAATTTTCGTCCTTTGACCCCACTGTAGTTCATCAGCTCCGACCATCAGGTCGGAGTTCAATCTAACTCATCTCGCCACATACCGATTCGCGTACTACTCACCCATTCATCTTTCCTCACAACCTGACAACCTTAGACTTGATATTTTAATTGAGATTAAGATGTGATCTTCCTCTCCCATGTACATCGGAGATCAAGCTCATTCCCCCGTCACTTTTATTCTTTATTATATGCAATAACCAGACCAGAGCAAATCCTCTGAGTCCGATTACCCTTTGCAGGTACCCACGTGCACGAGGAAGCGCGGTTTGAGCCTCATTCTAGGTGGTGGAGCAGCTTCAGGTGGAGAACAATCATCTCGGCCATCCAACCATCAACTCCCTTATCCGAGCACCCTGGTTGACGCGGAGTGACTTCACAACGATGCCAGACCCTTTAGCGACTTCATCGGACCTGTGTATCTCTCTCTAGGTCTGGTTGAAGTTCGCTTGAGCGGTATTCATCAAGCACCCCCCCCCCCTTGCCGTTTGATCAGAAGGAGTGCCAGACTTGATTAGAGATGTTCAATATCGCCCAACTTCTTGTCGTCTGATCAAAGCTGGGTCCTCATCTACACCACTCAACCAAGCATACTTTGCATACAATTAAATAAGACCTGACGTGTCAGATCTGACTACACGCCCACAACACATTCAAAAATGTCATATCCTTTCGTAGGAATGCATCAGAGCCATAAGAGACCCCACGCGCATGCCACATGCCTCAAGGGTATTTTGCTTTTTACCATCGCATGTCTTTTTATTTCGCTTTAGTCCAATAAATAAAAATTGTGGTTAAGAACATTTGCAGTCAGAACCCTGTAGTTTATATTTTTTGTTTAGTCCCTTTAAGTTGTAGTCGCGTTCTCCCACATGTGTTTTTGTGGCGTTTTTGCATATTTTCTCCTGAACTTCTCATCTATTATGAAATGAATGTTATGTTGTGAAAATTTGCATTCATACCCCGATGAGTGAGGTTCACGTGCTATGCTTGACTTTTGTAGAAGAATTACATAAAAGACCCCTAAACTTTCAGTGTGTGTTATCAGTTAGGTCCTAAGACTTAAAGTAATTATAGATAGGTCCCTACAAACTGTTTTCAATTGGGTATCTTTTATTTAGTGCATTAAATAGCTAATTAACTCTAAAAATTACCCAAAATTATATGTGACCCATGTTTGCATGCTTTGTTTGTGGTAATTTTGCTTGTAAATTTCTTCACATTTTCTATTATTAAAAATTAAAAAACCCCTAAATAGTGTCCTATTTTCCTTAGAAAAATCATAAAAATTCAAAAATATATCCAAAAATTCTAAAAAAATTAGAGTAGTTGTCTTTTATTATCTTTAAGCTCCAGTATCATTCTTGTTGAAAAATACCTTGTAAAAACCTAAAAATTTGTAAGACATTTGAAAAATTATAAAAAAAATTACGTAAAATCATTGAAAAATCAAAAATAGTGATTCCAGTCACTGTTCGTCGATAGTTACTCATATTTCATCATAAAAATAATTTTTAGGAGTTTTGGGCACTTTATCTATTTTGAAATTGCAAACTAGTCCTGGTTGTCCACTTCTTGTCTATTTTATTACTGTTTGATTTTTAGAAAATCATAAAAATATCTGACAAATACCCAAAAATCACCAAAAACACTATAAAATACAAAAACCCAAATATGTTTTCATTGCATTTTTCTGATTATTTTTTACCCATTTGAAAAATACAAAAAGAGTATTTGTGTGTGTATCATAGTTGTTTTCTTACATTGGAAAATTAACAATTTGAAAAAGTAAAAACCACTAAAAAGAATTTTATTTCTGAAATCTCACTACTTATCTCTTAATTGTGCTCCTTGGGTTCGTCCCTGGTCGTTATACCAGGTAAATAAAAGTAGCAAATCGTTCACGTTCACTGTTGATCTTCAAAGTGGTTTATTTTCTCGATTGATCGATTTGGTTGATTTAGGACAACTATAATAGCATAATTAATCCACCTTAATCGACTTGAAAATTGCATCAACATTGATGCATGAGATGATGATTCTCCTGACGAAGCTTTCTTCTTTCCCATGCATGTGGCTGATAGATATAAGGTCCTATCGCTCCATAGAGTGACGCCATTAGATAAAAATAAATCATGCATATCTAACTCTATTAGATCGGCTGGAATATCACAAACTACATGCTCTTTCTTTCTAAAAGTATTGGGGTTAGCCTCCACTTGTACTGGAATGGAGGTCTTCGTGGTGGTCAGGTTATCAAGTTTCTATCTCATCTCTACTAGGCTTTTCACTAGTTTAGCAAGACAATCCAAGGTAGGGTTTAGAAGAGGAGTAGCCTCGGATGATTCGGCATGTTGTCCATGCTAATGTTGGGATTGGTGTTGACTGCTGGTGGGAGTACTGATGGTGGTACTAAGGAGAAAGATGGTATTGTTGGTACAACCGAGTATTGTTTTTCTGTTGGTACTACCAATTCTGAGGTTGTTGGTACCGATTCTATCTCCAATTACCATAGTTCTGTGGAGACTGCTAGTGGAATTGAGGTTGATTCAGGACAAATCTCCCTCCTTGTTGCTGAGGGAACTGGCGGTTTCCTGACCGTTGGCCCTGTTGGGGTCCTCCTGGACGGGTCGGCTTTACATCGTTGGCACATACGCCATTCACCTCTTGAATGAGAGGTGGAGGAGGGAAACATTGATTCTGAATGGATTGGGGCTCAGATTGGTAGACTACCAGCTGATGTTGTGGTTGTTGTAGAGATGTTGGTTCTGGGGTCTGCATGTAATATACGTGCTGGATTGCTGGCTGTGGTGGACTCGAATAGGGAGATTGTGACAATGCTTTTTCTTTCGTCTCAGTTGGAGTAGTGTTCGATGCAGACACGGAGTTGCAGGAGATGATCGTACTGAGTAGCAGCTCCAGCCGCTTGGTAATCTGGTCCAACTTGCTCAGATTCTGTGTCCTTTACCCAATCACAATAAGTTTATTGAGGTCCTGTGATCGTTTCTCTATGATATCCACCTTGGACAGGTATCTCCCTATGATGCTCAAGTTGGAGCTCTCATCCCTGTCTGTCTTGTGAGAAGATGTTATATGGACTGGCTTCAGAAGAGTGTGGGGCTAGCGCCGATATGCTCAGGACGATCTATCAGTTGACATCCTCATCTTTGTTGAAATGAGAGTTGCCACACAAGACATCCACGATCTTCTGACTTTCAACTATAAGTTCCCTAAAGAAATGTTGTACTAGGCTAATCCTAGGAATGTCATGATGGGGACATTTCTCCTGTAGCTCCATAAATCTCTCCCAAGACTCATGGATGGATTCATGTGTGGCTTTGTTGAAGTTTGCTATGCGATCATGCATCTGATTAAGTCTCCCAAGAGGATAATATTTGTGAAGAAAGGCAGACTTAAGTTCTTCCCATGCCATGATGACTTTCCCCAAGTGGTTGATCCAATGAAGCGCCTTATCCTGGACGCTAAATGGGAGTGCCATCATCTTGACTACTCCTAATGGTATGTTAGGGTAGTGCGTTCTACCACAAATGCACCTACTATTGCAAGGCATTCATGTCATTCTGATCTAGCTGACCCTACTCCAGCTATGGCTGCAGCGGGTGCTATGGACCCTTCCCTTTTCCTCCAGGAGCCATTTATGTATCTGAGTGTATGTCATACAAAATCTTTGGCTCCAAATCAGGTTCATGATCTGTACATGGAATGATGTCCCGTTCATTCTAAATTGAAGCACCAGATGTAGATAATCGTTCTGTGTAAAGGTCAACACAAAAATTCATTAAGGATGGCAAGATGTAAGGAATGAAATCAATGGACATCCAAAATTGGTAGAGTTCAGGGCTAGAGTGATCCCAGATCATTGGAGAAGACAGGGGGTCTAGAGATCGGTTTGTGGAGTCTGAACCGGGTTCTTGGGAATCGCCCCAAATTATTAGAGAAGACGAGCGCATGGAATCAATGTAAGTGTCGGCAAGATCCCGACTAAGCCATCCATGTGTCACCATCTCGAAGGTCAAAAGGAGATAGAGAATCGAAGAATGATACAGAGGTCAAACAAGGAATAAAGAGGGATTGCAAAATAGTAGAAGGCTCAAAGCGAGCGAGGGGTCAAATGAGGAATAAAACAAGCGAAAATGAAAAAGGCACAAAATATGCGAGGCTGATATTTGAACTTAACTAAATCAAATAAAGACCAAACAATTGTGGGTTCACCAACTCAACATAGGTGAATACGTAAAAGTTCGGCTATTTTTTATCTTTTCAATTTTATTTTTGTTTTCCGGGCAAGTTCTTATAATGAGCCATTATTATCGCTAACTATACGAGTGTGTGTACTACCAAGAAAGCACTTCGTACTTTTTCCACCTCTTTTGTAACTTATGATTTGTGCATTAAAAGGTCTTTGATCTCGTGCATGGGGTTCTACTCATCCAAAGAATAAGAAAGATAGCCAATATGCGTAGCCACTACTTCGGACCTTGCTCACAACGGAATCAACTATGAGCATGCAAGGACCTACTCGGACGCAAACTGATGAGACGCACACCTGTGAGGGCATGGCCTACACTCAGTACTTTAGACCCAGACAGATGCTCCACACAAGGCAGGAACACCGTGCCTGACAAGGCCCTACTCAATCACATATGATAGAAGCGTCAATACTTCGTCGTCCCGGGTAATAATCAAAGTACCGCAGATTAGGATTTTGGCTCCATTCCTTATGGGATGCGCCTTACTCGATCTGGAAGGTACCTGAGAACAATGAGGGTTTTATGAACCCCAACTATTAATGTCCATTACGATTTTTAGTAAGGTCAAAGTTTTATTAGCAGAACCCTTGTTTGAAATTTTTGGTTTTAAATTTTTTGAGTATTTTTCAAAGCAAGCTGCTTGATGATTTTTTTGTATTTTTCCTTTATGTCCTAAGTGAAATAAACATAGGGAGAGAGGAAGAAAAAACTATGCAAGTTATCATTAAGATGGAAATCTCGCTTTAGTGACTAATGGTACATGCAAAGATAGAATTACTTACAGTTCTTTCCAGCTCTCTTCACGCGTGATGCAAAACAGAATATATAAAGCTATGTTATATATATGATATGAAAACAATAAAAATCATCCTAAACAGGAATTGCTATTAAACATGAAGAACCAGATGCTAATTATTCAGAAATGAGATCCAAAAGCTCGATCTTGGAAGTTCATCGGTGCTTGCCACAACAGGTCCTGCAAGCGTTGTATAGAAGTTCTCTTAGTGCTCGATCTCAAGTCCAAATAATTAATCATTAATTTTGACTAAGTCCAAATGTAAATAACTATAGGAGCATGCTTTTATTAGGTGGTGGACCTAATTTCTCATGCAAGAAATCCTAATGTCTAAGGTCTCATTCCACAAAACAAATAAAACAAAGTCTGAAAGCTCAAAACGTGTGAAACAAAATAAAAGAAAGGTGATAAAACATGAAAAACCATGGCGAGGCCCCCATGTGAACAGACACCTAGGCGTTGGACCTCGCTAAGTGTGGCAGTGTCCAAATTAATTACAAATCGATTTTGCAAAAATAAATCACCCTCCTCACAGAAATGAAAATAACACTAAGCATGGATGCTCTTTTCCTTTTTCCCTTCTCCTCTCTCCTGCTCTCGCCTGGTTGGCTCACAAGAGAAGTCCAACCTCTACTTGCCTCAAGTACGTCCACCTCCTAGGAGATATCCATCGCCAAGTGGTCCCTCGCAATAGGATAAACAAGAAAATGGGGATTATAACAATCAAATAATTATCAAAATAAAGCAAGTAGAAATAAAAGGAAAATTATTATGCAACTATGTACAAAATGTGCTACAATTCATTGCTCCCCGATAACGATGCCATTTCAAATAGCCAAAACCCATGTAGGTACTGTCTTGTGGTCCACACAAGGTGGGACCACTAAGTCGATGTGATGATAGCCCACGAAGACCAAGGCTAAATTCAACAATCAACCCACACAATATAATGAAGCAAGAATAAATAGGTGTGAATCAAAATATATTACAAACCCTACAAATAAATGTGTATAGTAACAAACAGAGTAAGGTGTCGAATACATATGTTACTTTTTATATATAGTTATAGGTATATTTACCTATATAATTATGTATCTCAATTTTATTTGGTATTTTTTGATTTTATTATTTTATGCACATAATTTACATATTTAAAACTTATTTGAGTACACTTAAATATATTTTTATTATAATTTTTCTGATATAATATGTACACTTAAATAAATACAAGCATTTATTATATATGTATGAGTATAGCATATTCATCTATGTGTGTATATATACTATTTTATTTTAATGTACTTTTATGGTTTTGTTTTATTCTAAATATGTATATATAGTATAAATGGTATTTACAAAACTATAAAAATATGAAATTATAAAATTTTTAAGGAATAAATAAAATAATTTTTTTTATTCGCTTATATGGTACAATAGGGGTCCAAAATCTTACTTTTACATCTTAACTCTAAATTAAATGAAACCACCTTCACTAAATAGCTTATTAAAAGTTATATACAATTAAAGTGATTTTGATACATTTTGAGTTCATATGGAGAAGATATGGGTCTGGGAATTTAGGGTCTTAGCTTTTTTTATCTGGGCGTATAAATTATATTGCATTTATTTTTAGGTGAAATCAATTTTGTATTTTTCTACGTATTTTTTTAACTTTCGTGTACAAAGTTCATTGATTTGATACGTAAATAATACAGAATAAAATAGGGTCCAAAAGGTAAATATTGAACTATATTTGTAGGGTTTTCAAACTTTTTTTTCTGTACAATTTGATGCCCTATCTCCCCCTACTTTATTCCTTGTCAACTAAGTCATCATGATGACTGAGTATCGGGGGCTAGGGTCACTCACCACCTATGGTGTCTTGTTTATTTTTCCTTTTTCCTTTATTCTTTAATTTTGGAATTAAATACGATCAATATAAAATATTTTATATAGTATTCTGTACAATTTAAAGAATGTTTATTTTGACAAATTAATGATTTACACATTCATTTATCTAGGGATTTAAGGCCAAAATGAAAGAATAAAGGTGATTAAATAGAGATTCATCAGTAGTGGACTTGGGCGATTCACAATGATTCGTGGGTTGGAAATTGCTTTGGGAATCAGAGTTACAATCTTTTATGTGAGCACAAGTGGACGTGTTGAGAACTTAAGGATGCATTATACCCTACCGCATGCCAACGGAGGCACTCCAACCCTAAGACCTTCTCCTTTCCTTAGAGTTACAGCGTGAGGTCTCACTTGGAACAAGACCACATACTATTCACAAAGTTTGGATGATTAATACCAAATAATAACGATTATAATTTATCTCTTTAAGAGGACTGTTTATCTAGTTATTTCTTTTGTACATATTTTAATTATAGATCGCTTGTTGTATATTTTATCTCGTACTGAGCCACTTTTCTCATAACGTTGATGAATCTGCGATTCGTCGTCTTTATTCATTTATTTTAGCTTAAAATCCCTTATAATATACTTGCATATAGCACTAACTCCACATTCTTACTAGCATGCATCTGTGTGTAAATATTATATATTTATGTATTATTTTAACCTAAAATAAATAAATAAATAAAGGAAAAATAATGAAAAGAAAATAAAAAGGAAGACTGTATACAGGCTGATTTAAACCCTGAGAGAAGGTCAAGACTTGACCTGATCGACCAGGATTAAAGTAGGGGAAGATAGGGTCCTTAAGCGGAAAATCCGAAAAAATATGTGTGTTGTTGTAAATACTCCTCACATATTTTTTGTATATCTGTGTAAAACTGACACTAATTTATTTTTGCATTAATTGACTTCATATCAAATAACTTTCAAAATCAAAGTTGTAAATAAAAATGTGTTCTAATTAATAAAAATAATTGCATAATTAAATCATGTATAGAATAAAAGTAATCACACTTGGAAAAGGACACTAAGTACTAATTGAAAGACCGATTCCGGCTACATATGAACTCAAATTGAACCAATCTCACTTCCATTGGATTCTAAATTAAATTATCTTTTAAAATGGATGTGATTTCATAATTTTAGAGTTACGAGTAAAAAGTTGTTTTCTGGGGTGGTTTGTGCAATTTTCCCATGTATTTTGTACATATTGTATTTTTACTAATGATTTAAAACAAAAATAAAAAATAAAAATTTTAAAACAAAAAAAACTAATTTGCTTATTTACCCATGTAAATAATGTCATATTTGTATATAGCATATGTATATATTTATTTTTTCTTAACTAACTCCACAATAAAAAAATAACTTTTATTTTTCAAATAAATAAAGTGATTAAAATTCAAAAAGTTAGATAATTTTGTAAATAGTTTTATCTCTTTTACTTTATCTCATTTCAAATTTCATCTCTCTTATCTCTTCCCCCAAAAAAATCAAAAATTCATATTTCATTTCTATCTTTTCTATTTATATGGCTCTTTCTCCCTCATTCCATCTTGATCAATCTTTAGAGAGAGGAGCCCAATCTCCAAGAGAAAAAAATTCTTCGAGAAAGGTGCCTAGCCTCCAAGCCGTCCGGTGACAGCGAGTCGACCTTGTCGAGGCGATCACGGTTCGTTTCCTCTCCTAAGGTGAGATCCACATTTTTCTTATTTTTATCTTACGTTAATCTTAGTTTCATTTGCCACATTTTAACTCCATTGTATATTGCTTCTCTAGATCTTAAAAAAAAATTCCATCACGATTTGATACGTTTCGACTCGATTTCTCATCTCATATTCTTGATCTCTCCGCATTCAATTTCTATCTTCCACGATCGATCAACTCCGACCACGCACGATGGTCGGAGAACCGGATTCGATCCTTTCATTTCCATCGGATCCTCATTCAATTTTATATTTTGTAAATAAATAAAAAATAATATTAAAAAAATTATTGATTTTCTTGTTCTCTCTAATATTTATTTTGCAGGATAATCTAAATAAAATAATAAAATAATAATAAAATTTAAAAAACATTTTTTACTCTACTTTTAATTACTCTATTTCGTATTTACAAACTAAAAAATAAAAAAAACTCTTTTATTACTGATTACATTTAAAAAAATAAAAAAAAATAGGGCAGGTCTGTGGGCAGCTCCCGATCCACCTCGCCATCGCGACAGGCGTCGTCGCCCCGCCTGTGCAGCGCCCTCCAAGCACGTCCCTCCGCCCAGATCGCCGGCCTTCTTCCCTAAGCGGCCACGTGCGCACCGCCCTGCGCGCGCCGCCCGCTCACAGCGCGTGCGGCCCCCCTGCGCATCAGCCTCCCTCCGCGGTTGCGCCTGGCCGCATTTGCGCACCCTAGCCCCCCGCAACCTCTCGCACTCTCCAGAAGCGCTGGGGCCCTCCCGCCATCGCCTGCGTGCCGACCGCCCAAGCGCCCCACATGAGGGGCCGCCCTCTCTGTCGTATCTCACGCCGGTGACCCTGTGAAAAAGCTCCTCGATGTGAGAGCACGCGCTGCCCCGCCGGCCCGCCGAGCTTCTCCACCTCTGAAGCTCGTGCTTCGCTCCTCTCGACCGGCATCTGCCAGCCACCGTTCCCCTCTGGTATTGTAGAATAACAAGGGGGCGGCGGCCCATGCCCCTTGGCTTAAAGAACGAAGAGTACGAGAGAAGCCTAGCTTTTGAATAAAAAATTGAGAAAATTTCAGCTTCTACCCCGGAGTTCTCCAATTCAAAAAACAGCCCCCATCAGTTCAGAGCACAACTTGGGGCAAATTACATTTGCACCGTTGAAGAATTCTGAAATTCAAAAAACACCCTTCTTGGCTCCTCAAGGCACTTGCTCTGCATGCATTTCGTGGGTAAATTGCAAAATTCTCGCTGCATTTTATTTTTGTTATTTATTTGATGCAAAAACAAAACTTAATTGCATTTTAGTCCCTGTTTTCTCAAACTCTTTAATTTGTATGAATTATCTATTGATGTAAATGTTATTTGTGATCTAAAAACTTAGCAAAAATTATGTTTTGCTCCTGATGTGATTATCTTCCTAGCATTAATTTTTCATTGCATTTTAATTTCATTTATTATTATTAAAAAAATCAAAAACATTATCATTTTATTTCCCTGAAATTTGAAAATTCATAAAAATTCGAAAAATTGCTTAAAAATTCTAAAAAAATAGAGTAGTTTTATTTCATTGTATTTTAATTTCTATTCAATTTCTGTGCATTAATTATTTATAAAACCCCCAAAAAATGTGAAAAATGAAAAATCTTAAAAAATTGTAGAAAATTCTAGAAAAATAAAAAAATCTGATCTTTGTCTCTATTTGTAGATATTTACTTGTAGTTTAACATAAAAATAATTTCCAGGAATGTTAGGCACTTAAAGTATTTTTAAGTTGCAAAATACTCATGCATGTGCTGTGTGTCCCTTGTTTTGCACTGTTTTGTTTTTATAAAATCTCAAAAACATCAAAAAAATCTAAAAATATTACCAAAAATATTTTAAAATTTATAAAACATAAAAACATTTTCATTTTAAATTTTTTGAGCATTTCTGATATAATCGAAAAATACAAAAAGAGTTGGTGTTCATATTTCTTGTGTTTGTGCATATTGTTCGTTATAAAAAAATATTTGCAAAAATCAAAATCATTAAAAATTTGAAAATAAAAAAATATTAAAAATTTTTTAAAAAGATAAAAAATCACAAAAACCAAGGATAGTTATCCTTTGAGATTCATGTCTTATCTTAATTAACTCTTGATTAATTGAATAACCCTCGGGATTTGTAGCCTCCCTGAATTCGACCATGTCCTCTATACAGGTTAATAAGTAGCAAAAATAAAAATTTTTTTGTTAGTTTGTCACGGGATTTTTAGGGATAGCAATGACCTTCATATCATTAATTTCCGATCCTCGAAGAGACCCGTGCTCA
The DNA here is from genome assembly GCA_037367405.1 of Ottelia alismoides. Taxonomy (NCBI): domain Eukaryota; kingdom Viridiplantae; phylum Streptophyta; class Magnoliopsida; order Alismatales; family Hydrocharitaceae; genus Ottelia; species Ottelia alismoides. The sequence continues at coordinate 401,205 of JAZKJV010003353.1, read as the reverse complement.
ACAAAATGGCGTCATTGCCAGGGAGGCACGGCGAGGATAGTTAGGTTTCTCTTTTGACCTGCTATTCTTGGTTGTAAATATCTGTTTACATTTTTTCATTCATTTCATTGTTTATATCCACTGCATTCATTTCATTTTTTTCTCATATTTGATAATTGTATTTCTTACACATTCTCTTTTCTTTTTCTTACGAGGGCCCGCGGAGCGAAGGAGGTGATCCTAGGAGAGCCTAAGCACCCAAGCGATGTGGAGGTGGCTTGATTCTTCACCAAGCCGCAGGATAGCGTGAGAATAGGAGAAGAAGTGAAGTAGATGAAAAAAAAGTAGAGAGAGAGTTTTTTTCTAGCGTTTGAACTCTTGTAAACGGACATTCATTTGTTGCGAGGTCTGTTTCACCAAGTGCCAGTGCACTTGGGGGACCTCACCTGTTTTGTTTTCATCGCCTTTATTTTTCTTTGTTTCCAGCAGATTTCGTGAGCTACCTCTTTATTGCTTTAATTAATTTTCTTGAGCCAGGTAATTAATTAGATACAAACACCACAAACAAGAATTTCTATGCCTATAGAGTAGAGCGTAATTTGGACTTAGTCAAATTAACTTGTTCTTGTCCGTTAATAGAAGCTATCATCTAGGACGATTCACTTGCATTTGCATATAGGATAGTTTATTTCAATTCTGCACGGATCACTTGCATGTAGAGTGCTGGCGACAAGGTACGCATCTCTAACCCATGCATGCATCATTGTTTTTAATCACGCATTGGCATTTCTGATCTCCTTTCTTGTTTTCACTAACATAAGTTAAAAAGGAAATCGGACACTCAATAGTTGATTCTTTGAAAATATTTTAACCAAGTGACAAATACTTAAAATACGGGACTGCTAAAGAAAACTCTAACCTGAAATAAACACAAGGAAAAATCATTATTTTGGGGAGAGTAACCCCCTCATTGTTTGGTTTGCTTGAGCGAGAGAGCGACCCGCACACTAGGATAGAACCACACCCGAACTCTCTTTAGACTATTATCCTGGGTTAGTCGTTCTCCAGTGAGGATCTCTCTGGTTGCCGGTAAAGCGGCCCGTGATGCCCTTAACAGATTGAATTGATCGGGTAGCCAGTAAACGGTCTGCAATTCATACTGGCTGGGAAAGATCTAACTTTAGGATTGGGTCAGTCTCCTGAGAGCATTGGGTTCCTAACAGTTCGCTTTATCTGCTCTGATAGATTGTATTCTCACCAAACTCTAAAATTGACAAGATAGTTGATCGAACCTTCACGGTCTTCACATTGAGTTGAGTTGGTGAACTGGGGGTTTGTATTGTGTTTGATTGCTTGTGTGCATACTCAATCCTTCTGTGCATTTGTGCCTTTTTCTCCATATCTTTTGTCTTGACCACTTGTGCTCTCCCGATCCTGTCTTTTGTTTCAGAGATGGTCGACTGGAGTTATTTTAATCCGATCTTCGCGGATACCTCGTACTCTCCAGACGATCCACCTTCCTTTTTCCAGGAGGACTTTCCTCCTGATTTTTATGCATATCCACCTAACCCATTATTTCAGAAATCGGAGGACTTTGATTTTCACCCACCCTCATTCAACCTACCCGATCCTAGGATTTTGGAGTCACCTTTCATGATTTCCATATATGAGACACTAAACCAGATGATGGAGCATATGAATTCAAGGATTAGCAATCTATTTAACATAAATATGAGACAAAAATATCGCTCCACTATTTGAGGATATGGATTCACTTGAGGATAATCATGAGAGCTTACAATCGCCCAAAATACAAACAAATGAGTAAATTTTAAAAATCCAAAAAGATTCTGGGAGACACATTATTGATTCATATTGTAAGGAGATAACCCAAATGCCCGATCATCTACCCACACATATATTCACATCATATCCCAACCTTGACCCTGAGGATGCCACTATACAGACTGTTCTCGGCAACCGTCATGTATATCATGATTCTGATCTGCTCCCTTGTATGGAAGAGGTCCAAAAGTTCAAAAAAAATGTTGACTGAACCCGAAGTAGTGGCCACCCTTCATGAGATCATTAAAGCCCCACTTCAACAGGTCATGACAGATTTATCTACTCCTCAACACAAGAAGAGAAAGCAAAGGAGAAGATCTGAGCATCACATCTTGACCATGGCCACTACATATGCCATCTCTCACCGTCCTTATTTTAAGAAAGGGAACACTGCCACACCTATTGTGAGTTGCTCCAAATCTGACTATTCTTGTGATAACACTCTCCTTGACGATGGTTCTTCAATCAATATAATACCCTTCTCTATGGTACAGTCTCTTCATCTTGGGCCTCTCAAGAAAACCAGGATGATAGTTCAATTTGTTGGTGGATCTATTAAGAGGCTGAAGGGTATTCTAGAAAACGCAGTCATTCTTATTCATGGCATAAATTTCACTTCGGATTTTGTTGTAATGCTCATGGCGACCTCCGCCCTTGTGGAGCACCCTCCAATCATCCTGGGATGGCCTTTCCTTGCCTCTACAGGAGCCGTTATTGATTATGGTTCATGAGAGATTCGCTTCCGTTCTGTTGTAGGGAGCGATGTGTTGATTACTACAACCACTACTGACCAGAGACCTGCATCCCATGAGAGCCCACCCGTGTTAGCCAACCCCAAGGAATTTGACCTCGAGGATAATATCAGAGATTGTTGTTATATGTTGGATGATAAAAAAACCCAAGAATTCCTCTTGAATGAGGAAGACTCGGAAAACATAAACCTTGGAGTTCCCCCTTCTGGTATGTGGAGATGCATAGATGACATCCATGGAATTTACACTATAGACACCCTAGAGCGGAAGGCAGAATCTGAGACTAGACAGGACGGGCATGATTCGACTACTTCCACTGATGAGTCCGTTCCTATTCACCCTGATTCAAATGAGACCGATCAGGCCAAATTTGATTTGATTGTTTTTATAAAGGAATTTGGGCCTTTTGATAAAGATGATGATTCGGTAGAGTCTCGCCAGGCTGAAATTGATCCTACTTTTTTTGATAATGATTTCGAGTCATTTTACTTTGATGTTTGCAAGACTTCCTAGGCAGGACATGACCACACTACTTCCAATAACCGATTTAGGCATGCACACTCTGAAACCGCTGAGGATACATTCTTGGTCGATCCTACTCAGTTTATGTCTAATGATGATCCCAATATCGACCTACACCTTGTCAAATCCATACCTCAGCGGTCCCGCAAGAAGGTTCACTTTCGACCTTCTTGACCTTTGTACATCCACTCCTCTTGTATATACTTTCGTTTCACTCTTTCTTCTCCCGTTTTATCATTCACCCCTTTCCTGTGTGTGTATATGCTATACTTAGGATGTGCTTTATCCTAAGTATAGGGGGTGAATGATTTGTGTTGTTCATATTCATCATGTTCATCACTGTTGTTGTTGCCTATAATTAGGGATACTCTACCCTAAGTATAGGGGGTGATGTTGTTTATATCGTGTCTTTTTATTTTTGAGTAGGTACATTCACTTCATTGGTTTTCCTCTTTTTGTACACTCAACTATACATAGGATTACTTGATCCTAAGTATAGGGGGGATCACCAACTTCTCTTCTTTTATATATATTTTCTTTGATTCATTGTAGCAGAGGATTCTTTTCACTTTTCTATACTTAGCACAAGTTATGTCTTTCTTTTTCGCTCTCTGATCACTTTGAGGACATAGTTCGAGCTAAGTATAGGGGGTGTCGTATATATTGTATATATACTTTCGACATAACTGGTACTTTTAAATATGTTTATTTGGGGGGATAATTTTGTAAAATCCACATTTGTAAAAAAACAAAAAAAAAAACAAAAAAAACAACAAACAAAAACATACACAAAAAAACCAAAAAAACAAACAAACAAAAATAGAAAAAAGCAAAAAAAACAAAAAAAACAAAAAAAAACAAAAACAAAAACAAAACAAAAAAACAAAACAAAAAATTCTTGTAACCCTTTTCCTTTAAAAAACTACAAAACCAAAATTCCATAAAAACTTGCATAATTCAAAAAAAACTTTTCGTTTACATATGTAATTTTCTCCAAAAATCCATAAAAAGTTCAAAATTAGAAAATTATTTAAAAAAATGTTCTTTTCACATGTGCATCATTTCTTTTAAAAAAAATCTTCACATTGTTCATATTTTCTTACATTTGCATGTGCATTTTTCACGATAATATTGACATTTAAATTATGTCTCGAATAAATTGAAAAATGGAGCTTAGTTGGACCTTAATCCACCTAATTCACAGAGGAACTTCATCGAGAAATAGTATTTTAGAAGCTTCAAGTCTTTGACTTAATTCTTTGAGTTCCACATGATAATGTGCAGCGTTTGACTCTTAGTATCTAACCTGGTCTCTTTAATCTGGGTACAACTCTGGAATAGGAAATTAATTTGTACTCTCGCACTATGCAGTTAGCTCAACTCAGACAGGATGTTGGAAGACTGTGTGAGTTTCTTTTCTGGAAGCGTGGAAATCTAAAGACCGGAGTACAGGTTGAATGAAAGCTTCGGAAAAGGGATGGACGGCTGGACACAATTTTTTCTAAGACCCCAAAACATGTACGAAAACAAAAAGATTCTATATCTGTAGGGGCACAACAAGATCCAAGCAGAACCACCAGAAATCCAAATACAAAGAAGCCACTACCAAATAAATATATGACCAAAACGGTCCAAGCTTCAAGAAAACCTGCAGATCTTGGTGGAGACACGGCTACACTGGCCAACTTCACAAGGAGAGGTGACTACACTGGCCACCCTCCAGTTCTTTTCTCCTTCTTCTAACTTCTCCCCTAATTCGATTGTGAACACAGCGTGACAGACCTTAGAAGGAAATAACTGAATCCCCGGGGACGAGTTACTGGAGAGGAGATTTGCATGGTAGTCCGGCATTCTGGATGGGAAGACCTAAAACCTTTCATACACATGAGTCGATTATACAATTTTCATAGGGTATGCTTTGAAAAGAGGATGATCTAAGATGACTTCTAAGCCGAAACTGTGACAATAATGTGTAGAACTTGAAGACTATCGATTTTAAAATTATAAGTCTCACAGAAGTTCCGACACACTAATAATCCAAAGGTCCGACAGAGCTGTATACTACAATTTTATGAAAATAAGTTTAATACTCAATATTGTCCTACTTTCTTTATTTTCCCTTTCTTTTTCTTTTTCTTCACTTATTCTTTCAAATAAGTGTTTGCTAAAGGACTATCAAAGGTAAAGCATAGGGGGATGATGAATCTGTGATTTGTCATCTTTATTCATTTATTTTAGCTTAAAATCCCTTATAAAAAATCCTTGCATATAGCACTAACTCCACATTCTTACTAACATGCATCTGTGTGTAAATATTGTATATTTGTATATTATTTTAACCTAAAATAAATAAATAAAGGAAAAATAAAGAAAAGAAAACAAAAAAAGGAAGATTGTATACAGGTTGACCCAAACCCTGAGAGAATGTCAAGACTTGACCTGATCGACCAGGAATAAAGTAGGGGGAGATAGGGTCCTTAAGCAGAAAATCCAAAAAAACGTGTGTGTGTGTTGTTGTAAATACTTCTCACTTATTTGTGTATATCTGTGTAAAACTAGCACTAATTTATTTTTGCATTAATTGACCTCAAATCAAATAACTTTCAAAATCAAAGTTTTAAATAAAAATGTGTTCTAATTAATAAAAATAATTGCATAATTAAATCATGTACAGAATAAAAGTAACCACACATGGAAAAAGCCACTAAGTACTAATTGAAAGACTGATTCCGATTCCATATGAACTCAAATTGAACCAATCTCACTTCCATTGGATTCTAAATTAAATTATCTTTAAAATGGCTATGATTTCATAATTTTTGGAGTTACGAGTAAAAAGTTGGTTTTTCGGGGTGGTTTGTGCAATTTTCCCATATATTTTGTACATATTATATTTTTACTAATTATTTAAAACAAAAATAAAAAAAATAAAAATTTTAAAAGAAAAAAAATTAATTTGCTTATATACCCATGTAGATAATATCATATTCGTATATGAGGGCAGGGAGCCTGCACCTAGTGATGTCGGAAACTCTCTGCACCCACCCCCATTTTCGCAATATTTTTATACTTTTTTTGAATTAAAAGTTGGGGGGATTTACTTAATATGTTGAGGGGAATAAGTGTTTCAAATTTCATGTAAAATAAACATTCCTAACATCTTCATCTTAAAGGGATCGATTTCAGCAATTATGAGACCGTTAAAATTTGGTAGTCTTGATGGAGATGATAGAAGTGTCAAATTAAGTTAAATTTGGAATGATTGTTGTAAATGCGAGCGCACGGCGAGCCATTATGCAATAAATGTTATTGCATATATCATTCCCTAATATGAAATGAAGAATAAATAATTTGCATAATAGGTCCCTTAGTACAATTAGGGTTATGTACCATGGCCATCTTGATGATCATACAGTTGTTGATTCAATTATTGAATCATAGAGGCTGGTACTTGGATGAATATCTAAAGAGTTAGATTGAGGACTCATCGAGCACCATCAAAGGATTATTAAGAGATGATCTCTAGCCTGAGAAGGAGATGGCAATCCTTTCTCTAAAGGCTAATATCTAACTTACCTCTTGATGCAGTTCCTCTGCATAGGAATAGAGATTCGGAGGTTAGATAAGTTAGGTAAAAGAGTTGACTTAACGAGATCGAGATAATCAAAGTCCTATATCGTATGCTGTCATGATATAGGCACGCATCCTCTGACCGGAGACAAATGCGTTAGTATATGTCTGAGTATGTACATTTGGCAGACCAATAAGTTGATGACCTAATCAAGGTCTATACACCGGCGTGCTGGTGTGCATATAAGGGCATATGAGGAATACGATCTCTCAAAAGGGATCATACAGGTTCATTACTTAACCGGAAGACATGAGCTCACTCATGAGATATTGGGAAGAATCAAATTCCGTGCGCACGGTCGTCTCGCTTTTGAAGCTTGACTGAATTTGTAGGTTTGATATATACTTTTGGAAAGTATATGATCAAGACCTAGGTATGATATATGCTTTTGGAAAGTATATGATCGATACCAACTCCCAATGATCAAAATGAGAAACTTACTGAAAAAACCCTGAAGTAGATAGTATAAAGTTGATCTAATACTTCGGGTTTATTCTGAGTCTTCTAGTATACAAGATGTACAGGTATTGGTAATACTTGAGGGTGATGTGATCATAAATGATTGTATAACTATGACACTTCCATTCCAAGGGAGTGATGAAACGGATCTGGATTTTAGTGACTCCTCTCAATAGAGAAGTAATCTGATCTTGATCCAAATGTTGGATGTTGATCTGAATGTGATTCAGTTGCAAGGAGAAGATTAGATTTGCGGTCTTGATTAAATCAAGCATCTATGGGAGGCCCGAGATCTGGATTTGAGATGTAATCTCAATATCCAAGTCACTATACGTGGAACAATACAATCATCCTGTCCTTATCTCCAAGTATTCACGGAGAAAGCGCATTATCCTTGAAAGAGTTCATGGATAATTTTGTTGTTGATATATGTATCCGAGCATTGAGAAAATGGATAATTAAATGTAATTTAATTATCTTGAATAATATGAATTTGATTCATATTACAAGGAGAGTTATCTTAGATAATTAAATGTGATTTGATTATCAAATATGTGAATAATGTGAATGTGATTCATATTATTTGGAAACATGAGAATAGAGATATAAGAAGATTAAATGTGATTTATTTATCATGGATATGATTAATATGAATAGCACTATCCATATTATTCAGAAATATATTATAAATGTGATTTATAATGTATTAGAGAGAACTAATTGTAATTTATATTTGTTAATTAATTAATGATGTGTATTGGATACACATTGTGTAATTAATTGAAAATTTAAATTATATTTTGTTTTGGGTTGTGAATGTGATTCACAATTTTTCAATGGCAAGATTGCAGTATTCTCAAAATTAATTATGAATTAATTTTGAAGAATAAATCCCAACAAAAGTTGTTGGAATAAATAATGGAGAAATTCAAGGAGATATGCAATCTCATGGAAATCCATGAGATTGCCCCCACTTGGTATGTGGTTGGCGGCTACCAATTCCTATAAGGAATTGGTGGCCGTCCACCCTATTACTTGGGGAGGCATGATCTCTATTGAATTCCTTTCCTTATTTGATTGGTTTAATTTTTATGATTGATGTATGTTTGATTTGTCAAATATATTTAATCTAAATTAAATCATAAGTTGTTGGTTTTTACCAACAACAATCTTAACCATTAGATTGACATAAATCAGTCTCACCTGTTGATTTTATATGTCCCATGGATTGAGATCCATGGATCCCAAAACCCTATAAATAGAGAGGCATAACATGCACTCTAGGGACATGCTATTGTAGCACATCTCTCTCTCTCTCTCTCTTTCTCTCTACACGTATACTCTCTCTCTGTCCCTCTCTCATGGCTTTCCACCATGGATGCCCTAGAGAGAGTCTCCATCACTGCAGCATCATCGTTATGCTGCCTGATCATCTGCTCGTGGATCTCTGTCTCCTTTGGTGCGCCTCGCTCGTGAAGAAGACGTCGGATGTCGTGTGTCGAGATCAGGAGATCTGCCGCTTGGATCATCAACATGGATTACGAGAAGTACACGATTCATCCCTACGCTCGCAAGCGTCTCCTCCTTCGGATCGGACTTGAGATAGGAGGTCTCTTCGTTTAGAGACTCGATCGCAACCACGCTTCAAGAGGTAATCCTATTACTTGTTTGTGGTTTAGAGGAAACGATTCGAGAAGTGTTCTTGTATCATGTGCTTTCGTGGCATGAAAATTTTTTAAATTCCGTTGCATCGGGCAACTAGTGCGACTAGTCGCTCCTCGTCGTATTCGATACGACGCTCATGCTTCCGTGATGCGCTTGAGGATCTAACCATATCCTTCAAGTGGTATCAGAGCCTTAGGTCGAAGGTTGTGGATACGATCCATAAAACCGAAGGCGACTTGGGTTCGTTAGGGTTGCGAAAGTTTTATCGCATTTCATTTTTGCATCTCTATTTTGTGTAATTTTTCGAACCTGTTTAAATTGTTTAAACACGAAAATAAAGTATTTTGTTTCCCATTAAATAAGGAAATCATAGGACTTGAGTTTACGTAATTTGGATTTCGTTTGCTCGAGATATAGTCGTTTTAATGAACATGTATTCACTGTTGAGGGAACTGCGAATCTTAACGTGAATAATGAGTTGATTACTATTTTGATCTGCTTTGAAATGCGTGAAATATCACTTAGGTTCTGTCCTAAATCAAATTAGCAATCTTTGAAAATTGACTTTGCTTAATTTGGATTTAAATTGATTGAGATATGCTAATTTTAGTAAGTTGGGATCACTGCTGAAATTACTTTCCTAATCAAGAACCATGCGATTGTCAATTAGTGAAATTAATTGTTAATTTCATGAAATAATTATGGAAAATATTTGAGAAATTCTTAATGATGATTATTTCCTTAATTTACTTGGCCTTAACAAATTAATTTATTAGATTTGATCTAGATCAAAATTGGAAACACAATCAACAAACAACTTCCTTGAATAGGATTGGGAATTTGTCTAGAAAAATTCCTTATAATCAAAAATGTTATTACTATATGGTATAATTTCGGTTGAAGAACCGATGATCATCTCAAGTACAATGTGATTGACTCAGCATTATTTTTTTCCGAGGCAGATATGGTGTCTAGTCGGGGATCGCTGGGGTAGCAGGTTGCAACGTATGCGGTCCGTCCCACTCCCGCCGGTACTGGCCATGACAGCGGGTAGGGAACGAATGATGCCTGAGAGATCATGATGTATTTTTCTAATTTATTAAAATTCAAATTAATACATATTTTGAGATAATACCATATATTCAAGTAAAATCAAGTTTGTTGATTGAATTGGATTAAAAATTAATTTAATATGATTAAGTTAATTATATCCAATTAAGAACACTCTATTATGAATAGAGTTATTATTTCCCTTGGAAGAATTAATCGTAATGAATATGATTCATAATGATTAATTAGAATTTGAATATGATGTGAAGGATCACATAAGTGACATCCATGGTATCACGTCAAGGCGAAGGGTTCCGTCGCCAGATATTGTATGTAGGAGACGTCTGTCTGAAGTGACAGCTCCTACATATGATCCATTTGGATCGGGCTCGTCACTTCTCGAAAGAGTAAGGATGTATGCGTAGTGATCCCAATATCGGGTCCTCATATTTTTGGGGTGATATTGGATTGCGCATAGAGAGTTGTATTCCTATTGACGGTTTTTTCAATTAAGGACGGGTCAACATCACCTTAGGGGTGGTGGGCCCGGGTGTTAAAGACCGAATTGGGAGATGCAAGTTGGACTTGCAAGGCGGAATGTGTTCCCGCTTCTTTTTATCCGAGTTACAGGTTCTCATATTATTGGGATGTAACAAAGATAAGGAAGGAGATCCCAAATCTTGCTTGAGATATAATGGTAAGTATATCTCTTACATTGAAAGAGATTAAGGGAATGAACTTTCATTGTTGACATGGCAAGACAACTTTGATATAAAAAATTCCTAAATCAAAGTAAATTATAAATTTATATATTTATGAAAATTTCTTATTTCAGATAATCTTTCTTTAATCCCACTTAATGTTATACTCAATAATAACCAGTAGAATATCATGGATTGGACCTATGATCCAGATATTGTACTTGCAATTGGACACATAATGTATGTTGTTGCAATGTGCAAGTTTCCTCATAATAATGAGGAATGATGATTAAATAAGACAATAGGACTAAAACCCTACGGTTTGTATGTCTCTATAAGTCTTGATCTCATCGAATGTACTTTTGAAGTGACATGTCAATAATGATCGTAATTATCAAATAATCCTTATAAAATCTAAGAAGATGTTCTGGCATACATATGTGCTCTCGACATATAATCATGAATGACATGGTTCTCTGCATTATGCAGAATGGTGGCTTTATAGGAGATGATGTATTCAAATTGTTTGAGCACCTACCTAAACCTAAGTTTTAAGAGTTTAAATGGATGTAGATACGATGAGTGTCATCATTCTACTATCTATACTCTAGTCATTCACGAAGCTTCGTAATATTCATATTATATGAATTGAATGAAGCATGTATAAATGTTGAAATACTCTTATATTGAAATTTTTGTTTTTTGATATAAGAGATCCTTTGTCTTGAGCAATGGTTGTTTATAGATAAAGGGAGCGCAGTGGAAGCATGGGTTGGACCCAAGTAAGAAGTATAGTCAAAGAGTTGACTGTACTTCTGTGACTTCCATATGACATCCAAAGAATTGGATGAATGCCAATACTGCAATAAGTTGATGTGTTGATAGTATGACTATCAAATCTATCTAGAATCCTTAGAGAAGGAATCGGATAGTACATCAGAATAATCTACATATACTCATTGAAATTGACTTACTTATTTGATAAGATAAAGTCTAATAATTGTATCTCAATCTTCTAATGACACTTGCAATTGGTTGCATCTGTATTAGAATATTAGAAATTTGATCTTAAAGTTTAATGGTCATCCATGTTGGAAGTGATACAATTGTTGCAACAATTTTTATTAGATCAATAGACTTCATATTTTCAGTGGGAGCCCTTAGTCTTAGAGAATATCTCTGAGACATGGATATTAGAATACACTCATAGCTTATTTCTAAATGTTGGAAATAAACATGAATTCTGGAATAAACCTATCATAGAGAGTTATGATGGATATATTTCAGATAGTAATCTAACATCTAGTGGACTCCACTAAATTAGAAAATTAATGAATGGTTCATTAAGATTTCTAATACTGAAAATTAAACCTTTAAATATCAATAGGAGGATAAAGATCATTTGACAATGATCTGGCATCATGTTTTGGACATATGTCTATTGATGAGATCAATAGACAAGTAAGAGATGAAACTTTAGAATGTCTAAAATTTCAAAACTTACATACTTATGAATATTGTATCCAAAGTAAAATGTCCAATACACCCTTCTTTAGGAAAGGTGTAAGATGTCAAGGTATTCAGGATCTCATACATATTGATGTATGTGAACCATCTATATCAAAATAAACATTATGATATCTATTACTGATTATTTGTGATATGAGATTTCTTCTCTTCACTTAGAAAACTTTGAAATGTTCAAAGATTTCACAATTTTGGTTTAGAACCAAAGTTTGAAGGAAGATGAAATGAATTTGATCTAACCAAGGTAGCTTGTACCTATTAGATGAATTCAAGGAATACCTTATGAAGATGTGAATAACATTCCTATCCCAATCCTCCTAATAAACCTAAACTCAATAAGAGTCGTAGGGAGATACAATCGGATCATGTGTGTCATGATATAATCAATGATGAATATTAGCATAATTATCTATTAGTTTCCAAGGTATATATGTAGTAGAGACCACAATGTATATCCTTAATAAGATTCCATGCAAGTAATATGGAATCTGGCACTGGAGAGTGCTACTTCATTAGGAAAATAAAGGATGGTATTGGATACCAACTTTATGATGTTGAGATTCTTAAAAGATCTCATCTTTGAGAATATGATTATTATAGGATGACTATCTTGAGAATAAAGATGAAAATGAAGTAAAGGAACTCATTTAATCTTGAGAAGATAATGGGGCTCCTAAATCGGAAACTAAATAGACATTTAAAGATGAAACATTAATACCTCTTCAAATAAGTTTGAGGATGGTTTCCATGTGTCAGTTGAATCTGACAATGATCTGACTTCATGTATGAAGCTCCTGAGGATCAAGACATGGAAAGATGGAAGTTAGCAATAAAGTATAAAGTAGAGTTCATATACAAATGTTGTATATGGACCCTCGAGGATCCACCTAGATGGGTAAGACCCATTAAGGTATAAATGGATCTTCAAGAAAAAAAGGGAACCTGATGAGAAGGTAGAGACCTTCAAACCACGGTTTGTAGCCATGACTACATGCCGAAAAGAAGACATCGCTTGCGATGATACTTACTCTTCAGTGACCTTGCTTTAACCCATCAGAATATTACTAACTATATCTACACAAGTTGACAATGACATCTTCATGATGTGAGTCAAGATTTCATTCCTCTATGAATACCACTCTGAGGATATTCACATGAAGTAGCCTCAGGGTTTCATGGTTGAGGAAAGCAAGGTGTGCAAACTAGAGAACTCCATTTATTGGACTCAAATAAGCTTCTTGTATTTGGAACAATGGATCTGATGAATTCATAAATGTTATGATTTCAGATAGTATCTTGATATACCACGTGAAGCTTAGTGGGAGTGTCATTGTGTTCATCGTGATATATGTAGATGATAATAATAAGTGTTTTATAATCTGGTTGTTCAATACCTCGAGATTTGATCTCAAGGATACCTCTTAGATCTTAGTTCCGAAGTTGTTCAGAAGCAAAGAGAAGATAGTATTGGGACAATAGTACACCTTAGACATTTCCATTTACTGGAAAATTCCAAGAAAGGCTTCCTTCCCTTAAGATATGGTGCCGACATATCTAAAGGGATAGCACCTCAAAGAGTTGAGGATGTGAATGCAAACTGCTTGCCCTTGTGCATCAGTTACGAGAAGTTGTGTGTATGATTTGTACAAGGGCCAGATGTCTTCCATGCAGTGGGAGTAGTAAACTGTTACTAATCCTACTATGTAGATAAAACACTTGATTGAAGTAATAACAATATCTTCAAAGATGATGAAACTCAGAGATAGTGATCTCAAAGTCTTATCTTCAAAAGTTTAAGACCATGTAGATAGTGATCTATAAGGGTCTTAACTGTAGAGACCTTAGGAAATAGAGATCTCCAAGAATGAAGGTATTCTAATAAGGATTGTGAGAATACTGGTTATGATAATAAGATGTAGTGTCAAGGACACTTTAACCGAAAAAATTGAGTATCGGTTGCATAAGATGCAACATTCGCAATGGATGCAAGCATTGTTACTAGGGGATATGCAAGTGTCGTAAAAGGACTTAGCATAGTCTCTTGGGAAGAGAGTGACTGATCAGCTTACCTAGCTATTTTCTAAATAGCCTATGATTGTCACATGAGTGTAGGTTTAAATGATTAGCCCATTAATGGCTCTTTGGGCTAGTGGGAGATTGTTGGAAATGCGAGCCCCCGGCGAGCCATTATGCAATAAATGTTATTGCAAATATCATTCCCTGATCTGAAATGAAGAATAAATAATTTGCATAATAGGTCCCTTAGTACAATTAGGGTTATGTACCATGGCCATCTTGATGATCATACAGTTGTTGATTCAATTATTGAATCATAGAGGTTGGTGCTTGGATGAATATCTAAAGAGTTAGATTGAGGACTCATCTAGCACCGTCAAATGATTATTAAGAGATGATCTCCAGCCTGAGAAGGAGATGGCAATCCTTTATCTAAAGGATGATATCTAACTTACCTCTTGATGCAGGTCCTCTGCATTGGAATAGAGATTCGGAGGTGTTAGATAAGTTAGGTCAAAGAGTTGACTTAACGAGATCGAGATAACAAAATCCTATATCTTATGTTGTCATGATATAGGCACGCATCCTCTGACCGGAGACAGATGTGTTACTATATGTCTGAGTATGCACATTTGGCAGACCAATAGGTTGATGACCTAATCAAGGTCTATACATTGGCGCGCTGGTGTGCATATAAGGGCATATGAGTAATACAATCTCTCAAAGGGATCACCCAGGTTCATTACTTAACCGGAAGACATGAGCTCACTCATGAGATATTGGGAAGAATCAATTCCGTGCGCATGGTCGTCTCGCTTTGGAAGCTTGACTGAATTTGTAGGTTTGATATATACTTTTGGAAAGTATATGATCAAGACCTAGATATGATATATGCTTTTGGAAAGTATATGATCGATACCAACTCCCAATGATCAAAATGAGAAACTTACTGAAAAACCCCTGAAGTAGACAGTATAAAGTTGATCTCTAATACTTCGGGTTTATTCTGAGTCTTCCAGTATGCAAGATGTACAGGTATTGGGAATACCTGAGGGTGATGTGATCATAAACGAATGTATAACCATGACGCTTCCATTCCTAGGGAGTCATGAAATGGGTCTAGATTTTAGTGACTCCTCTCAGTAGAGAAGTAATCTGATCTTGATCCAAATGGTGGATGTTGATCTGAATGTGATTCAAATGCAATGAGAATATTAGATTTGCGGTCTTGATTTAATCAAGCATCTATGGGAGGCCCGAGATCTGGATTTGAGATGTAATCTCAATATCCAAGTCACTGTACGTGGAACAATACAATCGCCCTGTCTTTATCTCCAAGTATTCGTGGAGAAAGCGCATTATCCTTGAAAGAGTTCATGGATAATTCTGTTGTTGATATATGTGTCCGTGAATTGTGAAAATGGATAATTAAATGTGATTTACTTATCATGAATAATATGAATTTGATTCATATTACAAGGAGAGTTATCTTAGATAATTAAATGTGATTTGATTGTCAAAGATGTGAATAATGTGAATGTGATTCATGTTATTTGGGAACATGAGAATAGAGATCCAAGATGATTAAATGTGTTTTAATTATCATGGATATGATTAATGTAAATAGCACTATCCATATTCTTCATAAATATATTATAAATGTGATTTATTATGTTCTAGAGAGAGCCAATTATAATTTATATTTGTTAATTAATTAATGATGTGTATTGGATACACATTGTGTAATTAATTGAAAATGTAAATTATATTTTGTTTCGGTTGTGAATGTGGTTCACAATTTTCCAATGGCAAGATTGCAATATTCTTAAAATTAATTATGAATTAATTTTGAAGAATAAATCTCAACAAAAGTTGTTGGAATAAATAATGGAGAAATTCAAGGAGATATGCAATCTCATGGAAATCCATGAGATTGCCCCCACTTGGTATGTGGTGGGCGGCTACCAAGTCTTATAAGCAATTGGTGGCCGTCCACCCTATTACTTGGGGAGGCATGATGTCCATTGAATTCCTCTCCTTATTTGATTGGTTTAATTTTAGGATTTATGTATGTTTGATTTATCAAATATATTTAATCTAAATTAAATCATAAGTTGTTGGTTTTTACCAATAACAATCTTGACCATTGGATTGACATAAATCAATCTCATCCATTGATTTTATATGTCCCGTGGATTGAGATCCATGGATCCCAAAAGCCTATAAATAGAGAGGCATAACATGCTCTCTAGGGACATGCTATTGTATCACATCTCTCTCTCTCTCTCTTTCTCTCTACACGTCTACTCTCTCTCCCTCTCTCATGGCCGTCTACCAAGGATGCCCTAGAGAGAGTCTCCATTGACGCAGCGTCGTCGTTATGTTGCCCGATCGTCTGCTCGTGGATTTCCGTCTCCTTTGGTGTGCCTCGCTCGTGAAGAAGACATCAGATCTCGTGTATCAAGATCAGAAGATCCGTCGCTTGGATCATCAACATGGATTGTGAGAAGCACGCGATTCATCCCCGCGCTCCCAAGCGTCTCCTCTGTCGGATCGGACTTGAGACAGGAGGTCTCTTCATTTAGAGTCTCGATCGCAACCACGCTTCAAGAGGTAATCCTATTACTTGTTTGTGGGTTAGACGAAATGATCCGAGAAGTGTTCTTGGATTATGTGGTTTCGTCGCATGAAATTTTTTTAAATTCTGCTGCATCGAGCAACTAGTGCGACTAGTCGCTCCTCGTTGTATTCGATACAACGCTCACGCTTCCATGATGCGCTTGAGGATCTAACCATATCCTTCAATGACAACATGGTGATACACGGTGATCTAAATTCCCCAAGGTTTCATTTCAAAAAAATCAAAAAATAATGAAAAATTAGGCCCGATGTAGGTAATTTCCTGCACCCGCCGATGTAGGGTCCTTTTTCCATTTGTATATAGCATTTGTATATATTTATTTTTTTTTAACTAACTCCACAAAAAATAAAAAATTAACTTTTATTTTTCAAATAAATAAAGTGATGAAAATTCAAAAAAAAATAGATACTATTGTAAATAGTTTTATCTCTTTTATTTTAGGGATTTTTACCTGGTAGACCCTATAAACTTTTCCAATCACCTCCACGACCTTTGAAACAACCTAATTCCCCCCTAGACCTCGTAAACATGCAAACTCTTACCCCATGAACCCTCCGGGTAATATGTTTTAAGATCGTGGGGGTTCTTGGGGTAATATTCAAGGTCGATAGGGTAATTACGTTGTGCAAAAGGTCGTAGAGGCATTTTAAAACGTTTATAGGGTCTGCTGGGTAAAAATACCTTTACTTTATCTCATTTCAAATTTCATCTCTCTTATCTCTTCCATCAAAAAAATTCAAAAATTCATATTTCATCTCTATCTTTTCTATTTATATGGCTCCTTCTCCCTCATTCCAACTTGATCAATCTTTAGAGAGAGGAGCCCGATCTCCGAGAGAGAAAATTTCATCGAGAAAGGTGCCTAGCCTCGAAGCCGTCCGGTGACAACAAGTCAGCTTTGTCGTGGCGATCAAAGTCCATTTCCGCTCCTAAGGTGAGATCCACATTTTTCTTATTTCTATCTTAGCTTAATC
This sequence comes from Ottelia alismoides, assembly GCA_037367405.1. NCBI lineage: Eukaryota > Viridiplantae > Streptophyta > Magnoliopsida > Alismatales > Hydrocharitaceae > Ottelia > Ottelia alismoides. Next base: position 383,443 of record JAZKJV010003353.1, on the reverse strand, counting down.
TTAGTTTCATTTATCGCATTTTAACTCCATCGTATTTTGCTTCTCTAGATCTTAAAAAAGTTCAATCACGATTTGATTCGTTTCGACTCGATTTCTCATCTCACGTTCTTGATCTCTCCGCATTCAATTTCTATCTTCCACGATCTATCAACTCTGACCACGTACGGTTGTCAGAGAATTGGATTTGATCCTTTCATTTCTGCTAGATCCTCGTTCATTTTTTCTATTTTGTAAATAAATAAAAAAATAATATTACAGAAAAAAATTATTTGTTTTCTTGTTCTCTCTAATATTTGTTTTGCAGGATAATCTAAAAAAATAATAAGATAATAATAAAATAAAAAAACATTTATTTCTCTGCTTTCAATTCCTCTATTTCGAATTTACAAATAAAAAAATAAAAAAAATCTTTTATTATTGATTACATTTAAAAAAACAAAAAACAAAAAAATAGAGCAGGTCTGTGGGCGGCTCCCGATCAACCTCGCCATCGCGACAGGTGGCACCGCCCCGCCTGTGCAGTGCCCTCTAGGCGCATCCCTCTGCCCAGATCATTGGACTTCTTCCCCAAGCGTCCACGCGCGCACCGCCATGCGCGCATCACCCTCTCCCAGCGTGCGCGCCCCCCCTGTGCATCAGCCTCCCTCCACGGTTGCGCCTGGCCGCATTCGCGCACCCGCCAACCCCCCATAACCTCCCGTGCTGCCAACGCCGCGGCCCTCCCGCCATCGCCTGCGCGCCTACAGCCCAGGCGCCCCGCGTGAGGGGCCGCCCTCTCTACCGTATCTCGTGTCGGCGACCCCGTGAACAAGCTCCTTGACATGCGAGCCCGCGCTGCCCCACCGACCCGCCGAGCTCCTCCACCTCTGAAGCCTTGCCTCGCTCCTCTAGTCCAGCATCCGCCGGCCACCGTTCCCCTTTGGCATTGGAGAATAACAAGGGGTGGCAACCCATGCCCCTCGGCTTTAAGAAAGAAGAATTCAAGAGAATCCTAGCTTTTGAATAAAAAAATGAGAAAATTTCAGCTTCTACCCCGGAGTTCTCCAATTCACAAAAAGGCCCCCGTCAGTTAAGAGCACAACTTGGGGCAAATTACATTTACACCCCTCAAGAATTCTGAAATTCCAAAAATTCAAAAATTATTTTTTCTTCTTCTGTAGATAGATTTTTACTTGTAGTTTCACATAAAATTACCGCTTGAATTTTTTAGGTATTTTAAGCAATTTTAACTTGGCTTTAGATTCAAGCTATACACTGCTTGTATTTTTTGGCTTTGTTTGATTTTTAGAAAATTAATTAAAATCAGAAAAAACTAAGAAAATTAACTTGCTCCGCTCCTCAAGTCACATGATCTACATGCATTTCGTGGGTAAATTGCAAAATTCTCTCTATATTTTATTTGTGTTATTAATTTATGCAAAAACAAAACTTAATTACATTTAAGTCCCTATTTCTCAGACACTTTAATTTGCATGAATACTCTATTGAACTAAATGTTATTTGTGATCTATAAACTTTGCAATAAATTGTGCTATGCTCCTAATGTGATTATCTTCCTAGCATAAATTTTTCATAGCATTTTAATTTCATTTATTATTATTAAAAAATCAAAAATAGTGTTATTTTATTTCCCTGAAATTTGAAAATTCATAGTAATTCGAAAAATTACTTAAAAATTCTAAAAAACTTAGAGTAGTTTTATTTCATTGTCTTTTAATTTGTGCTCAATTTTCGTGCATTATTTATTTATTAAACCCCAAAAAATTACGAAAAATGAAAAATCTTAAAATTTGTAGAAAATTCTAGAAAAATCAAAAAATCTGATCTTTATCTCTTTTTGTAGATATTTACTTGTAGTTTCAAAAAATAATTTCCAGGAATATTGGGCACTTAAAGTATTTCTAAATTGCAAAATACCCCTGCCTGTGCATTGTGTCCCTTTCATTTGCACTGTTTGATTTTTACAAAATCACAAGAACATCAGAAAAAACTAAAAAAACTACCAAAAATATTTTAAAATATATAAAACACAAAAACATTTTCTTTTTAAATTTTCAGAGCATTTTCGTAAGTTAAAAAATTACAAAAAGAGTTTGTGTGCATATTTTTGATCTTGTGAAATATTGCTTCGTGTTATTTTTTAAAATAAAAAAACTGCAAAATCAAACTCATTAAAAATTGAAAATAAGAAAATAAAAAAGAAAAAAATTATTTAAAAAAATAAAAAGATAAAAAAATCACAAAAACTAAGGATAGTTTCCTTTGAGATTCATGTTTTCTCTTAATTGATTTTTGATTAACTGAATAACCCTCGGGATTTGTAGCCTCCCTGAGTTCGACCATGTCCGCTATACAAGTTAATAAGTAGCAAAAATAAAAAAATATTTGTCACAGGATTTTTGGTGATAGCAACTACTTATTTATCCATTAATTTCCGATCCTCGAAGAAAACGTGTCAACAAAATGATAAAAATGAGAAAAATGATGGATCTCACCTTAGGAGCGGAAATAGACCGTGATCACCTCGATGAAGGCCGACTCGCTGTCACCAAACGGCTCGGGGGCTAGGCACTTTTCTCGACGAAATTTTCTCTCGGAAATTTTCTCAACAAATGCCACATTAGTGAGTGGTACTTGTTTACTTAGAGCTACTTCTTTTTGTGGAGCTATAGAACTTCCTTTTTGTGGTACAGTTACTTGTATTTACTATTCTTACTTTACTTGTAGTAGTATGGGAGACATGGGAAGTACCATGCATGTATGGAACATTTTTTTGAAAGCATACATGTAATATATTTGTTGGACATGGATGTGATTGTAATGAAATGTAATGATGGACATGCTATGAATGGATGGAAAATTTTTAATTTCAGTCTTTGTGCAATTTTATATTACTTTATATTATGTTGTATATTCCGAATATGGAATGGTATGTGCGTGGAATCAGTTTACCGAGTACCCGAATCCTAAAGGGATGGACATCATAGTTTAGTGTTAGAGCAGTTATAGTCAATTCCATGCATATTATTCCTCATTGGTGTTTGAAATATAGGATAGTGTTGAGACTCTTCTGACCCAAAACGAATCCTAAAGAGAATTACATATTTATATCCATGTCCATATGTCTCTCTTAAGTAAATCAAGTATTAATGCTTTGGTTCTTTATGCAGAACCATGCCACCTTGTGTGGATCTAGATGTGGCGCAACAACTGGCTTTCCTTGAACATGTTGTACAAGGCATCCAATAGTGCTAAGAGGTGATCGAGCAGTAATTTCAGTAGCAGGACGATCACTCTTATCGTACCTCTTACCATGGGGAGGAGAGCGTCAACTTGTCCTTTTCCCTAGAGGTAGAACAGATGGAGGATGTTGATGCTTTACATAGGCTTCAAAGCACATATGCAATATATCATCAGGCGATGATACCACAATTCTTCAGTACCACCACCCCTGACAATGCAGAGATGTGGATGACACATGTGGCCAATGTTCCGAGGATGATCCAATCACATGAGGATACTTGGGTATCATTTCCAGAGTACTTGCTTGCTGGGTACACAGAGCGGTGGTGGAATGTCACCAAGGAGCGCCTGATCGAACCCATCACTTTGGAGGTCTTCTTCGACAAGTTCCGTATAGAGATCTACTCGAAACATTAGATAGAGGATCAAAGGAGAGAGTTCGTTGAGCTGACATATGGGTCGATGACGACCTAAGAGTACTTGATCTGATATACAAAGATGTCTCTCCATTCCCCTGTTATGACATCTTACCCACAGGAGAACTTTCAGAAGTTCATCCGGAGTATGCACGAGAATGTCTAGGATAGACTCTTTACTTTGGAGCTTAGCTCCATCAAGGAGGTTACAACAAAGGTGATGAAGTGGGAGGCTACACAGATCCAGTTGCACGGAGGTCAGTCATAGTTTCCTCTAACCCAGTTTAGCAGAGTTGCATGAATCTATGATCATCACTCTTTATTCTTTTATTTTAGCTAATTATCTTGGCAAAGCATTATGTAAATAGATGTAAATATATTAAGTTAGCCTTATGCATGCATTTGTTAATATTACATAATTAGCATGTATTTGTGCAAAATTAAGAGAATAAAGAAAAAGAAAAAGGAAGGAGGTATTTAGAATAAATACAGAGTGACCCAAACCCAAGAGAAGGCCAAGCATTGGCCTGATCGCCAAATAAATCAAGTAGAGGGAGATAGGGCCTACTCTAGCTTGTACATACTATTTGTATAAATAAATAGTTTTTTTTGACAAAATAAAAATAAGAAGAATATTTTTACCTCCTTATATATATATAATCCTAAAAATAAAAAAAGTAGAAAAATAAAAAAAATAAAATAAAATCCTCTTTCCCTTGTACAAAATACAGGTATATATGCTTCATTCTCTACTTATTATATACCTGTAAATAAATAATAAAATTCAAATAAAAATTATTTTATACACCAAAAATTATGTTATAAATAATTAAAATTTAAAATTGGGTATTTATGTATAAATAATAATATAAAAATATCTGTCCAAAATACATAGGTATATTATACATGTATATAATACACTATACTGTATAAAGTATAATTTATTTTTCAAAAAAATAATTAAAAATCATAGAAAAATTTCTTGAAAATAATAAACACTTTTTTATTCATTTTTTAATTTAAATTCATTTATTATTTTAAACCAATTTTCTTTATTTTTCTATCAATTTTGTCGTGTAGTGTATTTTGTCCTATTCTGGCCCGGTCCTGATTGGCCCAGCGGGGATTGTTGACTTCGATCAACTGGCTCTCCCCAGGATCCTTTTTAGCTCAGACCTGGTTTGTTGTGCTTTTTGCTGAATTTTCTCGACCCGATCCGATCGATTTCTCCTTCCATTTGCAACTCTGATTGTTAAGGGTAGATCCAATCCACGCGCAATGATATTCTTAGAGATCCGACCCTCGTTTCGCACGCAATTACTCCATCTTTCTTGGATCCTGTTGATTATATAACATCCTTGGGCTCCATCTTCATCCGCATCTTTGGCCACCACTCTTTGTCCAAGGAGCTCTGTCCACCTTGTGTGAGTGACAGCGCGTGAGTGAGGAACGTGCAGCGAGGCGTTGGAGTCGCGAGCCTCTGATCCGACGTATACTCCTTCGTGATCCACCGCGAGGTGAGTTAAGCCTCTAGGCCCGTCGACCCATCGAGGCCATGACCCACGGAGGTCCCTGACCTCTGGCATAGACGACAGCATCCATCAACTAGCTTAGGTTTAGTACTCTTTCATTGTTGATTCGTGTTTTAGGAGAGTAGCAGAGCCTTCATCGCCTAGCTATGGTCACCTCGGTCGAAGCATCCCCTGGTCCTTATAAGCATTCGACCACCTCCACGACACTCCTACCCACCTTCTCCACCCATTCATCCCTCTTGGTCCGCCCAAGAATGAGATTTCGGCCCTCCTCCATCGTCGCTTCACCGAAGGGCCATGCCACACTCCATCACCACCCATTTCGAGATTTAACGGGTGGAGGCACTTTGCCCTCGACCCTGTGGTTTATCTGGGGAGATTAGAATGCGAAAGGACCTCATTTGGAGGTCGACGTATTCAAGCACAACATCTCCAGGATTCACACTTCACCGGGACCGCTCCTGAGGTCATGGGATCTTCTAAGCATCTCCATAGCCACGGATCGTCCTCCTCGATCTTTCGCCCATCGAAGTAGCTCCATAGGACACTCATGCCACGCGTATTGACCAATCAAAGCTCGTCAGTGGTGAGTTCTTCGGCGTTCTTCCAGGCATCGTCCCAGCCATCAGATCAGGCTCTTTCCCCAGTTCTAATCTCTTTTGTCCACCATCGGGGAAGCCTCGACCGCTAGATCCATCTGAGGATCTCATCCGCACCCTCCATCGTCGAAGGATTATCCGCCCATCTCAGTCGTCCGATCATAAGTGGGATGTCTTCGACTGTTGGATAGCTGATAATAAAGGATAAATTGCACTTAGGCCCTTTCTTGTTCTGTATTTACTTTTTAGTCTTGTAAATATTTGTCGTAGTTATTTTAATTTTGGACATTTTGCAGTCTGGACCTCCAGCTTTTAATATTTGCTTTTTAATCCCAAAAAAATAATAAATTAAAAACCACAAAAATATTACTTTTTATTTCTGGTTTCTCGACTAATTCGTAGGCTTCGCTCGTGATCCTTGTGTTCGACCCTAGTCTCTATACCAGTTTAAATAAATAGCGGAGATCGCTACATTTGGTTTTCATGCATTGATTGATTTATTTGTGGTCTTATTCTTCTTGTTGAGCCTGACTCGGGTGGTTGAGGTCGCAACAACCTTTGATATCACTTAGCCTTGATCGCTAGAGCGCTCATTAGAATGGCGCCGTTGCCGGGGAACACGATTTAGTAGTCGGTTTTCAGTTTTCTTTCTTTTTCTATTTTCTTTCTGTTTATTCATTTTTATCCTCTATCTGTTATAACTATTTTCTAACTTATTCCTGTTTCACTTTCTGTGCAAGGGACCGCACGAGGGAGTTTTCGACTTTTGGTTGGAGGACTCGCGCCCAGAGAGGAGCAGGAGGATAGGAGGAGCTCAGTTATATAGGATAGAGTAGTTGGTTTTTTTAGCACATTTTATTATCATTGTAATAATACAAGGACCTTGGACACTCTGGACTTGGCATATCACGGTCTGTTTCGCCGAGCACCGGTGTGCTCGGGGGACCTCACCTCGGTTTTTGCCAGTTTGATTTTCTTACTTTTTATTTTATTTTGATTCTCTAAGAATTTGGCCCTTAGATTTAGGAATTTCTGTGACTGTGATGTAATTGATTAAGGCTCAATCCCTAATTATTTGCTTGTACCTATAGTTTGTAATTGGATCTTAACAAAAATAATTAATAAAAAGTTAACTTGGTTGTTAGAGAGATCACATACTGCTAGAGGTCGTATACAGCGTGTGCAGGATCCGTTGTGGCGGACACCGATCGACAACAGAGTCCGGACTCCGACCCCTCTCTCTCTCTCTCTCTGACCATTTAGATATAGTTCTTCACGTGTAGAAATTGCTCATCTAAGGTCGTTTTCTTCTTGCATCATATAGGATAGTTTTATTTCTACCTTTTAATTTATGTGCATATCACCCTGCATAAAGAGTGTTGGCGACAGGTACACATCTCTTACTTTGCATGCATCATCATGTTTGATCGCACATAGCTTTTTCGACTTCTCCCACCTTTTTGGACTTTAAATAATCAGGCGATCAAAAAATTCGTTGAGTGTTTGTTTTCTAATTGAGAAAATACCAAAAAAAGTGATAATCATAAAATTAAGACCACTAAACAAACTTGACCCTAAAAGATACTTGACTTTAAAATTTGTCTTGGGAGAGAAATCCCCTCATTGTTTGGTTTGCTTGCGCGAGAGAGTGACCCGCACACTAGGCTAGAGCCATACCTGAACTTTCATCAGACTACTAGTCTTGGAGTTAGTCGTTCTCCAATGAGGATCGCTCAGATTTCTAATAAAGCAGGCTGAGATATCATTAACAGAGCGAGTTGATCGGGTAGCCGGTAAATGGTCCGCAACTTTTACTAGCTGGGAAAGATTTAGCTTCGGGATTGGGCCAGTCTCCTGAGAGCATCGGATTCCTACCAGCTCGCTTAATCGCCCTGCTAGACTGAATGCTCACCTAAATAAAATTTGACAAGATAAAAGATCGAACTTTCACGGTCATCAGCTCTGTGTTGCGTAGGTGAAGTCGGGGTTTGTTTGTTGATCATGTTTGTTTTCAAGACCCATCTGCACTTCTTTCCCTTTCTTGTCTCCCCTCCATCTATCTCCATCCCTCCATCCCTCCCTTCATTCTCCTTCTCCTTTTCTATCACTGGATGATGGGTCGCCCACCTTTCCTATTGGATCTCACAGCTTCTTCATCTTATTCCCATCATTCCCGTCCACTCTCATGGGAGGTCAGAACTCCGACCAACCTTCCATCTTCTCCTTCTCTATCCCCTCTTTCTTCTGGGCATTCTGTGCTTGACGCCCGCAAAGATCAGACTAACCAGATGCGAGACCCGGGCAATTTCATTGCTGGGATGAGAGTGCATTCCATAATCGATCACATAGAGCATATGTGAGTTTCAAATACCTCCTACGCTAGGATGATGGATAAGCACAACGATCAGAAGCACAGACAGCTTCTACATTGAGTCCCTTAATTCTAGATTTGGAGTTCATTCAAAGACTGCCGAAGTTTTCATGGGAAGTGCATGAGGAGCCATACCTTCATCTATCTGAGTTTGAGTAGTTTTGTGTGACCCATGTATACTCAGATATCACTTCTGAGGAGTTGATGTTGAAGACCTTCCCATTTTCACTCCAAGGCAGAGCCATGAGATGGCATAAACGGTTGGGAAGGAAGTTCGCTACATGGGGAGGCTTACGCTTAGAGTTTCTACATAGATTTTACCCCCAACGTAGAGCAGATATGATGCGGTCTTTCATCATGGATTTTTCAGTAGACCCCCAGGAGCAATTGCATGATTCGTGGCTGAGGTTTCTTGATGTCTTGAGGAGATTTCCAGATCATGCACTTTCGTTGACAGACCTTGTTGAGATCTCCGTGAGGGAGATGACCGCTGAGCAGATTACACTGGTAGTTACCTCGTGTGGTGGTTCACACCATAGTTTCGATATCGATTTACTTACGACTATCTCGAGAGTACTGTCAGACATCCCATCTTCACGAGATGCATTAGTCAAAACATTACACGAGGTTGATGTGGTACCAGTGGGGTGTGCTAAACTTCACGAGTACTCAGCTACTATACACCAGATTGAGGACATGTATTCTGTTGCAGTATAGACGATGGATGAGATGACTGCCACCAAGGGTTTTCAGACCCAGAGATTGATCGAATTCCCATTGGTCTTCTATCCAGAGTTTGATTTAGTACCATACTTTTCAGTTCATGAGTCTTCGATATCGGATCTTCTGATATCCAAAGATATGGAGGAGGAGCCCACGCTGCTACAGTCATCAGTCCAGCCATTTCAGTTTCCATTCACAGCTTATTCAGCTTCTACTCTGTAGAGGTGCTTTTCTGACTCAGATGGACATCCTGATCTAGCCCAGCAGCTAGAGCTAAATGAGGGACACCATTTTGACCTGACAGAGACAGACAATCCCATATTTGAGCCGTGCATACTCCAGTTCGACGAGATTGATACATTCTTTGAGGACCAGATGTTAGCCAGCATTGCCACAATTTGAGGATCAGTTTCAGACATTTCTACAGTATCACCATTGTTGACCAGTACCCTGACTTGTTCCAGATTATTCAGAGGTCTCTTTCGCCCGGTGGGACATTTGTGTGCGACGAGTGGGTCCTTAATAGTAGTGCAGAGTCCTAGTTAGATTCTGATCCTCCCTGTCTCACTGATGATTTAGTATTACTCCCTTAAAATTATCTGTGGGAGGATGCCCCATATGCTATGTACTCAGTTTCACTTTTTGAGAGTGTATCCGATCTATTGGATCACGAGATCGAGTCTTCTGATACTTCTGATCATGCTGAGTCTGAGTTGTCTCACCTCGACGACCCTCGCGAGGATGAGCCGATGTTCGAGATATCCGTTGATGTTGCTGATATTTCTCCATTATATGCATCAGATATTAGCTCTCTTATTGAGTCTCCTGATCTTAATCTTACAAACCTGTTTGAGACGGTGATTAACGTGGAGGATTCCATTACTGATCCTTCCTTCTCCACGTTCGACTTCTTCATCTCATCCCTTCCACTCCATTCTGATCTTGAGCCAACGAATTCTTTTCTGCTACTAGAGCATGATTTCATCTTCCCATATCTTCACCCTGTAGAAGACTGCATGATTGTTTATTTGTGTGTCATCCTCTATACTATTGACCTCGTCATGGTTCTTGTACCAAGACCACGATGAAAGTACGACATTCGCCTTACAGATGACGTCATGAACCTTGATACTACATTTTCCTAGCCTTTGCGCCCAGCTAGGGGCATAAAACCTAGCGCTTGTTGAGAGGCACCTCAACACTGTCTACTTTGTATATACATGTTTCGTCTTGATTTTTTCCTTGTTTCTTCCGTTTTTATTTCACACCCCATGTCTCGTTTAGGATTATTTCTGGTATACTTAGGATGCACTTTATCCTTAGTAGAGGGGGTGTAGACACCAAGTTGTTCATCCTCGTTCTGTTTCATTACTCTTGTCGTTGCCTATACTTAAGGATCCTTCCCCTTAAATATAGGGGGAGTGATGTCGTTCCTTTCATCTTGTATATATTTGTCTTCGTTTCTATTATTTTCTCACTTGTCCTCCACACTGTTCATATTTATTTCTATACTTAGGGATCTTACACCTTAAGTATAAGGGAGGGGACAAGATGATTCATCGCTTAACTTGTACATTCTATCACTCAGTTTTTCCCTTTATGTACAGTCTGCTGTACTTAGGATTACTTGATCCTAAGTATAGGGGAAACACTGAGCCCTCTTAATTCTATTGTTTGATTCATCGTTGTAGTATAGCATTCCTTTTCACTTCCCTATACTAAGCACGAGTTATTTCTTCTTCATTGCTCTTGATTCACTCTAAGGACATTGTTCGAGCAAAGTATATGGGGTGTAGTTTAAATTGCATATATACTTTATCCATAACTCGTACTTTGTGTAAGTACGTTAATAAATAAAATGGCTAAAAATCAACTATTAAAAATCGTAAAAAAAAATTAAAAAAATTTTTTGTACATAAAATTCTTTCTTGCACATACATAGCTATTTATAAAAACTGTTTTTATACAAATGTTTGTAAAAATATTGTGTGTAAAAAGTTTGTAAATATTTTTGATATCAAAACTATGTATATAGTACAAATTTTTTATAAAATGTTTGAAAAAGAAAAGTTTGCAAAAACCCTTGTGTAAATGTTTGTAAATAGTTTGCAAAACGTATGCATCCATGCACACATTCGAACACTTTTCAAAAATTTTGCACTTTTTCGAAACCTTTTGCATAAAAAGATTTTTGTATATACTTGTACATTCTTCTGAACCATAGTTGACATTTAAACTAGCATGGAGTTAAATTGGAAATGGAGCTTGGTTAAGACCTTAATCCACCTAATTCTAAGAGGAACCTTATATGATTTAGGGTTGAGACTTTTGAGGTCCATTGATGACTTAATTCTTTGAATCCACTAGGCTATGATCACATGTCATCATGATGAGCCAAGTAAAACATTTAACAACACACACATGACTTTCACAGACAATGGCTTTGCTTGCACTAGCACCTTACACATAGCTCTCTACGGATGAGGTGGTGAGGAGGTAGTTTCCTTTGGCTTGGGATAGCATACGAGGGTAGTACTTCTAGGCGGAACCTCTCGTCTTCTTTTAGGGAAGGAAGTGCGCCTCAACTTGGTCTGGTGGTGATGAGGTCTAAAGACGTGAGTTGTGGGTTGCAATAATGCTTCAAAAGAGGGATAGTCTACTGGCTCAAGAGGAAAAGGTCCTTATGTATATATGATGCACCATGTAGATATATTGTACATATGCACATCAAAAAAATGTGCAAAAGAAATAAAAACTCCAAAAAAGTGGTGGGTCTAATATAAAATGAAATACCCACCGGAGTGTATATAGCCAAATAAAGCAAAGCTTATGTTACCCATTCGCATCTCATGAAGCTTGCAGCAGGGAGACTTAGCTGCACTGGTTGGGCTCCCAAGGATACGTGGCTACACTAGCCACGGTCCATTCTCTTATTTCCCCTCTTCTTGAGCTAGTTGAACTTGAACTTAGAAGGGAATACCCCGCTCCTCGAGGAAAGAGCTTCCAGACTAGGGCATTAGAGTTACCTTGTTGAGGGAGGTTGTTACCTTGCCGTTTCTGAGATGGGGAGCTACATATCACGTACACAGTATAAGAAAAGATTCATGGTCATTAGAGTTTGTGTATGTAGACTTGTTCTGATCTGGATTATTAAGGAGTCTTGACCATAGAGTGGTGGAACATAGAGGCTGTTGAGTCTTAAACCTAGGTCCAAATAAGGTTCCGACAAACTAATAATCCAAAGGTCTGACTGAGCTCCATATTCTAATTTAATGAAGACAAGTTTAATAATCAACCTTGATTCTCCTCCTTTTGTTTTCTTTCTCTTTTCACTTCTTTTTCAAATAAGTGTTTGCTAAGGGACTAGCAAAGGTAAAGTATAGGGGGTGATGAATCCCTGATCATCACTCTTTATTCTTTTATTTTAGCTAATTATCTTGGAAAAGCATCACGTAAATAGATGTAAATATAATAAGTTAGCATTATGCATGCATTTGTTAATATTACATAATTAGCATGTATTTGTGCAAAAATAAAAGAATAAAGAAAACGAAAAAGGAAGGAGGTATTTAGAATAAATACAGAGTGACCCAAGCCCAAGAGAAGGTCAAGCATTGGCCTGATCGCCAAATAAAACAAGTAGAGGGAGATGGGGCCTACTCTAGTTTGTACATACTATTTGTATAAATAAATAATTATTTTTGTCAAAATAAAAATAAGAAGATTCTTTTTACCTCCTTATATATATAATCCTAAAAATAAAACAAAAATCAGAAAAATAAAATAAAAATAAAAATAAAATCCTCTTTCCCTTGTACAAAATACATGTATATATGTTTCATTCTCTGTTTATTATATACCTATAAATAAATAATAAAATCAAATAAAAATTATTTTATACCCCAAAAATTATGTTATGAATAAATAAAATATAAAAATTGGGTTATTTATGTAAAAATAACAATATAAAAATAATTATCCAAAATACATAGGTATATTATACCTATATATAATACACTATATGTATAAAGACTAATTTATTTTTCAAAAAATTAATTTAAAATCACATAAAATTCCTTGAAAAATAATAAACATTTATTATTTTATTCATTTTTTTAATTTAAATCCATTTATTATTTTTAAATAAATTGTCTTTATTTTTCTAGCAGTTTCGTCATGTAGTGTATTTTGTCCTATTGTGGTCCGCCTAATTGGTCGAGCGGGGATTGTTGACTTCGGTCAACTGACCCCCCCAGACTCCTTTTTTTGCTCGGACCCGATTTGCTGTGCTTTTTGCCGAATTTTCTCGACCTGGTCTGAAGGAGAAATAAAAATAATAAACAATTATTATTTTACTCATTTTTTAATTTAAATTCATTTATTATTTTCAAATAAATTTTCTTTTTTTTCTAGCAGTTTTGTCATGTAGTGTATTTTGTCCTATTCTGGCCTGCTCCTAATTGGTCGAGCGGGGATTGTTGACATCGGTCAACTGACCATCCCCCCCTCCCCCGAACTTCTTTTTTCGCTCGGACCCGATTCGCTATGCTTTTTGCCGAATTTTCTCGACCTGATCTCATCGACTTCTCCTTCCATTTGTAGCTCCGATTGCTGAGGGTAGATCCATGATCCACGCCCGATAATATCCTTAGGGATCCGACCCTCGATTCGTGTGCTCTTGCTCCATCTTTCTCGGACCCTGCAGACTATATAACATCCTTGGGCTCCATCTTCTTATTCCACATCTTTGGCCTCCACTCTTCATCCAAGGAGCTCCGTCCACCTCCCGTGAGTGACAGCGTGTGAGTGAGGAACGTGCAGCAAGGCATTGGAGTCAGAGCCTATGATCTGGCGTATACTCCACCGTGCTTCACCGCGAGGTGAGCCAAGCCTTTGGGCCTGTCGACCCATCGAGGCCATGACCCTCGGAGGTCCTTGACCTCCGGCATAGGCGACAACATCCATCAGGTAGCTTAGGTTTAGTTCTTTTTCGTTGTTGATTCGTGGTTTAGGGGAGTAGCAGAGCCTTCATTGCCGAGCTCTGGTCACCTTGGTTGGAGCATCCCCCTGTCCTTGTGAGCATTCGACCACCTCCACGAGACTCCTACCCACCTTCTCCACCCATTCATCCCTCTCAGTTCGCCCAGGAATGAGATTTCATCCCTCCTCTATCGTCACTTCACCGAAGGGTCACGCCACCCTCCATAAGCCACCCATTTCGAGATTTAACAGGTCGAGGCACTTTGACCTCGACCATGTGGTTTATCTGTGTAGATAGAACACGAAAGGACCTCATCTGGAGGTCAAGGTATTCAAGCACAACAGCTCCAGACTTCACGCTTCGTCGAGACCGCTCTTGAGGTCCTGGGATCTTCTGAGCATCTCCATAGCTGCAAACCGTCATCCCCGATCTTTCACCCATCGAAGCAGCTCCAAAGGACGCTCCTGTGCGTGTATTGGCCAATCAAAGCTCGCTGGAGGTGAGTTCTTCGGTGTTCTTCCATGCATCGTCCCGCCCATCAGATTAGGATCTTCCCCCAGTTCTAATCTCATCCGTCTACCATCAGGGAAGCCTCGACTGTCAGATCCATCTGAGGATCTCATCTGCACCCTCCATCGTCGAAGCGTTATCCGCCCATCTCAACCGTCCAATCATAAGTGGGACGTCTTCGACTGTTGGATAGTTGATAATAAAGGGTAAATTGCACTTAGGCCCTTTCTTATTCTGGATTTACTTTTTAGTCTTGTAAATATTTATCATAGTTATTTTTATTTTGGACATTTTGCATTCTGGACCTATCATTTTTAATATTTGCTTTTTAGTCCAAAAAAATTGTAAATTTAAAACCACAAAAATATGCCTTTTCTTTTCTGATTTCTCGACTACTTTGTAGGCTTTTCTCATGCTTCTTGTGTTCGACCCTGCTCGCTATACCAGGTTAAATAAATAGTGGAGACTGCTACATTCATTTTTCGTGCTTTGATTGTATTATTTGTGCTCTTATTCTTCTTGTTGAGACCGGCTCGAGTGGTTGATGTCGCAGCGGCCTTTGATATCACTTAGCCTCAATCGTCAGAGCGCTCATCATAAAGACCGTCAGCAGCACTGATAGAGACGGCGTAGATAGCAAGTAGGTTCACACCATCCCCTACCATGGGGCAATCCTTGGCAGGCCGTGGTTCAATCTCTTCCACCCCCCTATGCAGACATAGAGTCATAGAACTGTGGGCAACAACTTTGCTTTTGGAGGGAGCTTGTCGTAGTCTGACAACCGTACATGTTACAATGGCAAACAATAGGAACACATCAGGTCTCAATGACAATTCATGGCAGCAGCTCGGGCTTGTAATAGAAGCAGCAGAGTGGAAGACTAGCTAGCTTTTCTAGATTGTTTCAGGTCTCAAGATTTTGACAAGGAGGATGTGACTTTCAATGAGCCTTTAGTAGACAGTCTGTGCTGCCGGATTTAGAGCACCATCACGAGGACAGTTAAATGCAGTGACACATGAGCAGAATCATGCTTCGGGATCGATCGCTAGAGGTATGATTTATGCCCATGGGATTTCTTTACATGCATTGTTTGATTCAAGGGCTACACATTCCTTACTTACACATTGTATGGAGCTCACAATAGGAAAGACTGCATGGAGGTTGCTTCCCCATACTACATCAAGGACCTAGGGGCCCAATTGTTTATCATCTTCTAGGAAGTGGAGGATGTAGCTGTGTAGATAGGTGGGCATGAGATGTCCACTTTCCTACTGCTGATTCAGTTAGAAGACTTCGACATCATTTTAGGCATGGACTGCCTAGAGAGGCACCACACGTGCTAAGACTATTTTGGGAAGATGGCGGCCCTCCATTTACATGGAGTGCCTCTGTCTTAGTTTGAAGGATTGATGACGCTCCTGGCAACTCGGGTTAAGTATGTAAATAAACAATGGTCGTTATGACCAAAATCACCAAGCACAGTCAACGAGAAAAATATATTTTTTGAACAACTTAATAAAAGATAAATCAATCAAAGCAAATGTAAGCGGTTTCGCTATTCTATTTACCTGGTATAGCGACTAGGGTTGAACACAGGGAGCATGGTTTAAAAACTCAATAGTCAAATTTCTAAAATAATTTTTAGTGGTTACTAAATTTTTATTTTAATTTTTTTTACAAATGAAGAACATGGAATAAAAACACACACAACACACTCTTTTGTATTTTTCAGAATAGTCAAAAAATGTATAGAAAAGTCCATAGAAAATCTTTTTGTGTTTTATATGTTTTAAAATATTTTAGGTAAATTTTTTTTAAATTTTTCTGATGTTTTTGTGATTTTCTAAAAATCAAACAGTGTAAAATATAGAAAACAGTGAATAGTCGAGAGTATTTTGCAATTTAAAAATACTTTAAGTGACCCAATCCGCCTAGAAATTAATTTTATGCTTAAGACCAATTAAATATCTACAAACAGAGACTGGAATCAAAATTTTTAGATTTTTCTTTTAGTTTCCACAATTTTTTAAGATTGTTTATTTTTCGTATTTTTTTTATTTTTATAAATGATTAAAGCACAAAAATTGGAAAAAAATAAAAGACACCAAAATACATCTATAGTATTTTTTTGGAATTTTTGGGCAAATTTTCAAATTTTTAAGATTTTTTTAATTCCAGACAGGCAAAGTCACTGTTTTGATTTTTTAAAAATATCAAATGGCAACAAAAATTGATGAAAAATTTATATAAAGATAAAAACTACAGCAGGAACATACACAAACTTTTTTGAAAATTTTTTGACTAAAAAACATTTATTTAATAAAAAAGGGCATGTAAAATAAATAGTATGGACACTAGGGGCTAAATTGCAATTTTTGAAAGTTTTCGCAGCTAAATATAACAGAAATAAATTGCAGGCTAAATGCTGCAAATTACCTAAAACATGGGTGTGGCGCACGTGACTTGAGAGCTTGTTGGGATTGATTTGCAATTTCAGATATTTCCAAGGGCGCAACTACAATTATGCCAAATCTTTTTTTATGTATATTTTAAAACCTGAACCCAGCTTAGGGTTCTTTATTCTCAAAGAGGAAGAGGCAGCAGGGGACGCCGCCACCCGCACATGAGGTCGGGCGGAATGCGGGGGGTGAGGGCACGGAGGTCTGCGGCGGCTTCGCCGCACTCTGGAGGCACCGCTGGGGCGATTGAAGCGGCCAGTGGGCGATCTAGGATGCGGCGATGGTTCGCTGAGGGGCGTAGGCGGACGAGGGGGCACGATCAGGTGGTACCTGGCAGACAGAGCGCGTGCGCACACCCGTGCGGTTGTGCACGCATGGAGGATGACGCTTCTTCTGGAGGGCGGAGGAGCATTGCCATGCGGAGAGCGGGTGGTGGGGGGAGAGTCGCGGGCTCGCGCGCGCCTGGCAGCTAGGAGGCCGGTGGGGAGTTGCGCCGCTGTGAGGGTGGCTGAGGGGCACGGGTGTTGGCTGTTGGGAGCCAGGCGAACGGCGGCCGTTCTGAGCCGCTGGGAAGATGGCGGTGGGGAGCGCCGCCCGTGAGCGGTTGGAACCTGCAGTTTTTTTGTTTTATTTTTTTTTGTTTTTTTCTAACTTTTTTTAAAACAGAAAATATATTGTAATTAGAACTCAAAAGAATTTTTGTATCTTTTTTTTTTGAAATGGAAAATGTAAACAGAAATAATTTTTTATTATTTTTTTATTTTGATTTTCCTGCAAAACAAAGGTCAGAGATAAAAACAATTATATTTTTTATTCTATCCTTTAAAAACAAATGTTAGAAAACAAGATACATTCCTTTTTTTAATTTATTTATAAACAAAAATGGAGTTGGTGAATGGGTCAGATCTTGCGATGCGGAAGATAGATCCGTATCTCCGGTCACCGTGCGTGACCGGAGGTGGAAGATTGTGTGAGATAGAAATGTGAAATGGCGAGATTAAGAGATGAGGTGAAAAATTCGGTCTCGGGGCAGAAATGTGTGATATGGATTTTTTTGATGATTTCTAATACCTAAAGATAATGAAATCGAGGCAAAATTTTAAAGTACGATCTATCTAAGAAAATGACGAGAAATAAAATGCATCTCACCTTGGGGTTCGGAAATGCCGTGATGGCCTCGACGAGGGCGACACGCTGTCACCGGACGGCTCGGAGGCTGGGGACCCTTCTTCAACAAGAAAGCTCTCGGAGATCGGACCCCTCTCCACCAAAGGTTGATCAAGGAATGAAAGAAGGAGGAGGAGCCCATTAAAAAGAGAAGAAAAGTACAAAAGGAAGGAATGTACAAAAGAAGAAGGTTTTTATTGGTTAATTTATAAATTAATTAATTTATAACTAATTAATTAATTAATTAATTACGAATTTCGGAATTAAATAAATTAAATAAATTAAATAATTTCCAAAAATTAATTATCCACCTTAATGGTGGCCAGTAAAGGTATGGAATAAAATCTTATATAAAAGGCATGTTTTTAAACCAAATAAATCAAAAACTTAAATACAGATTTCATAATTAAATTAAATAATTAATGTTAGATAATTAATTTTTTTGATAATTTTTGTATGAGGAAATTAGTTGTATACAAATATTATGTACATATAATAGATACATATGTACAAATAAGGAAATAATTTTTATATCTTTTTTTTAAAAAAAATATTTACATTTTTTAAATGAAAATAATATTTACAAGTATGTACATTTAAAATAAATATGAATAATTATACAAAAATGTAAGTGGTGAAACTGCATAAATCACCCAAGAAAACTGACTTTTTAACCGTGATTCCAAAAATTATAAAACCATGGTCATTTGAAAGATAATTTAATTTAGAGTATAATGGAAGTGATTTTGATTAAATTTGAGATCGTATGGAGTCGGAATTGGTGTTTCAATTATCGCTTTGTGGCTTTTTCTGAGTGTGTTTTTTTGCAGTATGTACATTATTTTATTTTATAATTATTTTTATTATTTACAATACATTTTTTATTTACAACTTTTGTTTTAAAAATAATTAATTTTAAGTCAATTTATGTACAAATAACATGTACGAGTTTTATGCAAATATACAAGGAAAAATATTTACAAAATATTTTTTTGGATTTTTGAATTGCAGACCCTATCTCCCCCTACTTTATTCCTGGTCGATCAGGTCAAGTCTTGACCTTGTCTCAGGGTTCGGGTCAATCTGTATTTATTACATAAATTCATCCTTCATTTTTATTTCTTTTTCTTTTCTTCTTTATTCTTTTATTTATGTACAAAAAGTGTTAAAAATGCATATTTAACAAATGCATGCAAAATGGTAAAGTAATGGAAATAGTGGGTATTTACAGGTGTTTGACTACAAAAATGAAGCTAAAATAAAGGAATAAAGGCAATGAATCATGGATTCATCATTCCCCTATACTTTACCTTTGCTAGTCTCTTAGCAAACACTTATTTCGAAAATAAGTGAAAACAAAAATAAGGAAGAAAAAGGAAAGAAGTTAGAACAATGTTGACTTTTTAACTTATCTTCATAAAAATGTAGTATGGAGCTCTGTCGTACCTTTGGATTATTAGTGTGTCGAAACCTTAATGGGAAATGTATTAAAAACCTAACAGCCTCTAAGTTCCACAAGACTCCTATTCAGGTCTCCTCAACAGTCAGATCAAAACAAGTCTACATACACAAATTCTTATGACTATGAATTCTTACTTGTACGGTTTAAGTGAAATATAGCTCGTCATCTCAAAAGTAGCAAAGAAACAACCTCTCTCAACAAGGTAACTCTAATCCCCCAATCTAGCAACTCTTTCCTCGAGGAGAGAGGATATTCCCTTCTCAGTTCAAGTACAACTAGCTCAAGAAGAGGGGATGGAGAAGACAATGGACGGTAACCAGTGTAGTTACCTATCCTTGGATGCATGAACAGTGTAGACAAGTCATCTGCTACAAGCTTACAAACATTTGACTTTGAATCTCTTAATCTTTTTTTCACTTGTATATACACTTCGGCAGGCATTTTACTTTTCTATTAGGCCTGTCCACTTTTGGAGATTTTGTATTTTTTTCGTCTTTTTTTTGAAAATATATATAAGGTGCAGCATGTACATAAGGAGTTTTTCCTCTTGAGACAGTAGACTATCCCTCTTTTGAAGCATTATTGCAACCCCACAACATCATGTCTTTAGACCTCAACATCGCCAAACCAGCTTGAGACGCACTTCCCTCCATAGAGGAGGATGAGAGGTTCTGCCTAGATGTACTACCCTTGTATGCTACCCCAAGCCAAAAGATTCTGCCCCCTTACTACCTCCTCCATGAATAGCTACGTGTAGAGTGATTTGTCCAAGGTAAGCCACTGAAAGAATCATGCGTGTGTTGTTAAATATTCTACTTAGACTTATCAAGATGACATGTGAACATAGTCTTATTGACTCAAAGAATTAAGTCACTAGGATCTGAAAAGTCTTAACTCCAATTCTTATAAGGTTCCTCTGAAATTAAGTGGATTAAGGTCCAACTAAGCTCCATTCTTCAAATTTATTCAAGACTTAGTTTAAATATAAAAATTATCCCATAAAATTGACATGCTAATGCAAGGAATACAATGCAAAGAAAAGAAACCAAAAATCTTTTTGTGAAATAATTTTCAAATTTTGAACTTTTATGGATTTCTGAAAAATGATGCACATGCAAAAAGAATTCTTTAATGGATTTTTTTAAAACAAAATATTAGTAATATATACAAGTATATACAGTTTTTAATAAGGGTTAGGGGTGAGTTACACATATTTACATAGGGGGGAGTTAATTATTTACGAGAATAAGATGAAAGGATTTACAACTTGAGTAATAGGTATATACATACAGTTGGATTTTTTTGTGATGCATATATTCCTCAAATTTATTTGAAAATAAATTTACAAATAGTTTTGAAAACAATAGTCCAAAATAATTTTTCACACAAGTTTACAAACATTTACACACATTTGAAAACTATTATGCAAACATTTTTCAAACAGTATACACAGGTTTTCAAAATAGTTTTCAACCATTTTTAAAACATTTGCAAATAGTTTTTACACTATCATTTTATTTCACACAAAGAAAAAAATTTTACAAGCCAAAATATTTTTACAAAGGTTGAACATATTTTTCAAATATTTTTCAAACAGTTTTCAAAAGATTTTTCAAATAGATTTTCAAACTACTTTCAAAATATTTTTCAAAATATTTTAACCTAACTTACTAATCAGTATATACAAAAATAATTTTGAGGAAATATCTGCATCTTTTATTAGTTAATTTAGTTTTTTTACAAGTATTTATACCGTATTTTATAGAATATTTTAGCCATATTAAAGATATGAAAGTACGAGTTATGGCTAAAGTATATATACAATATATACGACACCCCCTATACTTAGCTCGAACTATGTCCTCATAGTGATCAAAGAGCTACAAAGGAAGACATAACTCGTGCTAAGTATTGGGAAGTGAAAAGAATGCTATGATACAATGACGATTAAGAGAATATAATCAATAGAAGTCGGTTAACCCCCTATACTTAGGATCAAGTAATCCCAAGTATAGAAGATTGTACAAAAGGGGAAAACTGAGGGTTAGAATGTACAATGTCTACCTCCCCTATACTTAGGGTAAAATGTCCCAAAGTATAGGCAGCAAAATAGAGGTACAAAGAAACAAAAGAATAATCACAAGTTTGACACCCCCCTATACTTAGGGTAAAGTACACCCTAAGTATAGCCTGAGAATGAGATGGAGATGGGGTGTGAGATAGAAAGAATGTATGATATGGACAAAATGATCTATACAAATGTGAACAATGTTGAGGTGCGTCTCAACAAGCGCTAGAGTTTACGCCCCTAGCTGGGCGCAAAGGCTAGGATAATGTCGTATGAAGGTTCAGGACGGTATCCGTGAGGCGTATACCTCATTGTCGTTGCAGTCTCGATGGGAGAACAACAACGAACTCAACAGTGTAGATGATAACACCAAATAAACAATCAGGTCGGTGTCTGCTACCAGGTAAAGATATGGACAGATGAAATCGAGCTCCGGTAGCACAAAAGAAATCGTTGGCTCAAGGTCTGAATGGAGTGAAGGAGCAGAGCCGAAGAAGTCGAACGTGGAGAAGGAAGGATCTGTTAGGGAATTCTCCATGTCAATCACCGTCTCAAATAGATAAGAAAGATCAAGATCATGAGACTCACTAAAAAGGTTGATACCTGATGCATATAATGTAGATAAATCAGTGAAATCATCGAATACCTCAAAAATCAGGTCATCCTCGCGAGGGTCGTCGAGGAGAGAAACCTCAAAATCATGATCAGAAATATCAAAATACTCGGTCTCATGATCCGACAGATCGTATGCACTCCCAGAAAGTAAAAACGAGTACACATGGTCTGTGGCATCCTCCCGTAGATAACCCTCAGGGAGTAATGCCAAATCATTAGGGAACTGGGGATCTATGCTGTCAAATATCATGTCCTCCAAAAATGTATCGACCTCATCAAATGGGATGACACAAGAATCAAATATGGGACTATCAAGGTCTGTCAAATCAAAAATCGGTCCCTCATCAAGCTCTCTCTGCTGAGATGAATCCAAATGTATCTCTAAATATGAGAAGATCTCCTGAATAAAAGACACAGAATAAACTGCTTATGGACACTAGAATGACTCAAAGGATGGCTGGGATGTGAGTTCCTCCTCTATTTCTTGGGATATTAAAAGATCTAGAATCCAAGAATCATCGATGTGAAAGTGCGAGACTGGCTCAATTTGGTTTTAAATCCAATGGGTACTCGACCAATGTCCAATTCTCGAAACACACAGTGGTAGTCAACACATCTGTCAAATAAGAAGTAGTAGCATCCATGTCCTCTGCTTGGTGTGGGCTGTCAAAATCGACATGATGTGTCACACACTCATCTGGTGTCATATCTCCCTCATGCATTGTCCTGAATAAATCATCTTGTGAATATGGAATGTTTGAAAGTGTATCCAACATGGTCTCAAATAAATCCAGGTCGGGACTGTGGTGTGAATCACCACATGAGGTAATGACATATGCAATCTGCTCTGCTATCCTTTCCCTCATAGTGATGTGGATAAGGTCAGTCATCGAAAATCCATGATCTGGAAATCGCCTCAAAAGATCACGTAACCTCAACCATGAATCTATCAATGTCTCATGAGGGTTAAATGAGAAGTCATGAATACAAGACTGCATCATCTCTGCTCTACGTTGGGTGTAAAATCTCTGCAAAAATAATGATCGTAAATCTCCCCACGTAGCAATATTCCTTCCCAATCGTCTATGCCAATTCTTGGCTCTACTCTGAAGTGTAAATGGGAAGGTAATTAGCATCATATCCTCAGAAGTGATATCAGAATATGATCGTGATCCACAAATTTCCTCAAACTCATTGATATGCAAATACGGTTCATCATGCACTTCCCCTGAAAATTTCGGCAGTAGATCAATGAACTCTAAATCTAGAATGAAGGGTCTCAAAGTAGAAGCAGAGTGTGCTTCCTAATCTGTGTACTCATCCATCATGTCAGGATAAAAGTCATCCAAAGCTCGCAACTACTCCATATCTTCGCCTATGGAATGCACTCTCATCTTAGCACGGTAATTGCCCGGGTTTCGTATTTGGTCAATCTGGTCTCCTTGGGCTTCACTCACGGCATGTCTCGAATGGGAGGTTGGGTAGGGAGAAGATGGGAAATCGATCGGAGTTCTGACCTCCCAAGAGAGAGGGTGGGAATGATGGGTATGAAATGTAGAAGCCGCAGAATCCGGCTGGAATGGAATGCGACCCACCATGAAAAGAGGGAAATGAAGGGTGGGCGGGTGGGATAGAAGAGACAGAGTGAAGGAGAGAGAGGGTGGGATAGAGAGAAAGAGGGAAGGTGACTGCTAATTCTTTAAAGATGATCGTAACTAACTCACACCAAAGACATACAATACACAATGCAAAACCCACAATTCACCAACTCTACGCAACGTGAAGACCGTAAGATTTGGTCTTTAATCTTTTCAATTTTAAAGTTTAGTGATAAGACCAAGTTGTACAAACACCTAGGAGGCTTTAATAGGATTTGGGCACTACTCCTTAGTGTGTATGTGAGCGAGTAAAAGCGCAAACAATGAGGGGATAACTCTCCCAAAATAGTGATGTGAATTAATTACGTTTGATTTTAAGGGTCAAGTTCAATTACAAGTCCCAATTTTTAATTTTTGAATTTTTTATTTTTTTGAAAATTATCAATAAAACGTCTAACGAGATTTCTGATTTCCTTTATTCCTATATCCACAAAACAGAGGGGAAAACGGAAAAGAAAATGCACGAGAAAATATGGATGCAAATGCTAGAGATAGAGGTGCATACCTGACTCTAATATTCTACATGCAATATGATCCCCGCAGAAAAATAAAACTAATCTAAATGAATGCAATGCGAGAACCGTCCTAAACAAAAACTTCTATTATCGTGAAGCACAGATTTATTTGACTAAGTCCAAACGAGTTCTAAAGGAACAGATATTCTATTAGGGGCTTTGGATCTAATGCTACCTGACTCAATCAAATAGAAACCTATATCTAAGGGCTCAAGCACAAAAAATCCACATGAAAAAATAAAAAAAATAAATGCAAGAAAACAAAACACGAAAAACAGCAGTGAGGTCCCCAAAGTGCACCGGCATTTGGCGAAACAAACCTCAAAATATCCAAGTCCAACTACATTTCAAAGTCTAAATTATTATAATTATTCACAAAAATTCTCTAAATAAAATGATAGTCTTCTGCTCATCTGCTCCCCTTCCTGTGCTAGTCCCTCCAAAGAGTCCAAGTCGTATCCATGGCGGTTCCTCACAGAAAAAGAGAAACAAGAGATGGTTAGATGGCAGTTATAATAAATAGAGATAAAAAAATGAAACCGAAAAATGACTAAAAAGTCGTGCTCCCCGGCAATGGCGCCATTCTAATGAGACGCCTGACAACTCAGGTTAAGTATGTAAAAAAACAATGGTTGTTGTGACCCAAATAACCAAGCACAGTCAACGGAAAAATATATTTTTTAACCACTTAATAAAATATAAATCAATCAAAGCAAATGTAAGCAGATTCGCTATTCTATTTACTTGGTATAGCGACCAGGATCGAAAATAAGGAGCACGATTTAAAAACTTAGTAGTCAAATTTTTAAAATAATTTTTAGTGGTTTTTGAATTTTTAATTTTTTATTATTTTCAAAAGAAGAATAAGGAATAAAAACACACACAACACACTCTTTTTGTGTTTTTCAGAATAGTCAAAAATGTACAGAAAAGTTCAGAGAAAATATTTTTTTGTTTTATATGTTTTAAAATATTTTTGGTAATTTTTTTTTAAATTTTTATGATGTTTTCGTGATTTTCTGAAAATCAAACAGTATAAAATATAGAAAACATTGAACAACCAAGAGTATTTTGCAACTTAAAAATACTCAAAGTGCCCAATCCTCCTAGAAATTATTTTTATGCAAAGACCAATTAAATATCTACAAACAGAGACCGGTAATAAAATTTTTAGATTTTTCTTTAATTTTCTATAAGATTTTTCATTTTTCATGTTTTTTTGATTTTTATAAATGATTAAAGCACAAAAATTGGATAGAAATTAAAAGACACCAAAATACACCTACAGTATTTTTTTGGAATTATTGGGCAAATTTTCAAATTTTTATAAATTTTCTAATTCCAGACAGGTAAAAAGTCACTATTTTTGATTTTTTAAATATATCAAATGATAACAAAAATTGATGAAAAATTTATACAAAGATAAAAACTACAGCAGGAGCATATATAATTTTTTTGAGAATTTTTCGACTAATAAAAAGATTTCTTTAATCAAAAAAGGCATGCAAAATAAATAGTCTAGACAGTAGGGCTAAATTGCAAATTTTGAAAGTTTTTGCGACTAAATATAACAAAAATAAATTGTGGGCTAAATGTTGTAAATTACCCAAAACATGCATGCGACGCACGTGGCTTGAGAGCTTGTTGGGATTGATTTGCAATTTCAGACATTTTCTGGGGTGCAACGAAAATTAAGCCAAATCCTTTTTTTATATATTTAAAAAACTGAACCCAACCTAGGGTTCCTGTTCTTCTCAAAGAGGAGAAGGCAGTAGGGGGTGGCGCCGCCCGCACGCGAGGTTGGGCTGGACGCGGAGGGTGCGGGCACAGAGGTCTGTAGCGGCTGCACGGGGGCCTGCGGCGGCTGCGCCGCTCACTGGAGGCACAGTTGGGGCGGTTGAAGCGGCCGGTGGGCGATCTGGGATGCGACGACGAGTCGCGGAGGGGTGCAGGCATATGAGGGGGCACAGTCGGGTGGTTCCTGGCAGACGGAGTGCGCACGCACGTCCGCACGGCTGCGTACGCATGGAGGACGGTGCTTCTTCTGGAGGGCGGAGGAGCAACACCGCGCAGAACTCGGTGGTGGGGGGGGGGAGAGCCGTGGGCTCGCGCGCGCCAGGCAGCTAGGAGGCCGGTGGGGAACTACGCCGATGCAAAGGTGGCTGAGGGGCGCGGGCGGTGGCTGTTGGGAGCCAGGCGAACGGCGGCCGTTCTGAGCGCTAGGGAGATGAAGGGGAGCGCCGCCCGTGAGCGGCCGGAACCTGCAGCTTTTTTGTTTTATTTTTTTTTAATTTTTTAAAAATGGGAAATCTTCTGTAATTAGAACTGAAAAGGAATTTTTTATCTTTCTTTTTGAAAGGAAAAATGTAAACAAAAATATTTTTTATTGTTTTTTATTATTTTTTATTTTGATTTTCCAGCAAAACAAAGGTTAGAGAAAAAAAATTATATTTTTTATTGTATCCTGCAAAAACAAATGTTAGAAAACAAGATACGTTCTTTTTTTTAATTTATTTATAAACAAAATGGAGTTGGTGAATGGGTCAGATCTTGCGATGCCGATGATAGATCTGTATCTCCGGTCACCGTGCGTGATCGGAGGTGGAAGATAGTGTGAGATAGAAATGTGAAATGGAGAGATTAAGAGCTGAGGTGAAAAATTCGGTCTCGGGACGAAAATGTGTGATATGGATTTTTTTGATGATTTCTAATAACTAAAGATTAATGAAATCGACGCAAAAATTTAAACTACGATCTATCCAAGAAAAATGATGAGAAATAAAATGGATCTCACCTTGGGGTTCGTAAATGTCGTCATGTCCTCGATGAGGGCCGACACGCTGTCATCGAACGGCTCGGAGGCTGGTCACCCTTCTTCAACAAGAAAGCTCTCAGAGATCGGGCTCCTCTCCACCAAAGGTTGATCAAGGAATGAAAGAAGGAGGAGGAGCCCATTAAAAAGAGAAGAAAAGTACAAAAGTAAAGAATGTACAAAAAAAGAAGGTTTTATTGGTCAATTGATAAAATAATTAAATTAATTAATTAATTATGAATTTCAGAATTAAATAAATTAAATACATTAAATAATTTCCAAAAATTAATTAGCCGCCTTAATGGTGCCCATTAAAGGTATGGAATAAAATCTTATATAAAATGCATGTTTTTAAACCAAATAAATCAAATAAATCAAATAATTAAATACAAATTTCATAATTAAATTAAATTAATTATTTAATGGTAGATAATTAATTTTTTAGTAATTTTTATATAAGGAAATTAGTTGTGTACAAATATTATGTACATATAATCATATATATGTACAAATAAGAAAATACTTTTTATATCTTTTTTTTAAAAATATTTACATTTTTTATTTTTAATGAAAATAATATTTACTATTATGTACATTAAAAATAAATAAGAAAAATTATTTATTTTTAAGAGCTGAGGTGGAAGATAGTGTGAGATAGAAATGTGAAATGGATAGATTAAGAGCTGAGGTGAAAAATTCGGTCTCGGGATGAAAATGTGTGATATGGATTTTTTTGATGATTTCTAATAACTAAAGATTAATGAAATCGACGCAAAAATTTAAACTACGATCTATCCAAGAAAAATGATGAGAAATAAAATGGATCTCACCTTGGGGTTCGTAAATGTCGTCATGTCCTCGACGAGGGCCGACACGCTGTCATCGAACGGCTCGGAGGTTGGTCACCCTTCTTCAACAAGAAAGCTCTCAGAGATCGGGCTCCTCTCCACCAAAGGTTGATCAAGGAATGAAAGAAGGAGGAGGAGCCCATTAAAAAGAGAAGAAAAGTACAAAAGGAAAGAATGTACAAAAGAAGAAGGTTTTATTGGTCAATTAATAACATAATTTAATTAATTAATTAATTATGGATTTTATAATTAAATAAATTAAATACGTTAAATAATTTCCAAAAATTAATTAGCCACCTTAATGGTGCCCATTAAAGGTATGGAATAAAATCTTATATAAAAAGGCATGTTTTTAAACCAAATAAATCAAATAAATAAAATAATTAAATACAAATTTCATAATTAAATTACATTAATTATTTAATTGTAGATAATTAATTTTTGGTAATTTTTATATAAGGAAATTAGTTGTGTACAAATATTATGTACATATAATCATACATATGTACAAATAAGAAAATAATTTTTATATCTTTTTTTAAAAAATATTTACATTTTTTATTTTTAATGAAAATGATATTTACTTTTATGTACATTAAAAATAAATAAGAAAAATTATACAAAAATGTAAGTGGTGAAACTGCACAAAACACCCCAGAAAATCGACTTTTTAACCGTAACTCCAAAAATTATGAAACACATCCATTTGAAAGATAATTTAATTTAGAGTATAATGGAAGTGATTTTGATTCAATTGGAGCTCGTAGGGATCGGAATTGGTGTTTCGATTATCTCTTTGCGGCTTTTTCTTAGTGTGATTTTTTACAATATGTACATTATTTGATTTTGTAATTATTTTTATTATTTACAACACATTTTTATTTACAACTTTTGTTTTCAAAAATAATTAATTTGAAGTCAATTTATATAAAATAACATGTACAAGTTTTATATAAATATATAAGGAAAAATATTTACAAAATATTTTTTTGGATTTTTGAATTGAAGACCCTATCTCCCCCTACTTTATTCCTGGTCGATCAAGTCAAGTCTTGACCTTCTCTCGAGGTTCAGGCCATTCTGTATTTATTGCATAAATTCATCCTTCATTTTCTTTCTTTCTTTTCTTTATTCTTTTATTTATGTACAAAAAGTGTTAAAAATGCATATTTAACAAATGCATGCAAAATGGTAAATTAATGGAATTAGTGGGTATTTATAGGTGTCTGACTATGGAAATGAAGCTAAAATAAAAAATAAAGGCGATGAATCGTGGATTCATCAAGGGTGTACATATGATGGAAAGAGCGAGTACATCTCTGCCTTGAGGGTACACTTGTTTCTCAGTCAGGGTTGTGTAGGCTACCTTTCCTACGTGGTAGACTCAACAACGCAGGATCAGATGATTGAGGACATTAAAGTTGTGTGTGAGTTTCATTACGTATTTCCATATGACTTACCTAGACTACCACTAGTGAGGGAGATTACAAACAACTGTTTAGCTCAAGGAGTCTAGGTAAGGAGTTTGAGATCATGTTATTTCTAGGCACACAACCAATATCCATCCCTTAATGCAGGTAGGAACTAGTTTAGCTTAAGGAGCTCATAGTGCAATTACATGAGCTCTTGGAGAAGGGATTCATCCGTCCCATTACATCACCCTGGGGAGCAACAATCCTTTCGTGAAAAAGAAGGATGGTTCCTTAAGGCTATGCATAGACTACAAACAACTGAATAAGAGAATGGTCAGGAGTCGTTACCCATTCCCACGGATTGATGATCTATTCGATTAGTTACATGGAGGAGCGATGTTCTCATAGATTGACCTGCGATTAGGATACCACCAGTTGAGGATCAAGGATGCAGACATGATGAATTTCACATTTTGTACTAGATATGGTTACTACGAGTTCCTAATGACTATGGCCACATTCATGTATTCGATGAACCGAGTCTTCCATCCATACTTGGACCAGTTCGTGATCATGTACATTGATGATAGTGAATCTCCATTTTCACCACCTTTCATCTTCCATTGTGACATTAAATCCCTAGTTAAATGCATGTATATAACATTAATTTGTGCAAAATTATACTCAATAATATACATATAAATACTATATAAAATACTGTATTTAATTCCAAAATAAAAGAATAAAGGAAAAAAAATGAAAAATGAAGTATTGAAAGCACTGAGTAGCCCTATATCCCGAGCCCCAGTCATCATGATGATTGGGTCGATATGGCATACTAATTATACAAAATACAAATTAAAACCCTAATCCATTATTCATTAATACACCACTTTTAGGACCTATTTTATTTTCCTATTTTTACATCTTAAATCAGTAAACCTTTAACATGACTATTATATGTAAAATACAAAGAAAAGTACACAATTTATTCCATTAAAAAATAATGCATTGTATGCTCGAGACATACAGAATAAAAAGCCGCAAAGAAATCTTCACAGACATGTATCTTCTCCATACATAATCAAAATTCACCAAACTCACCTTTATTGTTCATAAAATAAAATTACCTATTTAAAGAAAGTGGTTTCATTTAATTTAGAGTTAAGATGCAAAAGTTGGCTTTTGGGCCCTCATTATGCAATATACATGTATATAATATAAAATATATTAATTCATTATATTTTTCTTTCTCATATTTTTATAAATTAATAAATATTATACAGAACACATTTTAATAAGAAAAAAATAAATAAAACCACTAAAAATACATTAAAATAAAAAGAGTTATAAAATATATAGGTAAAATATACATAGAAGATACTTATATAATATAAATAATCTTTCGATTCTGATTAGCTCAACACCTTCTTGGGAGCCAGCCACACCTGTAGGGGTCTTCAATAGCGTCCAAGTCCCAGCGATGGGAACCTAAAGGTCTCCTTCATCTTCAGCAACCTGGAGCTGAGGACCAGTTTCGTTTCAGGTACCAAGAGCTGCTTCAAGTCCTCATTCCTTCATAAAAATTCTCAATGGCTTGAGGCGAACAACCTGGACCCAAAGTCGAAGCTTATAGCATAGGAAATTGAAGGGGTGTGGATCTCCAGTGATGGGGTGATGGAACTAGATCTATTCTCTCTGATTTATGCAAAATCAGAGGGGGAAAGGGGCTTGTAATGATGAAGAAGGCAGAGGCAACGTAGATGGGGTGAATGGGATTGGGAAATGTGGTGATTCAAAGCAAACAGATGGTTGGAGCTGAAGCTCCAACGATCGATATTTTTGGAATTAAAGCTACATCAACTGAATTTATACTACATTGAGATGAAAACTAAACTACTAAATGAAAATGCGATCTAATGATCTAAATTTAACAACTTAAATATGGGTACCTGTAGCAGATGGGAAGCTTTGTCTGAGATGCTCTGACGAGGCTTGGGTCACCCATCTCCTCCTCCTTATCCTCATAGACAGGTTGAGGAGTTACCTGTTGTCACCGAGAATTCAATCTGATGGGTCCTTTGGGGTTACGATGGAGTAAAGGGGATCAAACTTGCAAAAGAGGTCAAAGGTGTTTATTTATAGATATGGAGGGGATGCAACTTTGAAGCTCGATTGCGTGAAGATCAGAATAGGTCGGTGAAGCCTAAGTGGCTAGCGAGATGGAGCATTGTAAGGAGAAGATGATTTGTGAATAATTTAGGTCGTATCGAGCCCAAGATTATGCAGAAAAAATAGGTTAAGATCAGAGGATAGGTGAAGTCACGGGTTTGACATGGGGGGTAGTTAAAGATCAGAATGTTGACCCGCAAGTCAATGAAGAGTGACTCTGCATTGGTCCACCTAGGACCACAAAAAGGCAAAATAGAGAGAAAATATGAATTAAATAGAAAATAAAACAGACAATGGTTTATTTAAATAAAACGTAAAACATGAAAAATGTTTCTAATTTTATAAACTATTTATGGTGATTTTTAATGTGTGATAATTTTTACAAGTATATCCATATGTATATTTACCTATATTTTAGGTATTTTATTTTTATTTCTGATTTTTAATTTTATTATCTTATGCACATGTATTTATAATATATTTAAGTACATATTTACATTAATTTTTTAATTTTTTTGATTTTGTTTATATACTTAAATAAATATAAGTACATACATTACAGGTGTAGTATACATATATATATTATATTATTTATTTTAATGCAATATTAATAATTTTTACGTTTAATTTTAAAATTTATATCAAATAATATATACAAGTATTTAAAAATATAAGAAGAATAAAAATATAAAGAATCAATAATATGAATAAAATATACATGTACATAGTACAATAGGGCCTCAGAAAGCTGGCTTTTGTATCTTAACTCTATTTTTAATGAAACCTGTCATCGTTAGATAGATAATTTAATTTAAAATACATTGAAGGTGATTTTGGTGGATTTTAAATTCATATAGAGAAGATATTGATCTGTGGATTTCTTTTTACAACTTTTTCATCTGTGTGTCCTAGTTGCACAATGCATTATTTTTCTTGGAAATTAATTTTTTAATTTTTTATATATTTTTTATACAAGTTTCATGTATAACATTTTAATATTTTAGGTTTATAAAATGAAGAATAAAATAAAGCAAAGATGTCAATATTTAAGAGTAAAAATTAGTGTTATTATATAAAGTTTTGACCCTTATCTCTCCCTACTTTAATCCTTGTCGACCAAGTCAGTATTTAGGATCATTTAGTATCTTTGATACTTTATTTATTTTTCTTTTCTCTTCTTTATTCTGTTATTTTGGATTTAAATGCATGTATTTGTA
This sequence comes from Ottelia alismoides, assembly GCA_037367405.1. Lineage (NCBI taxonomy): Eukaryota > Viridiplantae > Streptophyta > Magnoliopsida > Alismatales > Hydrocharitaceae > Ottelia > Ottelia alismoides. The sequence continues at coordinate 350,663 of JAZKJV010003353.1, read as the reverse complement.
CAATAATTAGAGGTTACTTACACATGAATAATGAATGCTAATTTGTACAAGTTAGCTGTATTTACATGCATATTGAGAGGGATTTAATACAAAATGGAAGGATAAATGTAGAAGAATGGCTATTCATCATAAGGCAGAAACCCATAAAGTGTTGGCACCATGGAGGGAATCACAATTCAAATAAAATCATTGCCACTCAAGTGATCTATCCCCTAAGAAGTTTAGCATTGATTTGTATTGAATATGTAGATATCCATCGGGTACATATGGTTACTCATTGGGTATGGGTATTTGTTGAGATGTATCCATCGAATAAATTGGCATGCTTGGGTATTAATTTAGAAACAGATACGGGGTTGACTGATACCGTCTCAAACTCTATTTGTTAACATCCCTACCAACAACTAATATCTAGCAACTTATATGTCTCATGCAACAACTCTAGGATCTCCGAGCTAGTTTCTCATATTAAAGGACGATGCTAGATAAAAGAAATGACAAACATTTTTTAGGATCCGAAATTATATCTTATGAAAAAAAGGAATTTACTACTGATTAGGCATTTTCCTTGAAGCTCTTATTTCTGGTGAACTTATTGTACGAATTTATCACCAGTAATAACTACCAAAAAGTCACCACCAAATATACCCAGTAACAGTAGGTTAATAACTGAGACACGTCTACTAAAAACAGAGTGGATATGATACAGAGGACATAGATATGAGATCAAAAAATAATATCATATAAGTTCCGGTGGAGCCTGCGTCTATGGATGAACACAGGTGCCTCTGCCACACCTTCCTCCGAGTCAAGGCTTCTTGACTATGTCCACAACGGTAGCGTGCTCGTCATATTCAATCTTGTCCACTGGATTTGCTCCTGCAGCAGAGATGGGCAACTCGATTGCAATGCTCTTCTCGTCACTCTTTTGTTGGGAGTCGTTGCCAATCAACTGATCTTTACTCTTCCCCCATATCAGGAAGTAGAGACCAATCACTATAACCACGGCTCCAATGACTCTGCAATCACAATGTCAATCAGGACTCCACAGTTTAAGCAATCGAAATAATTACAAATCAGGGAAATGTAGCCTCACCTTCCCAAGCTTATATCTTCAGCTAAGATGAAGGAGCCCAAGGCAGCAACAACTATCATACAAAGAGGGTTGAAGGCAGTCACGAAAACCGGTCCCCTTTCCCTCATCACTATCCCTTGCACATAGTATGCAACTCCCGAGCACATGATCCCCTACATGTAATCAAAATGTGAAATACTCAATACATGAGGATTACCTTCATATACATACAATGGAACAGTAGCAGTATAATAACGAGAAACTCACGGAGTAAACCGCGGTAGCGAGTCTCATGTCCAAGCCGATGGCCCAAGGCTTGCTGCCCCTTGCTGCCACAAGAGTCACCGCAGTGCTCTCCAAAGTGCCCATGAGGCATATCCAAGTGGTTAGGGACATCTCTGCCGGGTATGATCTCAGAGTATTTGACTGCACCATTACATTAAATAAAGGCATGCATGTTAGCCTGCTTGTACAGCTCGACGTTATTACATATATATGCTGCGAAGAGATGGGTGACCTACTTGCAAGATGAAGAAAAGAGCCCAACAGAAGCAAGCAAATATGAGCATGATCGTGCCCTTGATGAAGTCTCCGCCACCGAGTTGGCTCCCACCAGTGCTGTGATGGCTTCTCCCTTTCGTCCAAAAAAACTGCAATATCGGGCCGTTGTAGAGTATCATCACTAGTGCTCCTGCTATGGTCATTAGTGTCCCCAAGATCTTTGCATGGGTGGGTAGACTCTTCATTTTCAACTTCTCCATCCTACAATTGATTGATGAAGTTACACTGTGTGGAAACAGATTGGCGATTCCGGCGCACGATCATCATTAGTAACCAGGATCGAGGAGAACATACCTTAGAGTAACAGCAAGCAGGAAAGTTATGGCGGGGAGTACGTTGAAGAGAGCGGCGGAGAAGCTCGCGTTAGTTAATTTGGCTCCCATGTAGTAGAAGTTTTGGTCGAGTACCGGTCTGTAAAGTTAAAGGACGTGATTAATGGGAAATTCATTATTTCGGTAATTTATTGATTATAGATTTACAAACTGAAAAGGTACTTATTACATACTCAAGCAGTGCAAGCAACATGATCTTTAGGAAGCATGCGAGGGTCATCTTGGGCCTCACTTTCCTACATATCCATAAGAGAAAAAGAAAAGTATGTAATTAATAAGCAGAGTATGATAGCAAGATGCGTGTGCATGTAATCGGCTTTGGTGTGCTCTACAGAACTCCTATGAATTTACTACTTTTTCCAATATTGCGTGCACGTTAAAAATAATACGTATTCTACTAAGATTTGTGACGTCTCAGATTGTAAGCAAATAAGGAGTTCCGAGTAATCAGGACATCAATAAAATAAAATCAATAGAAAAATGCATATGAGTTCCAAGTCACTCTCCATATTCCTAAATATGGGGAGAACAATTCTATATATTTCTACTTCGTTGCTCCTGCCCCTGTCATCTTTCCATATGCCAAATTATGCGGGTCCCAAATTCTGTATTTGGAGGAAGTCTAAACATATTTATTAAACAACCATCATATAAAGAAACGAAAAAAAAACCGAGGTCAGGGTGTTCGAATCTTTCTTCTAACACTTATAGTGACGTTTTTAGAACCCGGGACTATATAAATCGTTGTTAAACATATACAGTCATATTCATTGTTATATAATTAGTGACGGTCCATATCACAAGACTTGCATGTTTTTATTTTTAAAATTTGAACTAATCGTTAGTTATATCTTAATTCAAAAATTAGCAACGTTTAATTTATATTTTGAGTAGTAACTCATAAATGTTGGTATATTGATCGTCGATAATATTATATCAACAGATATCACATTCATTACTAGTTTTTACTAATATATCTAATTAGTAATATGTCGTATGTATGGTAGATGTTTATTGTGAAGTTGGATCACCAACAACTGTCCAAACACACGGTGTTAATATATAATTAGGGGATAAATTCTAATCAAGAAAATAACGTGAAGGAAGCTTGTGCAAAATATTCATGCATACAATTCAAAAAATGTGGTGTTGAGAATATGCATCAAATGCATGAGAAGAGGAGCTTGGACAAAGGGAGATGTACCTCTCGAAAAAGAAGGCGAAGGGGGCCATGAAGACCGTTGCAATGAGATTGCGGTACACGACAAGAACGAAATGGTTCATGCCATTCTTGAGTGAGGCCACCGAGATGACGTACATACCAGCGAATCCAAATTGGAGGAAGATCATAGCGAAATAGAGTTTGATCTTTTGAAACGCGGCCATTGCAAAACCCATATTTCGTGTCTCCTCCAACTCTAAGCCTAGCTGCAAACTATGCACTAGGAAGATGCTGACGCTCTTAGAAGTTTTGAGTATGAGTTGTATGTGACCAATAAATGCATGATACGTTATATATAGGAAGGTAGGAGAGGGCACCTCCCTAATGGTTACAATGACTGATATAGCACTAAAGGGGACCCATGTTGCTCATATATATCCATGAAAATGCCACCAACAGCATCCACTAGAACATAAGGGCCATGATTGTGCTTGCTCATTATTCCTTGTGCTGGCATAGTTTAAGATGAGATGGACCAATTTTCATGGAATTATAATACAAAAATGCAAGATAATACGGTTTTGAAGTCCTTACGACATTGCTTGAAGAAAGACGGATACCAAAACAAATTAGCTTAGTAGCAACGAATTGTGTTAATGGAAAAGATTATATGGAAACTTGGTTACCTTGAAGTAAGAGATATTATAAGTACATATTCATTATTCTTGTCAGAGTATTGACAATACACTATTGCTACAATTCCTTAATTAACTATCCTACTTTTAGCAACAGATTTAGTGAGATGGATAAACCGTTGCGAGTTAGAGTTTTATCGCTACAATGGTAGAATCTGATGATACAAAATTAGGACATATATATTTTTTAAAATGTAAAAGATCACATTTTTTAACATCTTCTTTCTTTATTGGTCAATATTATTGTCTTAGATGAAAGTATTTATACCACGTAGTTTATACTAGCTCAGTTTATATTCAACTTATCGTAAAAAGAAAAGTTTTAGTTGCCACAACATTGTTGAGCTTGTAGCAACAAATATTCTGTTTTCGACGACTAAACATTTACTACAAAATAACCACCTTGTCGCTCCAATATGTCTATTGGACAACAAAATTTTCATCATCAAAAGCTAGACAAACATTGTGGCAATGAAATTTTTTCTTTTTAAAGTAATTTGGATATATATTGGATTAGTTATACAACTTATAAGTAATTTAATATAATATAATATTATTAATCATTGATTAAATAAAGTCAAAATAATATTAAATATAAAACTATAAACATATTTTATGAAAAATATGTTAAAGAAATAATCCAGATCAACAGATTTCATAGTTGTGACGACAAAAACATTGAACTGTGAGATTTGACCATCGTCTTAAATCACTGGCTAAAAGTAGGGTGGTAAAAGAATTGTTGCATTAACATGTTCATTACCGCCACCTTGCTAATGAAAAATTTATTGTAAATAATGCATAATGAGTCTCTAGCTAAGGTATCTTTCATATTAAGCAAGGATTCCAATGAGAAGCCTACATGAGTACTAGGATACCCGGTAATCAATCTCATAGATGGAGGATGGATACATATAGTGAGAGAAGCCCTAGTTCAAGGTCTCCAAATATATGGTAGATTGATGGAAGAAATAACTTGGAGAGAATCGACCATAGGGAGATGTTGAATGTCTTGCTTGCGGCTTTCCTAGTAGCCTTCTCCATTTCTTGTTGCACTTAACACATGGTTCAGATGAACTCCATTTCTTTAATATGTATATATACTACTTTCTGTTTCTTAATAGTCTATGCCTTCAGGTTTTTCTTAGTCGAGCCTTGCTCCACTCTGTGGGCTATAATGAGGATTTCTACTCCATCCCTCATATGAAGCATAGCCCTTATCCTTGGGCTAGTCCTCAAAATTATAAAATGAGGATTTCTACTCCATCCCTCATATGAAGCATAGTCCTTATCCCTGGTCCAGTCATCAAAATTATATAAAACTAGTTGGTCGAGTTCAAGGTCACAATTCTGTCAGAATTTATAATTACCTCACAAAATCAAATTGTAAAAGTTTATAATTCAAATTTCAGTGGTTCAGGATTATAATTCTTCCCATTCTGATCCATTTAAAAATATTTATCCCAAGTCTAGAGCCTTGCATACTTGAGAACTGTGAGTTAGTTCTATCCTCTTCACTCTTCCCCACTCCTCGTCTTGCCTTCCAACATCTCAGTTCAATCCTGCTTTGAGCCATGTGTTTAACCCAAATAGTCTATGGATAGAGTCATATGATCTCACAAGGTAAGATCACTCTCACAAAGACCAATGGATTAGGAAACAATCAACCCACACAATATAAGATGAAGCAATGCAAACAAGTGCGAAACAAAACTTATTATAACCCTATAATGAAATTGTTAGTCATGTGAGCTCGAGGTGAACTATTCCTACAATAAATGTTATTGTAATATTAGAATTATCAATAAAAGTTACTGATTGTTTCACTCCCTTTCTGAGATTAAATGAATGAATGCACTATAAGGTCCCTCTGTACAATTAGGGTTATGTACCATGACCATCTTAATAATCATACAGTTGTTGGTTCAGTAATAGAATCATAGAGGCTGGTATTTGGATGAATATCTAAGGAGTTAGATAGAGGACTCATCAAGCACCGTCAAATGATTATTAAGAGATGATCTCCAGCCTGAGTAGGAGATGGCAATCCATTCTCATTAGGCTGATATCTGACCAACCTCTTGATGTAGGTCCTCTGCATAGGATTAGAGATTCGGAGGTGTCAGATTAGTTAGGTCAAAGAGTTGACTTAAGGATATTGAGATAACCAAAGTCCTATATTCTATACTGTCACGACACATGCACACATCCTCTGACCGGAGACATATGTGTTACTATATGTCTAAGTATGTACATTTGGCAGTCCAATAGGTTGATGACCTGATCAAGGTCTATACACCGGCGAGCTGGTGTGCATATAAGGGCATATGAGTAATAAGATCTCGCAATGGGATCATTCAGCTTCACTTTTGAACCAGAAGACATGAGCTCACTCATGAGGTATTGGGACCGATAAAATTACATGCATGGTCATCGAGCTTTAGAAGCATGACAAGAATTTGTTGGTATAATATAAGCTTTGGGAAAGCATATGATTGATACAATTTCTCAATGACCATGATTGAGAAACTTGATCTTGAAACCCTGAAGATGACAATATTAAATTGATCTTTATCTTCGGGTTCTTCATAGGTCTTCCAGTATGCATGATGTACATGTATTAGGAATACCTAAGAGTGATGTAATCATAAACGATTGTAAAACCATGACTCTTCCATTCCGAGTGAGTGGTGAAACAAGATTGGATTTTAGTGACTTCTCTCAGTAGAGAAATAATCTGATCTTAGTCCAAGTGTTGCACATTGATCTGAATGTGATTCAGATGCAATGAGAAGATTAGATTTACTATCTTGATTTAATCAAGCATCTATGAGAGGAACCTGAGATTTGGATTTGAGATGTAATCTCAATATTCAAGTCACTATACACGGAACATACAATCTCCATGTCCTTATCTCCAAGTATCTGTAGAGAAAGCGCATTATTCTTGAAAGGGTTCAAGAATAATTCAATAGTTGAATTATATCTAAGAATTGAGAAATGGATGATTAAATGTGATTTAATTATCATAGATAATGTGAATTTGATTCACATTATTTGGATGCATGAGAATGATTATCCAATATAATAAAATGTGATTTAATTATTATGGATGAGAATAATATGGATAGTAATATCCAATTATCCATAATATATTATAAATGTGATTTATAATTTATTAGAGAGAACTTATTATTATTTATATTTATCGATTAATTATTGTTGTGAATTGGATTCACATTAGATAATAAATTGAAAATGTAAATCACATATTATTTTGGGTTGTGAATGTGATTCACAAAACTCCAATAGCAAGATTGCAATATTCACAAATTAATTATGTTTATTGAATAATTTACAACAAGTGTTGTTGTAAATCTTAGAGATTTTCAAGGAGTAATGCAATCTCATGAGATTGCATGATATTACATATCCCATGAGATATGGTGGACGACCACCAATTCCCACAAGGAAAGTGTGATCGTCCCCCTATAATCATGGTTTAATGTAATATTTACTCTTTGATCTCCATATGAGATTGATTTAATTTTTGTATTAATTTATATTGATTTATAAATATAAATTTAATCTAAATTAAATTAATTGTTGTTGGTTTTTACCAACAAAATCTTAGCCATTGAAAGAAGCACAAATCAATCTCAACCATTGATTTTGTGTAGTTCATGGATTGTGATCCATGGACTCCAAAAACCCTATAGGAAGAGGCACCCCTTGCTCTTCTTGGTTACAACAATTACAACAACAAGCTCTCTCCTCTCTCCCTCTCTCATTCTCACACCCTCTCTCCCTCTCTCTCCTAGGGTGATCGTCCACCCTAGCCCTAGAGGGAAGAAGAAGTCGTCGCTTCGTCGTTGTGCTGCCACCTCGATGATCCTTGGTTCTCCATCTTCTTTGGTGCACCACACTGACGAAGAAGACGTACAATCTCGTGTGACGAGATCATGAGTTCCTTTACTTGGATCAACATCTTGGATTGTGAGAAGCACGCGGTTCATCCCCGCGTTCGCAAGCGTCTCCTCCAAAGACCAGACTTGAGACATGAGGTCTCTTTTATTAGAGGCTTGATCGCAACCACGCTACAAGAGGTATTCCTTTATCTATATATGTGGTTAGATGAAATGATTCAAGAAGTGTTCTTGAATCATGTGGTTTCATCACATGAAAATTTTTTAAAAATCCATTGCATCGAACAACTAGAGCGACTTCTTGATCGTATTCAATATGATCTCCATGCTTCGATGATGCGCTTAAGGATTATTCCATATCCTTCAAGTGGTATCAGATCCAGGTTGGAGGTTTTAGATGCGATCCATAAACCTAGGAAGACTTGGGTTCGTTAGGGTTTGCGAAAGTTTTATCAAATTTCATTTTCGCATCTCTGTTTAGTGATTAATTTAGGCCCTATTTAAAATTTTTAAACACAAAATAATCACTTGTAATTTGTTCCTCATAAATAAGAAAACTGTGGGATTTGAGTTTACGTAATTTGGATCCGTTTGCTCAAGTTATGATCATTTTAATGAACATGTATCCACTGTTTCGGGGATTGTGAATCTTAACATGATTAAGGAGTTAATTACTGTTTTGATACGCTTAGAAGTGCATGAAAATTATTTAGGTTCTATCATAAATAAAATTAGAAAACTTTGGAAATTTATTTTGTTTAATTATATTTAAATTGATTGAGTTATGCTAATTTTTGTAAGTGGGGGTCACTGCTGGAAATTACAATCGTAATAAAGATTTGTTATTATCAATTAGTTAAATTAATGGTTAATTCCATGAAATAATTATGGAAATTATTTGAGATATATTTAATGATGATTATTTCCTTAATTGATAATGCATTAACCAATAACTGATTAGATATGATCTAGACCACAATTGGTTATACAATCAACAAACAAACTTGCTTGAATAAGATTGGGAATTTGTTTAGCAAATTTCCTTATAATCAAAATTGTTTTGATTACTACTATATGGTATAACTTCCATTGAAAAATTGATTAACATCTCAAGAACAATGATCAATTTGGCATTATTCTTTCATAAGGTGTATATGGTGTCTAGTCGGGGAGCGTTGGGGTAGTAGATTGCACCGTGTGCGTTCTGTCCCACACCTGTCGGTACAGGCCATGACAACGGGTAGGGACTCGATAATGCAGGAGAGATCAAGGTGTATGTTTCTAATTATTAAAATTTGAATTAATACGTACTTTGAGATAATTCCAAATATTCAAGTAACAATCAAGTTTGTTGATTGAATTGGATTGATAATTGATTTAATGTGATTAAATTGATTATATCTAAAATTTAAACTCTATTATGAATAGATGTGTATTTCCCTTTTGAAGAATTAATTATATTAATATGATTCATGATAATTAATTAAAATTTGAATATGAGGTAGAGGATCACATAAGTGACATCCATGGTCTCCCATCAAGGTAAAGGGTTTCGTCACCAGGGATTGTATGTAGGAGACACATGTCTGAAGTGACAGCTCCTATATGCAAGCGCATTTGGATCAGGCTCTTTGCTTCATGAAAGAGTAAGGCCGTGTGCATAGTGACCCCAATATCGAGACCTCATATTATTGGGGCGATATTGGATTGCGCATAGCAAGTACTAATCATGTTGACAGTTAGTTCAATTAACGACGGGTCAACATCACCTTAGGGGTGATGGGCCATGGTGTTAAAGACCGAATTGGGAGATGCAAGTTTGACTTGCAAGGCAGAATCTGTTCCCGCTTCTCTTTATCCGAGTTACAGGTTCTCATATTATTGGGATGTGACAAAGGTAAAGAGGAGATCCCAAGTTTCTTGCTAGAGATATAGCGGTAAGTATATCTCTTGCTTTGAAAATGATTAAGGGAATGGACTTTAAAAGTTGAAAAAAGTAAGACAAATTTGATTAGAAATTCCTTAATCTAATATTTTAAAATTGAATATATAATTATTTATATGTTCTAATATAGTGCATTCTTAATTTCAGAAAATGAAGTCCATGAACCCACATAGCAAGCTTCTGAAGGTCAATCAACTGACCAGACCAAATTATTCAGATTGGATCCGAATTATGGATCTTGTTCTTTCGGCTGAGCGCATATCTTATGTGTTGACAAAGAAATTATACACATACCAAAAGACTCCGGAGGAAATCGGTTATATTGAAAAATATGAGGAAGATAATAATCTGGCAAGATGTTACATTCTGGGTTCATTGTCCAATGTGCTACAGAAGCAACATGTGGAAATGGCCACTTGCCATGATAATATGACGAATCTGAGAGACATGTTCGGTGACGTAAATTGCACAAAGCATTATAATATAATGAGAGATCTTATTCACTGCAAGATGCATGAGGGGACCTCTGTCAGAGAGCATGTGCTCAAAATGTTTGGGTACCTTTCTGAATTGGAAACCCTAGGAGCTGACATGGACGCAGACATGCAAGCTGACTTCATTCTGCTGTCACTCCCTAAGTCTTTCAACAACTTTGTGGTCACATTTCATATGAGCAAATATGATTATTCTAACATTGGGTTATTGGTTGCATTAAAGTCTATTGAAGACATAATGAGGAAGGATGGCCCCTCTGGCAGTGCAATGGTTGCACAGGTCAAAGGAAAGCGTGGTCAGAAGTAAGGTTCTCGGAAGGGCCCAACCCAGAAGAGAAAGAAGAAGAGTCAAGGCATTGGCTCAGCCTCCAATGCATCCACGATGATGGCGTCGAAGAAAACCGACGTTTGTCACCACTGCAAGAAGCGCAATTGTCCGGAATACCTGAAGTCTACCCATAATGGTGAATCCCCTGCAGGTATAAAATCTACTTTCATCATTGAAATCAGTTTTCTCGTTGGACGAGAAGGAAGTTGGGTTGTTGATTCAGGTGCTTATGTTTATGTATGCAATTTGCTGCATCTATTTCAGGAAACTAAGAATCTCGAAGATGGGGAGATAGTCATCCAGATGGAATCTGATGCAAGTGTTGCAGCAGTCGCCATCGAGACCTGCCGGCTATCATTATCTAGTGGAAGAGTCATTTTACTTGAAGAGTATCTTTTTGTACATGAAGTCAGAGGGAATTTAATATATGTATCTAAACTTGTAGGAAGTGGATATTCATTCCTATTCTGTAATAAATTAGTCATAAATTGTATGATAAATATATTACGGATGGCGTTTTGACTTCTGGTGGACTCTATGAATTGTGCATTGATGAACATGTCATGAATGTTACTACCGCTAATAAAAACCCTAAAAGATCCAGGGAGGATGCAAATCATTCGAATACAATTTGGCATCAAGGGTTTGGTCATTTATCTGTTGTTAGGATCAATAGATTGATAAAAGATGGACCCTTAGATTTCCTACAGGTTCAATCTTTTCCTACCTGCGAACATTTTATTCGAGGTAAAATGACTAAGACGTCTTTTCGTAACAAGGTTACACGATGCGAAGGTATTCTTGACCTAGTACATACCGACGTATGCGGTCCCTTCAGTACCGTGACCCGAAATGGATATTAATGTTATTTAACGTTTATTGATGACCATTCGTGATACGGATTTATCTTCCTACTACGTCATAAATATGAAATCTTTGAAAAGTTCAAAGAATTCAAGGCTTTGGTTGAGAACCAAACCGATAGGAAGATCAAACAGATTCGATCTGACCGAGGTGGCGGTGAGTACCTCTCAGATGAATTCAAGGAATGCCTTATAAGAAAATGGATTTGTCTCCAATCTCACTCCTCCTAGGCCTCCCCAACTTAATGGTGTTACTGAAAGACGTAATAAGACTATCATGGATATGGTGTGTTCAATGATGAGCAAAGCACATTTACCACTTAGTTTTTGAGGATATGCAGTAGAAACTGCGATATATATCCTAAATAAGATTCCTAGCAAATCTATACCTAAAACTACTCATGAGCTTTGGTGTGGAACTAAACCTAATGTAAAATATTTGAGGTTTTGAGGTTGCTTGGTCCATGCGAAGAACGTGGATGCAAGTAAGCTAGAATCTCGCTCTTGTGAGTGTTACTTCATTGGGTATGTTAAAGATGGTATTGGATACCTGCTTTATGACCCTGAGACCCAAAAGGTTTTCATGATCTCTAGAGATGTGAAATTTATGGAGGTTGACTTCCTTAAAGGTCAAGACAAAAATGAAGTAGAGGAACTCATTGAATCTCCTTAGGATTATGAGCTTCCTGAACCAAAAACTGAAGAGATAAATGAAGATGAAACACTCATACCTCTTCGAAGGAGTTCTAGGGTGGTTGCACCACCTGAAAGGTATGGATTCCATGTGTCGGGTGAAACTGACAATGATCCTTCTTCATTTGATGAAGCATTTGCAGATCATGACATGGATAGATAGATGCTGGCAATGATGTCAGAGATTGACTCCATGCATAAGAATGGTGTATGGACCCTAGAGGATCCACCTAAAGGGCTAAAACCCATTGGGTGTAAATGGATCTTCAAGAGAAAGAGGGGATCTGATGGGAAAGTAGAGACTTTCAAGACATGGCTCGTAGACAAAGGCTACATACAGAGAGAAGGCATCGACTACGATGAGACGTTCTCTCTTGTGTCTATGCTTAAGTCCATCCAGACACTGCTAGATATAGTTGCATCTCTTGACTACGACATCTGACATATGGACGTCAAGACGACTTTCCTTAATGGATACCCCAAGGAGGATATCTATATGGAGCAACCCCAGAGATTCATAACTGAGGATGACAAAGTGTGCAAGCTAAAGAAATCCATCTATGGGCTCAAACTAGCTTCTCATAAATGGAACATCAGGTTTGACGAAACCATAAAGAGTTATGATTTTGTGCAGAATCCTGATGAACCATGTGTGTACAAGAAGCTTAGTGAGAGTGTCGACATCCTTATCATAGGGAATGATACATGGATGATGACCAATGTTAAGATTTAGCTGTCCTACAGCTTTAAAATGAAAGATCTTGGAGAAGCTGATGAATCCATGATTCATGAGCTTTTCTGTCGCATTTTTGTCTTAAAACACTTAACAAATGCATGTGAATATTCATTAATTCCCACATTTTATTCAAATTCCATTCATGAATAAAAATACACTTTTAAGCATCAAAAAGATGTAAATAAATAAAGAACAAAGAGAAGAAAAGAAGGCAGATTGTAAATATGTATGTATGTACAATATGGCTCATAAATATAAATATAGTTGCAATGTATATTTATATAACCTAACTCCAAAGACCAAGCCATCATGGATTGGTCAACAAACCAATATGTAGGGGGAGATAAGGAAAGAAAACCATAAAAATAAATTAAGACACACTTCATACACTTCTCACTATTTATCAAATAAATACAAAACTTCATTGATTTTTAATTAATTCATATATAAATATTTTTCACCCAACTCTTTTCTTAATTATTTCTAAAATGTATATAAAAATATAACAATAAGTTAAAAATATTCTCCTGTATATATGCCAAGAAATCCTACTTTTAAATTGTCAAATTCTCAACCTCCGAACATCATAACTTCTTCATACGAACTCCAATTCCACTCTACTCACCTTTAAAGTTCAAAAGTAATATTCTCCAATTAATAGAGGTGGTGTCGTTGAATTCGGAGTCCGTTTGCAAAAGTCGGTTTTTGGACCTAATGACAACAAGGTTTCTGGGCTATTTATTGTATGTAGAACACACTATTTATAATTTTATTAATTTTATAGTTTCTAATTATTTTCGTGACATTGTATTTTCATCATAATATTATTTTAATAAAATCCAAAACCGTAATTTATAGATAAAAATGAATTGGTTAACTTATACCTGTATTTAATAATATATCTAAATTAATTTATTAAAATCCCTAAAAATTCACATAACCTTTATTTATGATTCTAATAATTAAGAAAATACAAAATTAATATTAATTAGTTATTTATTGAATTAAAAAATCAACAATCTATTTATTAAGTATTATCTATACCTATTTATTAATATAATATTTATATTTCGTATTATAATTATTATTTATAAAAAAGTAGTTATTTTATAATTTAGATAATTTAATTATTTACATTTCTTGTTTTTATACCTATTTAAAATAATGCTATTTACTATTTATTATATAATTTATAAGGTATTTATGCATCTAGCCAACCAGGTGCTGACACATGTCAGCACCTGATGCTTCTTCTCCAAGAAGCTGGTACAACTTCTGTTCTAACCGGCCATGTTCGCCTATTTTTCCCTCGCATGCTATAGCTCCTTCATGCGATCCAATCCATTGATTCTATTCTCCTAACAACCTTCTTATTCGGCCACCCTTGGATCAAACTTGAAGACCACGTAATCCATCTATAAATACCTCTAAAGTTGACAGATTCCAACGAACTTTCCTTAACCACCTGAAATACCAGATCCAGTGGCCGGCCTCCTAATTCCTAGCCTTGCTCCACTCGCTCAGGAGGTGTAGCTCCACCCAAGGAGAACCACGTGGAAGGAGGACCATCGGGGAGAAGTTCCAAGGCGTTAACCTCGCCTTGCATCGCCGCCGTGTGCGCGTAGAGCTCCGGGAAGCCGACCCGTCGAGCGACGACCGGTAGCAGTTCTACACTCTGCTACTCACAGGTATTCAACCATCATTGCAATTTTCTTTCTCGATCCTCATGCCACGATTAGCGTGGCTAACTACGTAATTTGATAACCAAATCATTCACCTTAGATGCCATATCTTAGTTTCCTTGTAAATCCAATCGAATCGACTCCGATCTCATCTGGTTTCTTCCCCATTTTTTTACACCTATTTCCATATATTCTGGAAACAACTTTTAAGCTTGCAATTAATAATTTGTTGGCCGATATCATAGCAAATCGAGCACAAATACATCTTCTTTGCAGGTTCATCTTGCATCTGGAGCAATCTTATGTCAATTGAAGTCTTCAATCATCACGCAAATCACCATTAAAGAAGGAGCAACAACTTCTTCCATTCCAGGTGCAACGAGATCGTCTCTCTTCATCGACTTCGCTTCGTCACTCTCCGCCACCTCCGACCAGATTCACCCGTAGGCGAGCTCGAGGGGTAGAGGAGCCACCCCTCTGGCCCTACAGGAGGCCCAAGCACCACTCCAGTTTACGATGATAAATCGGAGAAGGAGGCGCCTTCGTCAACTGCTCAACTGCCTGAAGAACAACCCAAGAACAGACGGGCTACAGTTTGCCGACACGTGGTAGGCGTGGACGTGCCAGATCAATCGCTACGTTCTAATCTCCGCCGTCCAAGTTGAATCGGTAGAAGAATTGCATCTTAAATCCAGAAGACTTCTAGAAGTTCTAGACCATCTCCAGAGTTTCCAGAAATTGCGATTAGGTCCCTTCGTAGGGACCTAATTGCAATAACTTTCTATTTTTTTTACATTCTAGTGCCAGACAGAGGATCAAACTGTAGAATTTTGTTAGTTTTTCTTGCATTTCTACCCCTGAGTTGTAGGGGGACTTTGGACGCATTTTCGACATTATTTTTCCTAGATCTTTTTAGGGTAGTTACACAACTACCCTAGCAAGGTTTTTCAATACTTCTTGTGAAGTTTTTGTCGCTTTATCGTCGTGATTTGATTTGATAACGTTCGACTCCATTTTGATTTGTTTTTTTATTCTTCTTCGAGCTCGTTACTCGCTCGATTTACTTATTATATAATATCACCTATATTTCACCTATCTCTCATATATTATATTGTAGGTAAATTGTTTGAAAAATATCACTTTGAAAAATTTAATAAAAGTTGAAAACTATAAACCGAATAAAAACTTAAAAAAAACAACTCGTTTCGAGAAGAGATAAAAATGATAAAAAGATCCATTTCACTCAAAAATCAAGATATCTCTATTTTGCCTCCTTGTGTTCGACCCAGGCACACTTACCTGGCTAAAAAAAAGTGTAAGGTTTTAAAATAGGAGAGAAGTTGCTTAATCCCTTCTTTTCTCTCTCTCTCCCCCTATTTTAAACCGAAATTTGTTTGATCAAGTTCAGGTTTCGGTTCCGAGTGATTCTCTACATCGACACAGTTCTTATCGCTCACAAGACCCGAGCCTTATCAAAATGGCGCCGTTGTTGGGGAGGCGTTAGAGTTATTTTGATTTTTGACTTTTTCTTGCAATTTTTTACGGTTTTGACATTTATTTTTCGTTCGATTTTTGATTTACGATTTTTACTTCGATTTTACGATTTTTTATGTGTCTCGTTTAACAGTCTTGTTACAGGTTTTTTTGTGTGTTTTCTTGTGTTGTTTCTTAACTAATTCTTGCAGGGCCTGCAGGTTCAGCCGGTTTTTTTTTCAAAAAGTCGAAACAGTTGAAAGAGCAGAGACCGAGTTTCTCGGTTGCAGAGGGCAAGAGTAGTTAGGGTTGGTGTTGTAATTTCTTTTTTCTTCTTTTAAAAAAAAGGGGGCACTTACCCGTGTTTTTGTTTTCGTAGAAAGGGCCCCCTAAGGGTATCCTGACTTGTACCTTCCCTCCCACTTTCTTTCGGGGTCTGATTTACCGAGTACTGCATATTCGAGGGATCAGGGCACCCATCGCGGTTTTTCTCGCATCGACGATTTTTCTATGGCTTTTTTTCGAGGCTAAGTGCTTGCTTAGGATTTTTGTTTTCCTATCTTATTGCGCTTTCATAGTTAGTCTTAGGACTCGCCACCTAGGTGCATGATTTTAGGATTTTTATAAAAATAATAAAGACACTCGGTAGATGTTTGTCTAAAAAACCCAAAAAATATAAAACCACAAAAATAAAATCGGGACTGCTAACGTATCTGATTTAAAAATAAACGTAAGATTCAATTGGTTTGGGAGAGTAATCCCCGCACATTTTTTTCTCAGAGTGCGCGAGTGAGAGACGACCCGTAAGGTTAGAACCAAAAACCCGTATTTCTCGCGATAAACTACTTAGTCTATGCACCTAATCACTGCTTTTCAGTGGGTACGCTCGGGTAGCCGGAAACATTCCGGGTTTACTTAACAGAGTGGGAGCTTTAAAGGACACCGCGTAAGGCCCCGTCCTCAAGTAATACGGGTAGTCGGAAACATTCTATACTTACTCCCATACTGGCTGAAAGCAAGTGGTTTTCTGTAAAGACTCGGGACAGTGTTTCAGGGAAAACATCGGGCACCTATTAGCTCGCGTAACCGATATTTGTTTGCTAATACAACTCTAAACCGACAAGATAAAAGACCAAACTCTTACGGTCATCATCGGGTTGTGTTGGTGAAAACGGGATTTGCTTTGTGTTTTCTTGTGGGGCGTGAGTTACCGCGGCTTTACGCATTTTCCCATATTTCTTGAATCGAAAATCGTGCTCTCCCGATCATTCTCTTGACATCGAAGATGACAACTCGACGACTTTTCTGCTCAGACTCCGTGAGCTCTCGACCATCCACTGTTTGTCGTACATCTTTACAAGCTCGGGATGACCCTCTTCCCAAGTTGGTCCCATCTGATCTCGAGGAGAGTCAGACCTAGACTCCCTCGCCTCCTGGCCAGTCTATTGAGGCAGACCCTTGTCTCAATATATCATCGATATCTCCAGCTAAATTTTCATTGAGTTCTTACTAGACTCGAGCCTTATCAGAAGCATCCTACATCTTGGGTATGAAGCTGTTCAGAAACCGAGAAAAGAGGATATTGGGATTATCACAACATGGATACATTAAGAAGATTCTTGAACAATTCCGTATGGATAGTTCCAAGAAAGGTTTCCTCCCCTTAAGACATAGTATCCACCTATCTAAAGGGATGACTCCTCAAACTATTGAGGAAAAGGAAGCCATGGCTGAATGCCCATATGCATCAGTTATAAGAAGTTAATGTACGCCATGATGTGTACTATGCTAGATATCTGCCATGCAGTGGGAGTGGTAAATCGTTACCAATCCTGCTATGGAGAACAACATTGGAATGCAGTAAAGAACATTTTCAAGTATCTAACACGGACGTAAGATTACATCTTGGTATATGGAGATGGTGATCTCCAAGTCTTAGGATATACAGATTCAGATTTCCAGTCAGATATAGATGATCGAAAGTCGACATCAAGGTTTGTGTTCCTCTTGAATGGTGATGTTGTGAGCTGGAGAAGCAAGAAGCAGGACACTACATCAGATTCAACAATAGAAGCCGAATACATTGCCACATCGGATGGTGCAAAGGAGGCGGTGTGGTTGCAGAAGTTTATCCTAGAGCATGGCGTAGTTTCCTCCGATACTCCCATCCCGTTACTATGCGATAACATGGGAGCCATTTCCCAGGCGAAGGAACCCAGATGACATTAAAAGAGGAAACATGTGGAAAGGAAATACCACATCATTTGGTAGATTCAAAAGCGTGGTGATATCATCATCAACATTGTGGTCTATGCGCACAACGTTGCTGATCCTCTTACCAAACCTTTGACACAGAAGTTTTTTGACCATCATGTAATGAGTATGGGTTTAATGATTGTACCTGAATGGTTCTGAAGGCTAGTGGGAGATTGTTAGCCATGTGAGCCTGATGCAAATCATTCCTACAATAAATGTTATTGTAATATTTGATTTATCAATAAAAGTTATTGATTGTTTCACTCCCTTTCTGAGATTAAATGAATGAATGCACAATAAGGTCCCTCTGTAAAATTACGTTTATGTACTATGGCCATATTAATAATCATGCAATTGTTGGTTCAGTAATAGAATCATGGAGGCTAGTGTTTGGATGAATATCTATGGAGTTAGATAGAAGACTCATCAAGCACCGTCAAATGATTATTAAGAGATGATCTCCAACCTGAGTAGGAGATGGCAATCCTTTCTCATTAGGATGATATCTGACCAACCTCTTGATGCAGGTCCTCTGCATATGAATAGAGATTCGGAAGTGCCAGATTAGTTAGGTTAAAGAGTTGACTTAACGAGATTGAGATAACCAAAGTCCTATATCGTATACTGTCACGATACTGGCACACATCCTCTGACCAGAGACAGATGTGTTACTATATGTCTAAGTATGTACATTTGGCAGACCAATAGGTTGATGACCTAATCAAGGTCTATACATCGGCAAGCTGGTGTGCATATAAGGGTATTGTTGGACATGCGAGCCCACGACGAGCCATTATGCAATAAATGTTATTGCGAATATCATTCCCTGATCTGAAATGAAGAATAACTAATTTGCATAATAGGTCCCTCTGTACAATTAGGGTTATGTACCATGGCCATCTTAATAATCATACAGCTGTTGATTCAATAATTGAATCATAGAGGCTGATGCTTGGATGAATATCTAAGGAGTTAGATAGAGGACTCATCAAGCATCATCAAATGATTGTTAAGTGATGATCTCCAGCCTAAGTAGGATATGGCAATCCTTTCTCTTTTGGTTGATATCTGACCAGCCTCTTGATGCAAGTCCTCTGCATGGGAATAGTGATTTGGAGGTGAAAGATTAATTGAGTCAATGGGTTGACTTAACAAGATCGAGATAACCAAAGACCTATGTTGAATACTGTCACAGCATAGGCATGCATCCTCTGACTAGAGACAGATGTGTTACCATATGTCTGAGTATGTACATTTGTCAGACCAATAGGTTGACGACCTAACCAAGGTCTATACACTGACGAGCTGGTGTGCATGTAAGGACATATGAGTAATACGATCTCTCAAATGGATCATACAGGTTCATTTGTGAACCGGGAGACATGAGATCACTCATGAGGTATTGAGACTGATCAAATTCCATGTATGGTTATCATGCTTTTGAAGCATGACATGAATTTGAAGGTAAGATATATGCTTTGTGAAAGCATATGATCTATACCAAATCCCAAAGACCAAGATTGAGAAACTTAGTGATCAAACCCTGAAGATGACAGTATAAAAGTGATCTATATCTTCAGGATGATCATAGGTCTTCCAGTATGCATGATGTATAGGTGTTAGGAATACCTGAGGGTGATTTGATCATAAATGATTGTATAACCATGATGCTTCCATTCCGAGGGAGTGATGAATATGTTTGGATTTTACTGACTCCTCTCAGTAGAGAAGTAACCTAATCTTAGTCCAAGTGTTGTACATAGATCTGAATGAGATTCAGATTCAATAAGAAGATTAGATTTGTGGTCTTGATTTAATCAAGCATCTATGAGAGGTCCGTGAGATCTGGATTTAAGATGAGATCTTAACATCCAAGTCACTATACGTGGAACAATACAATCACCCTGTCCTTATCTCCAAGTATCTATGGAGAAATCACATTATTCTTGAAAGGATTCAAGAATAATTCCATAGATCTAAGCATTAAGAAATTGATAATTAAATGTGATTTAATTATCTTGTCGATAAGAATAATGTGATTTAATTATTGTGGATAAGAATAATGTGGATAGCAAAATCCAATTATTTGTAATATATTATAAATGTGATTTATAATTATTAGAGAGAGCTAATTATAATTTATATTTGTTAATTAATTATTGATGCGTATTGGATATACATTGTGTAATTAATTGAAAATGTAAATTATATTTTGGATTGTGAATGTGATTCACAAATTTCCAATGGTAAGATTGCAATATTCTCAAAATTAATTATGAATTATTTTTGAAGAATAAATCACAACAAAAGTTGTTGGAGATTATGGGAGAAATTCATGGAGATATGCAATCTCATGATATAACATGAGATTGCCTCCACCACGAGGACATGGTGGACGGCTACCAATTCCCACAAGGAATGTGGTAGTTGTCCCCCCTTTCCTTATGGGGAGTAATCTTCATGCTAATCTCTCCTTAATTACTTGATCTAATTTATGATTGAATATATTTGACATGTCAAATATATTTGATTTAAATTAGATTATTAGTTGTTGGTTTTTTACCAACAACAATTTTGACCATTAGATTGAACACAGATCAATCTCATCCATTGATTTTATATGTCCCATGGATTGAGATCCATGGATCCCAAAACCCTATATATAGAGAGGCATATCATGCTCTCTAAGGTTATGCTTTTGAAGCACATCTCTCTTTCTCTCTCTCTCTCTCTTCCTCCCACATGTCAACCTCTCTCCCACTCTCCTTGGTGGACGTCCACCAAACCCTAGAGGAGATAGCTGTCGTTTCATCGCATGAATTTTTTTAAATTCCGCTGCATAGAACAACTAGTTCGACTAATCGTTCTTTGTCGTATTCGATACGACGCTCACACATCCATGATGCGCTTGAGGATTATTCCATATCCTTCAGTATATGAGTAATACGATCTCTCAAAGGGATCATAGAGATTCACTTGTGAACCAGAAGACATGAGCTCACTCATGAGGTATTGGGATCGATCAAATTTCATGCATGGTCGTCGTGCTTTGGAAGCATGGCAGAATTTGTAGGTATAATATATGATTTGGTAAAGCATATGATTGATACCATTTCTCCATGATCAAGATTGAGAAACTTGATGACGAAACCCTGAAGATGACAATGTTAATTGATCTTTATCTTCAGGTTAATCATAGGTCTTCTAGTATGCAGAATGTACATGTATTAGAAATACCTGAGGGTGATGTGATCATAAATGATGTAAAAACAAACTCTTCCATTTCGAGGGAGTGATGAACCAGGTTTGGATTATAGTAACTCCTCTCAGTAGAAAAGTAATCTGATCTTGGTCCAAGTGTTGGACATTGATCTGAATGTGATTCAGATGCAATGAGAAGATTATATTTACGGTCTTGATTTAATCAAGCATCTATGAGAGGTGCGTGACATCTGGATTTGAGATGTAATCTCAATAACCAAGTCGCTATGCATGGAACATATAATCGCCCTATACTTATCTCCAAGTATCTGCGGAGAAAGTGCATTATTCATGAAAGGGTTCAAGAATAATTCCATAGTTGAATTATATCCAAGCATTGAAAAATGGATGATTAAATGTGATTTAATTATCATAGATAATATGAATTTGATTCACATTATTTGGGTGCATGAGAATGATTATCCAATATAATTAAATATGATTTAATTGTTATGGATGAGAATAATATGGATAGTAATATCCAATTATTCCTAATATATTATAAATGTGATTTATAATGTATTAGAGAGAACATATTATGATTTATATTAATCGGTTAATTATTGGTGTGAATTGGATTCACATTAGATAATAAATTGAAAATGTAAATCACCTATTATTTTGGGTTGTGAATGTGATTCACAAAACTCCAATGGCAAGATTGCAATATTCACAAATTAATTATGAATTATTTTTATCGAATAATCTACAACAAGTGTTGTTGTAAATCTTGGAGATTTTCAAGGAGTAATGCAATTTCATGAGATTGCATGAGATTACATATCCCATGAGATATGGTGGACGACCACCAATTCCCACAAGGAAGTGTGGTCATCCCCCTATAATTATGGTTTGATGTAATCTCTACTCGTTGATCTCCATATGAGATTGATTTAATTTTTTTGATTAGTTTGTATTGATTTATCAATATATATATTTAATCTAAATTAAATTAGTTGTTGTTGGTTTTTACCAACAAAATCTTAGCCATTGAAAGAAGCCCAAATCAATCTCAACCATTGATTTTGTGTAGTCCATGGATTGTGATCCATGGAGTCCAGAACCCTATATAAGAAGAGGCACCCCTTGCTCTTCTTGGTTACAACAAATACAACAACAAGCTATCTCCTCTCTCTCTCATTCTCACGCACTCTCTCCCTCTCTCTCCTTAGGTGTTCGTCCACCCTAACCCTAGAGGGAAGAAGAAGTTGTCATCGCTTCGTCGTTGTGCTGCTGCCTTGACGACCCTTGGTTCTCCATCTTCTTTGGTGCACCAAGCTCACGAAGAAGATGTACGATCTCGTGTGACAAGATCAGGAGTTCCCTTGCTTGGATCAACATCTTGGATTGCGAGAAGCACGCGGTTCATCCCCGCGCTCACAAGCGTCTTCTCTAAAGATCGGACTTGAGACAGTTGGTCTCTTTTCTTAGAGGCTCGATCTCTACCACACTACAAGAGGTATTCCTTTATCTATATATACGGTTAGATGAAACAATTAAAGTAGTGTTCTTGAATCATGTGGTTTCATCGCATGATTTTTTTTAATTCCGTTGCATCGAACAACTAGTGCAATTAGTCGTTCTTGATCGTATTCGATACGATCCCTATGCTTCCGTGATGCGCTTAAGGATTATTCCATATCCTTTAGAAATTGGTATAATGACAAATATGGTCGGGGGTCGAACATAGGGAGAATGGGGATAAGAAACAAAAATTAACTAAAAAGACAACAAATATTTTGTGATTTTATGGTGATTTTTAAGTTTGAGTGGTTATTTAATTATTTAGTTTTCAAAATCTTAGTTTTTTTATATTTTTTAGATTTTAAATTTTTATTTTTATATTTCTTTTTATATTTTCAGAGTTTTTATTTTCTTTTTCTTTATAATTAGTTATAACATAAGTATATGTAGTGTAAATATAATATAGACAATAATAAGAAAAAATGAAATCAAAATTAGGAAAATACCATAAGGTTTTTATTTTTTTTAAAGGTAATAAAAATATTTTTGTTACTTTTGATAATTAAAATATAAATGGTGGGGATATTGGTAAATATAGGTATAAATACACTTTAAGGGCTACTATATAGATATAAACACCTATAAATACTCAACAAATAAGTATTTTTTTATCTTTTTTCTTTTGTACTATTTTTGTGATTTTCTAATTTTTTTGTATTTTTAATTGAATAAACAATGCAAAATATTGAGAAATAAATAAGGCCGATTTGTTTTCGATTTCAATAATAGCTAAATAGTTCAAAAATTTCCAAAAATAATGTTATTCTATAATAGATACAATACGTAAAATACAGAAATAGAAACAAATATTTTTGTTTTTTTGGATATTTTAAATAAAATTTTAAGGATTTTAGTGTTTTTAATTTATAATTATTTTCTTTTACAACTTTTAGGGATTTTTGCTCTATAGGTTCAAAATACAATAATAAACAAATACTATTTTTCGAATTTTTTAAAACACTTTTATATTTTATATGGATTTTTTACTTCAACATGGATTTAATGCGTAGCGATATTATTCAATGAAGAATTGATTTTATTTTTTGTTTTATTTCATATTTTATGAATTTTCTTTAAACTTTATTTAATTAACAGAAATATATATGTGTGTCAAAAATACATAATATATACAAATTATTTATAAAGGAAATAAATAAATGAATAAATGCAAGTTTAGCTGTTGTACACTTGTAAACAATCTTATTTTATAATTATTTGTTATTTTTATTTACATTTTTATTTCAAATTTTATTAATCAAATTGTATTATTTTAAAATCATTTATTTAGAGATAAAAATAGGTGAAGGATATATACATGATGAGTAGTGATGAATATATAATGACTAAGGACCCTATCTCTCCCTACTTTATTCCTTGTCAATTAGGCCAATAGTTGGCCCTCTCTTGGGGTTCGAGTCAGTTTGCATTTATTGCATAAATACACCCTTATTTTATTCTTTTTCTTTTCCTTTTTCCTTTTCTTCTTTATTCTTTTATTTCGGTCAAAAAGAATGTTAATTATACAATATTAACAAATGTATGCAAAATGCTAATTTATTATATTTGATACATATTTACATATATTTTTCATAGGGAATTTGGCTAAAATAAAAGAATAAAGGACGTGAATAATGGATTCATCATTCCCCTAACTTTGCCTTTGCTAGTCCCCTAGCAAACACTTATTTAAAAAAGAAGTAAAAAAGAAATAAAGAAAAGAAAAAAACAAAGAATTTAGAATAATATTGATTATTAAACTTAATTTCATAAAATTAGAGTATGGAGCTCAATCAGACCTTTGGATTATTAGTTTGGCTGGACCTTATTGGGAAATGGACTTAAAACCTAACAGACTCTAAGTTCCACTGGACTCCAATTCATGTCACCCAAACAATCAGGTCAGAACAAGTCTACATACACAAACTTTTATGACAATGAATCTTTACTTGTACTGTGTAAGTGATATATTGCTCCCCCACCTCAGAAATGACAAAGAAACAACCTCCCTCAACAAGTTAACTCTAGTCCCCTGGTCTAGAAACTCTTTCCTCGAGGAACGAGGTATTCCCTTCTAAGTTCACGTACAACCGGCTCAAGAAGAGCGGAAGAAGGGAATGGACCATGGCCAGTATAGACACATATCCCTTGGAGCTTGACCAATGTAGCCAAGTCTCCAGCTTCAAGCTTCCCTAAGATGAGACAATGTATCACCTAATATTTGCTTATTCAACTATATACACTCCGGCATGCATTTTATTTTCAATCAGGCATGTCCCTCTTTTTTGGAGTTTTTGCATTTTTTATGACACACACACAACATTTCTATAAGGTGTATCATGTACGTAAGGAGTTTTTCTTCTTAACCTAGTAGACTATCCCTCTTTTGAAGCATTATTGCAACCTACAACATCCTATCATTAGACCTTAATGCCACTAGATCAAGTTGAGATGCACTTCCCTTCTGGACGAAGATGGATGCTCTCACTAGTTGTTACACAATCGTGTGCTACCTTAAGCCAAAGGATTTTGCCCCCTCACCATCTCATCCATGAAGAGATACATGTAGAGTGCTTGTCCAGGTTAGGGACACTTTCTAGAAGAATCATGCGTGCGTTCTTAAGTGTTCTACTTATACCAATCAAGATGACATGTAAACATAGTCTTGTGGACTCAAAGAATTAAGTCTCTAGGACCTGAAAAGTCTAAACTCCAATTTCTATAAGGTTCCTTTGAAATTAAGTGGATTAAGGTCTTAACCAAGCTCCATTCTTCAAATTTATCCAAACTAGTTTAAATGCCAATAATATTCAGAAAAAATGCATATGCACATGCAAGGACTATTTACAAAACATTTGAAATGAAAGGAAAAGATAAAAATATTTTTGAAAAGTTTTTCAAAGAATTTTTGCAAAATTTTATGGTATTTTTAATAAGAAAGAAAAGAAAGAAAGTTTTTTCAAATATTTAAAAGAATATGTACATATCTACAAAGGGTTTTATTTACAAGTTTCATATACAATTTTTACAAATGAATTTAAAAAATTTATAATGGGATTTTATACATAAGAGTTTTATATACAAAGTTTACAAATAAGCATAGGTTTTATTTACAACACATATATACAATTATTTGATATACCCATAATTTATAACCCATGTGGCAAAAAAAATTTAAAAATCATTTTAGAAAATTTTTTAAAATATTTTCAAAACATTTTTCAAAACTAGTTTTACAAAAAAATTTACAAATCACTTTACAAACAGTTTTTCCAAAAGGTTTTTTGCAAACATTTTTCTTTCACATATTTTACAAACATTTATACCATATACATAATTTGATACTCAAAATAATTTACAAACATTTGACAAACAAAACATTTTATAAGCATTTACATTTGGACAAAAATAATTTTTACAAAGGTTTTTAAAAACAATTTTACAAAAAAATTACATACATTTTTGAAAAATTTTTACAAAAATAATTTTATGAAAATTTTATAAATAATAGCCATGTTATTAACCCCAAAGTACAATTTATGGCTACAATATATATACAATATTTACGACATCCCCTATACTTAGCACGAACGATGTCCTTAGAGTGATCAGAGAGCGATAAAGGAAGACATAACTCATGCTAAGCATAGAAAAGTGAAAAGTATCCTATACTACAATGACTCAAAGAATGAAGGAATTGAATAGAAGTCAGTGATCACCCCTATACTTAGGATCAAATAATCCTAAGTATAGAAGACTGTAAAAAAGGGGAAAATCGAGGAAGAGAATGTACATGAAATCAACGACTTGACCTCCCCCGCTATACTTAGGGTAAAATATCCATAAGTATAGTAAAGAATATCAACAGTTGGGGGACATGTGAGTGAACAATCAAAGGAATAAAAATAGATATTACCTCCCCTATACTTAGGGTCAGATTTCCCTGAGTAAAAGCAGAGCTAATAGGGTGAACATATATTTTAACAACACAAGTTTAACAACCCCCTATACTTAGGATAAAGTGCATCCTAAGTATATCAAAAATCATATAATGAGCCATGGAGTGTTAAACAAAGCAAACGAACGAATGAATGAATATAAATAATATGGATGTAGAAAAAGGCGGACAAAAGTGTAACTCAGGTATGAGATGCAGAAGATGAGAGTCAAAGAACACATCTCATACAAAATGAATATGGGCAACATCAACAATCAACAGGTCGTCATCAAGAAAAGGCTTCAGGCGCTGACCGTTGACTTGAAAGGTGGACTAAGAAGAAAACTCAGATATATCAATGCTAACATTGTCATGTACCTTTCTGACCAAATATGGACTCATCCACTTGCTCTGTAATTTTCCAGGAAATAATCTCAGTCGTGCATCAAATAGCCATACTCACTGCTCAAGCTCAAATTGCTTATGGCTGATGTGTGAATCATGCCATATCTTCACTCGGTCCTTATAATGTAGGCTACTTGAAAAGGATGTATCTGCCCCCCTCTACACTCCTCTGATCTTCTACACTTACAGGATCCAATAATATCTCCGTGACTTCCCATAGTGACTTGTGCTTAATCTCAATAGGTAAGTGGCATGGCTTGCTGTAAATGAGTCGAAATGGAGATGTACCCAAACATGTCTTGAAGGATGTCATATAAGACCACAAGATCGAGTTCAAAAGTTGTGACCAATCCTTTCAATCTAGACGAACAAACTTCTGCAATATAGTCTTGATCTCCCGCTTTGAAACCTCAGTAAGACCATTCGTCCGTGGATGATATGGAGTGGCAACTCTATGGTCTATGTTGAACTCGTCAGCAAGGGCCCTTACCTTGTCGTTAAAAAAATGAATCCAAAACTCTAGGAACCCCAAATCATGATATGATAATCTTCCTCAAAAATCTGCAAATAGTCCTCACATGAGTAGCTGGGGAGGGATTGGCCTCAACCATATGACTCACATAATCTACAGCCAACAAAATGTACTCGAAACCTCGACTCTTAGGGAATGGGCCCATAAAATTAATGCCCCATGCATCAAAAACCTCACAAAAGTGAATGGGATGCATCGACATCATGTCTCTAAGACCACACCTACCCATCCTCTGATAGTTAGACACTGCTTCACGAATTCATATGAATCGTTGAAGAGTGTTGGCCACCAAAGTATGGATTTGTGAACCTTTTGTGTAGTCCGTCTCCCATTGTGATGTCCTCCTGCCTCAAGTTTGTGGCAATAGGTGAGGATGCTATGGTGCTCCTCCTGAGGAATACATCGATGCTAGAACTATCTCCCCTTTGTGTTAAAGAGTTGGATCCTACCAATCATACGACATGGCATTCGCTAGGAAAGTCTCAAGTTGCTGCATGATCCAACCTTGTAGAGCTTTCTTGGCAACGCGATAGTTCACAATGTCAACACAC
This sequence comes from Ottelia alismoides, assembly GCA_037367405.1. Taxonomy (NCBI): domain Eukaryota; kingdom Viridiplantae; phylum Streptophyta; class Magnoliopsida; order Alismatales; family Hydrocharitaceae; genus Ottelia; species Ottelia alismoides. Next base: position 322,235 of record JAZKJV010003353.1, on the reverse strand, counting down.
CATGGGTGAGAGGTGATAGCAAGAATCGCCTTATCTGGTAATGTCTCAGTGATAGGTGTGGTAGTCTTAGAATCCTCAAGATGCTCTAAATGGGAGAGGTCATCTGCCACCACATTCTTGGCTCCAGGTTTATCCTTAATCTCAATATAGAAGGATCCATCTAGTCAAGCATGCCTTAGCATCCTTCTTAGTAATTAAGTATCGTATGACAGTGTGATCAGTGTAAGTAGTCACTCTAGATCTGAGAATATAAGATTGAAACTTATCCAAAGCAAAGACTACAACTAGAATCTCCTTTTCTGTAACAGTATAATTCCATTGAGCGGCATCCAAAGTCCTGCTAGTGTAGTGTATGGCAAAATATAATCCATCCCTCCCCTATCCTTGCATAACCCCTATGGCAAAATCAGAAGCGTCCATCATGATCTCGAATGGGAAAGACCAATCAGGCGGCTAAAGGATAGGAGCTTGCACAACCAAATCCTTGAGAGTCTAAAATGACGAAAGACGCTTATCATCTAAAATGAACTTGCCGTTTTTCATCAGAACATCAGTAAGCAACTGGGCAGTACGCCTAAAGTCCTGAATGAACCGTCGTTAGGAATTGACATGCCCTAGAAAAGACCGCAACCGCTTCAAATTAGACAACACATTGAGTTTCCTGATGATATCCACCTTGGCCAGATCGACCTACATGCCCCTGCTAGAGATGATATGTCCAAGGACCATCCCCTTGAGTCATCATGAAATGACTCTTCTCCCAAGGTAGAACAAGGTTGACCTTAATGCACCGTTGAAGAACTCGATCTAGGCAATAAAGACAAGCATCAAACCCATCGCCGTAAATCAAAAAATCATCCATGAAGACCTCTAAACAGTCACCTGCCGTGTTTGAAAAGATGGAAAGCATACACCTTTGGAATGTAGCCAGGGCATTACATAATCCAAAGGGCGTCTGTCTAGGAGCATACGTCCCAAATGTACAGGTGAATGTCATCTTATCCTGGTCTTAAGGTGTAATGGCCACCTGATTATACCCCAAATACCTATCAATAAAGCAATAATGACTCTTCCCAATTAATCTCTCAATAATCTGATCAATGAATGGTAGCAGTAAGTGATCCCTCTTAGTGACCTGATTCAATCATCTGTAGTCCATGCAGACCCTCCAAGAAGTGGGTACACGGGTAGTAATCTCCTCTCCAGACTCACTCACAACTGTAGTGATACTCGTCTTCTTGGGTACCACATGTAATGGACTAACCCACTTGGAGTCGGAGATGGGGTAGATAAAATAAGCACTCCACCACTTAGATATTTCCTTCATGACCACATCTCAATGATTCGGGTTTAGCGTACGCTGGAAGTCACGTGAAGGCTTAGCATCATCCTCGAGATAGATGTGGTGGGAGCAAAGGGTCAGACTTATCCCCTGGAGATCTGTTACAGACCAATAGATTGCCTTGTGGTTCCTCTCAAGAACCTCTATAAAAAGAGATTCTTGATCATTAGTCAAATCTGCTGAGATAATGACTGGAAACATCACTGGCTCGCCCACAAGGAATGTATTCATGCTATGCGGTAAGGTCTTCAATTTTGGTCATGTGGGAGCTGGCAAATATGGCCTCTGAAATGTCTGACTGAAGGCTACCAGATTGGAATGGGAGAACTCTTGCTACTCAACTGAGCTCAACAAAGATGACCCTATTGGTGTCTCTATCAACTGCACTGGCTTTATCTCTGTGCTGGTTGTAGGCTCTGTAGACATCAAACATGGCAAATACTCATCAAAATCATACTAATGAAAATCTTATCTGAGTCTGAAGGATATGAATCTGAATGACATGAAATGAAATCAACCTCGTTACTAGAATTTACATCGTCAGCCTCTAAGGTATCCTGTGCCACAAGTGTGCTCTTCGAACTCTCATTAGCTGGCATCTGTGAATCTGCTAAGTCTTATGGTATGGCAAGAGCTCTTAAAATTGAATCTGCCCAAATTTCCTCGTTGTTTGTAATCACACAACGCGCTCATGGTGGATGTCTAGCTTTGTATCTATCATCTGCTCCAATCCCTACTATGAGATATCTTATCTCTAGCTCTCATCTCCTTAGTTATCTCTATTTTTATACTCTCTCCCTCAAAGTGAAAGTATACCTTCCCACTATCATGATCAGACATGGCCTTGATTGTCGCCAGGAAAGGTCGGCCTAATATGATGGGGGTATCAATCACGTATTCATGGATCTCCATGTCCAACACAACAAAGTCGAAGGGGAATTTCAGGTCCTGGATGGTGATGACAACATCCTTCAGTAACCCATTATGTCTCTTGACAGATCTATCTACAAACTGAAGTATTGTCCGGCTCCATCAAAGAGGGATAAACTCATAGCGGTCAAGTAAGACTGTTAGAAGAAGGTTAACTGAAGACATGATGTCTAATAGAGTACGTTGAACTGCTACTCATGAATGTGACATCTGACATATGGAGACCATGCATCTGGTTTCTTGCCTGGCAATTAGTTCTGAATAGCGAAGCATGGTGCACGGGTGAGCACATGGATTTCTGCACTTTGGTTTCACCTCTTCTTCCAACAGACTTTGGTCTTCTCTCTAAGGTTCTTCTATAAGAGAGGGATGTGCGCTAATGCCTTATGAAGAGTAAGCTGCATATGAAATCTATCTATCATCGGCTCGTTTAACTCTAGTTGTTGTCTCCTTTTGGGATTTTTTAGTTTTTGTCCCTTGCCTAAGCGGAGTGCTTGATGGAAGGGGATAGAGGGGCCCTCCTTAGGAACTAGAGGGTCATTAGTATGAGAAGGTCTCTGAAGATCCTGTATTTACCCTAAGTAATTTGTTGGAATTAATGTTGATTTATTCGTTGCAGTTAGGCAATTTCAGATTAATCAAAAACCCTAAATTCAATTGTTTGTCTAATAAAGCGAGCAATCAATTTTTTTACTGGGGCAAGACCAAGGTTGAACTCAGGGAGGCCACTGTTTCTATAGGTTTATTTATAGTTGATCTAGAGGTTAGGCTTTCAGAGATACATTTTTTTAGTATTTTTAGGTGTAATTAATGGGTGAAATGCAATTTTATCAAAGTTCAGGGACTAAAATGCAAATTATGATCATTTTAAGTCCAAAAATACACAAACATGGCCAGATTGTGAAATATGATGAAATTAGTCTACTGAATTTTTTTTGGAATTTTTAGATGCATATGAATTAATTATGAATAAAATAATGAAGACTAGGTGATTTTGAGTTAATTAATTTTCATAAATACCAAACATCATTATTTTCTATAATTAATTTATCCCAGATTGGTCTATGTGAGAGACATCTAGATCAACTTTTAATTCATAAAAATAAGAAGTGAGGAATTAACTAAAAATCAATTACTAGAAATAATCATTTATTGTGACCTCGATAAGCTGGAAGTGATATGAAATTTAGAGACCATATAAAATAACCTACAATCTACCTAATGTGAATTTTTTGGACTTTTTAAATCAATGACTAAATAAATATCAATTTTAGAGCATAAAATGGGTAAACTACGATAGTTTTCACCTAATTAATTTTAATAAATAATCCATTTATCACAAAATGGTAAATAAATACTCATAAGATAGAAAATGATTGATGTACAACATGTTATTTTAGAAATAAAAAATGTCGTGAAATGATTGTTAAAATAAATGTCCAACATAGGGGTAATTATGCAATACAGAAATAAAAGCAAAAAAAAAAGCACACATGGACAATTCTTTAATTACTAGATCCTCTAGGGGTTGCACAAAATTTTCCAGCAAAGCATGTGACCCTCACGTGATGCTTTTGGTAGGGGTCTTTGTGTGAATTCTTGGATATGCAGGGACCACAACATAATTTTTCCGAAGAGGGTGTGCCTTGGACGTGCGCTCTTGAAGATGGGACCTGGTTGCAATTGCTTCCAACCATCATGTGCCTTGCACATGAGGTGGGCAGCTGGAGGAGCATGACTAGGAGGGCAGTGCACGTCGCGGGAATGAAGCATGTGTATGTAGGGTAGAGGTGGAATGGTGTTGGCGATTGGGCTGGAGGTCTCCACCTCCGTCTATACATGACGAGAGGGGGAGAGGTGTGGTCGGTGGTGCGAGGGTGGATCAGTGAGGAGGCAGGGGTAGCCATAAGTGGTGCAGTAGGAGGAATGAGCTCTTACGGCTGGAGCAGTGGCATTGGGGGCTGCGGTGGAGGCATGGCATTCGTGTGGTGCTCCTGCTTGTGGTAATGTAGAGAGAGTGCAGAAGAGTTGAGGTCAGTGACACCGTAGAGGAGGAGCCGTGCGAGTTCGAGGGTGCAGTAGCTGGTAGAGACGAAGCGCGTAGCTACGTGACAGCAGTCGCTCGAGGCTGCTGGAGGGCACGGTCGTGGGAAACTGATGGAAGTCGATGCGTGAAGATGATGATGATGGAAGAATGGAGAACATGGGTTGTGTTTACTGGAGTGGAGAGGGAGAAATCGAGTGGAAGAAGAGCAGAATAAAGAACGGATGAGGAGAATGGAAGAAGAAAATGAGAAAAAGAAGAGAAGAAGAAGAGTCCACCAGAAAGGATGGGGGAGCTATGCTCGACCTAGGTCTTTGCCTCGAATCATGCGATGGATCGCGACGAAGCTGGAGAAGCTCTCTTGCGGGAAGAAGCTGCAGTAAAGAAGGATGAGATCTGATGATCATTTTTTCAACTAGGGTAAAGTTATTAATTAAGCAAGTGCCATTGTTACCCTAATCAATCAAGCGATCAATGAGAAAATCAACCACTAATATATCAAGCAGGCAAATAAGTGGTTTTGCTATTTTATTAACATGTATAGTGACCGGGGTTGAGCTCAAGGAGCACAATTATACACTAAGTAGTAAGATTCTAGAATAAAAATCATTTTAGTGGTTTCTAGTTTTTCAAATTATTAATTTTTCAAAGTAAATGACATGAGCATAATGAATAAAGGCACACATCGGCAATTTTTTGTATTTTTAAATTGGTAAAAAAATGCTCTAAAAATGCAATATTTTTTGGATTTTTGTATTTTATAGCGTTTTTGCAATTTTTATATATTTTTCAAATGTTTTTGCAATTTTCGAAAAAAAATCAAAAGGAATGAAAACAACAAACAATGGACAACTAGGATTGTTTAGCAAATTTAAAATAAGTAAAAAGTTCAAAATTTTTGAAGGTTATTTTTAAAATAAACTAGAGCAAAAATATCTACAAATAGGAAATGAGATCATAATTTTTGGATTTTTTGTTGATTTTATATTTTTTATGATTTTTTAAGTGTTTGTAGATTTTTAGGGTTTTATTATGTTTTCTTGAGCAAAGTTTGTACATGAGCTACAAGTAACTAAATGCACCTACAGTAAGTTTTGTGGAATTTTTAGATATTTTTTGAATTTGATAATGAACTTTCCAAAACAAACATGGATTTTTACGGTATTTTTGTATTTTTAATAATAGAATGCATGAAAATAAACAAATAATAAATACATGCAATCGGAAATCGCAGGTAATTTTTAGGTAATTTTTGGAGTTAGTTTAATATTTATTGCACTAAATAAAAGACTTGTAATAAAAAAGACTCTACAGGGACCTATCTCTAATTATTCTAAGTTTTGGGCTGTCTGGAATAACACAATCAGGAACTATGAGAGCCGCTATGCAATTTGTCCACAAAATACACGTGTTATACAAAGAACATAACAAACAGGGGTATAGATGAAAATCCTCAAAATATATCATTATCTACACAACAGGTGAAAAGTCCAGGAGAGAATATGCAAAAACACCACAAAGCGTGTGCGGGAGCACGTGACAACAACTCAAAGGGACTAAAATGCAAATACCAAAAATAATAGGGTCCTTACTTTAAAATTGTTTAGCTACACTTAATGTTTATTGGACTAGAGTGAAAGAAAGAAAATTATCGGGAAAAATAGAAATATACCCTTCGTTAGGATACGTATCGAACGCGTGGAGCTTCTGGCATTGATAATCCTAATGAGGCGGTGCAAAGCTGATCTGATGGTTCTGATTATTTCGGGGATGTGCGGTAAGATCTAACACGCCAGTATAATCCAATGGTCTGCAAGGCTGATTTGTCGGACGGTGTAGATGAGAGTCCATCTCAAATCAGACGGCTAACGGTTAGGCACTATCGGATGGTCCTTATCAAGTCTTGAGCTCCGTCTCCAGATCGCACAATAAAGGAAGGTGCTGGACAAACTCCACTCAGGCGAGATTCAACATGACACGGAGGAAGATCCATGGGTCTGATGAAGTCTCTAAGGGGTCCGGCACCTTTGTGAAGTCGCTCCGCGTTGTCCAGGTGGCTCGGATGAAGCAGTGGATGGTCGGATGGCCTAAATGGTGGTGCTCCACCTGGAGCTGCTCCGCCACCTGATGTCAAGCTCCTATCACGCTTCCTTGTGCGTGCATGTACCTATGAAGGGAAGAAGGACTCAGACGTTTTGCTCAGGTCACGTTATTTCTTGCAAATGTGAAGATAAGCGACATGGAAATGGAGGGTGGTTTCCGACAATGACGGAGGATGGAAACCTAGCCTAGTACTACTCCGTTGAGAAGGACCCATGATGATCAGATCATTGGAGGAGTTGGAAGATGAGTCAAAATATCGATCTGTGCTGCGATGGTCAGAGTTGGAATATGGCAGATGGTTGATGATTGGAATCGAAGTGAAGAGAGAAAATAAAGGGGAATGGAGTTTACTGAGTAGCCTACGGTGAACGGTGAAGTGCGACGAAGGTGGATGTGAGGTCGCGGCCTCGATTCTACTGCAGGATGCAGAAGAGGCTGATCACGACGAAACTCCAACCACGAGATGAGCAACGTCGAATCCGTCACCAATCTGAGCTTCCAAAAGCTCCTCTAGAACCCTACCACTGATTTGTAGATGTGAATGGAGGAAAGAAGATGCGAGGGATGAGTTATTGATTTAAGGTGGCAGAGGAGAGACTTTATAGGGATGCCCCAGGGTATGGAAGAATCGAGGTGATGTGCGAAACCTTGGGGCGATTCAGACCAAAATAGTGATCCACAAGAATCTTGGATCAATGAGGAATCTCGGGACCAAATCTCAAAATGGATGGAAGTCGGAGTCGGGCATGAAAAATGGGAGAAAAAGCTCCAGTGAAGTGGGTCGGGCCTGACCTGGTTGGGGGAGAAGGTTGACTGCGGTCAACGATCTGAGGTAGACCAATAGGAATGCATGGATTTACATAATTAAATAAAAAAATGACAAATGGCTTCAAAAAAATGAAAAAAAATAAAAAATGTAATTTTTTCATACTATTTTTCTATTATTTTTCATTATTTTTATGAATATATAGATATGGTATACACAGTATAATGTAGTATGTAAAGGTATGATGTGCCGATATAATATATACATGTATTTTTATTTTATTATTTTTGCTTAAATACATTTCATTTTATATTTTATTTATTTATAACATAATTTAAAGAGTATAAAAAGATTTTTATTTGATTTGTACAAATTAAATAAAGGTGTTAAATAAATAGGTATTATGTATCATATTGGCAAATGTGCAAAGGAGTTTTGATTTTATTTTTGCTTTATATTATTATATTTTATTATTTTTATTTTAGTTTTGGAGATATTTACAAGTAGTTGAAAATATAGTATGCACAAAATATAATATAAAATAATTAGGTATAGGTGTTTACAAATATAGACAACATAGGACCCTTATCTCTCCCTACTTTATTCCTTGTCGATCAAGCCAATTACCGACCGTCTCTCGACGTTGGGTCAGTTTATACTTATTAGATAATTACATCCTTGATTTCTTTTTCTTTTCTCTTTATACTTTTATTTTTGAAAATGTGTGCTAATTATGGAATATTAATAATTTACTTTATTTACACTTATTTATATATGTTTGCTAAAAGATGAAGCTAAAATAAAAGAATAAAGAATGAGAATCATAGATTCATCATCCCCCATACTTTACCTTTCCCAGTTCCTTAGAAAATGCTTATTTGAAAAAGAAGTGAAAATAGAAGGAAAAGAAAAAGAAACATCAAAGTTGATTATTAAACTTATCTTTATCAAATTTGAGTATAGAGCTCATTCAGACCTTTGGATTGTTAGTTTCGCAAAACCTTATTGGGAAGAGGGTTTAAGACTCAACAACCTTCAAGTTCCACAGTTCTATGGTCAGATCTCCTCAACAACCAGGTCAGAGCAAACTACATATGCAAACTCTAATGGCTATGAATCCTTCCTTGTACTGTGTAAGTGATATGTAGCTCCCTACCTCAAAAATGGCAAAGAAACAACCTCCCTTAGCAAGGTAACTCTAATTCCCCAGTCTAGCAACTCTTTCCTCGAGGAGTGGGGTATTCTCTTCTAAGTTCAAGTACAACCAGCCCAAGAAGAGGAGTAAAGAAGAGAATGGACCGTGAACATTGTAGCCATGTATCCCATGGCACTTAACCAGTGTAGCTAAGTCTCTAGCTGCAAGCTTCCTTAAGATGAGATGGTGAAATACATAAGCTTTGCTTATTCACTATATACACTCCGGCAGACATTTTATTTTCAATCAAGCCTATCCCCCTTTTTTTGGAAATTTTGCAATTTTACAAATCTTTTTGGACATATATACAACATATCTACAAGGTGAAACATATACACAAGGAGTATTTCTTCTTGAGCCAGTAGACTATCCCTCTTTTGAAGCATTATTGCAACCCACACTCTCATGTCGTTAGACCTCAATGCTACTAGATCAAATTGAGCTGCACATCCCTCTCTAGAGTAGGATGGGAGGTTCCGACTAGCTGTACTACCCCTGTATGCTACTCCAAGCCAAAGGATTCTGCCTCCTCACCACCTGTCCAAGTCAAGCCATTGTCTCTGAGAGTCATGCATGCGTTGTTAAGTGTTCTACTTAGGCTCATCAAGAGGACCTGTCAACATAGCTTAGTGAATTAAAAGAATTAAGTTGCTATGGACCTGAAAAGTCTTAACCCAAAATCTTATAAGGTTCCTCTGAAGTTAAGTGGATTAAGGTCTTAACCAAGCTCCAATTTTCAATTTAATTCCAGACTAGTTTAAATGTCAACCATAATGCTGAAGAATGTACATGCAAATATTTACAAAAACTCTTTTTGGTGGGAATTTTTCGAACTATGTAAAATTTTATAGAATTTTTAATTTTCACAATTTTAGGTATTTTGGAAGATGGAGTAAAAAGAAAGGAAAATTTTTACAATGATATACACATATTTACCAAGAGGTTTATATTACAGATTTTATGTACAAGTGGATTTTATCTAGAAGATATTTATTAACGATATTTAAATACAAAGACTTTAGAGGTAGGTTCTGGTTTTTACTTTACATATATATACTAGTAGAATTCATACCCAATACTTATTTCCTTAGGTGACAAAATAATTTAGCAAATATTTTATTCTTCACATAATTTTCAAAAATTTTGTACAGTAAACCTAATTTTTATACAGAAAATAATTTTACAAATCCTTTTGGAAACAACACATTTTTACAAACATTTTTACAAGATTTGTACAAAATTAATTTTTGCACAAATTTTTATAAATAATTTTGAAAATAAAGTATTTTATTCATGTTTTATAAATAATAGCCATGTTATTAAAGTACGAGTTATGGATAAAGTATATATATACAGTATATACTACACCCCCTATATTTAGCTCGAACGATGTCCTCAGAATCATCAGAGAGTGATGAAGGAAGACATAACTCGTGCTGAGTATAGAGAAGTGAAAAGAATGTTATATTACAACAACTAAAAAGAATGAAAGAATAAAATCAATAGAAGTCAGTGATCACCCTAGACTTAGGATCAAACAATCATTAGTATAGAAGACTGCACAAAAAAGGAAGCCTGAGGAGTAGAATGTACCGACATTACCTCCCCAATACATAGGGTAAAATATCCTGGAGTATAGGCTGCAAAAATAGCGGTAATGGAGAAATGGATAATCACAAGTCTAATATCCCCCTATTCCTTTGATCAAGTACATCCTAAGTATAGTAAAATCATAAGATGGATCTAGAGTATTAAATCAAACGAATGAGTGATATAAACAATATGGATTTATACAGCTGCGGTTTAGAAGTGAAAATCAAGTATGAGATGCAGGTGATGTGAGTCAAGGATCACATCTCATACATAATGAATAGGGGCAACACCAACTATCACATGATCATGATCAAGATTTGGGTTCAGGCATTGACCGTTGATGCGAAAGGTGGACTCAGAAGACAACTTAGAAATGTCAATGCTACCATTGTCGTGCACCTTTCTAACCAAGTATGGTCCCTTCCATTTGCTTTGTTATTTCCCTGGACATAATCTCGACCTAGCATCAAATAGCCATACTCTCTTGTGGGCTCAAACTGTTTATGACTGATGTGAGAATCATGACATAGCATCACTTTCTCCTTGTACTGTAGGCTACTTGAGAAGGCTACTTGAGAAACAAGACCATTCATCTGTAGATGATATGGAGTGGCAACTCTATGGTCAATGCTGAACTCGTTAGCAAGGGCCCTTACCTTGTTGTTGATAAAATGAGCCCCCCATAAGAAATCAAGACTCTAGGTACCCCGAAATGTGAAATGATATTCTTCCTCAAAAATCTGCAAACAAAGTTTGCATCTGCAGCTCGAGTAGGGATGGCCTCAACCCAACGACTCACATAATCCACAGTTAACAAAATGTACTCAAATCCCTAACTTTTAAGAAAAGGACCCATGAAATCAATTTCCCATGCGTAAAAAAACTCACAGAAATGAATGGGCTACATCAACATCATATCTCTCTGTCCACAAGTGCCCATCCTTTGACAGTCAGTACACCTCCTCACGAAATCATCTAAATCATTGAAGAGGGTAGGCCGAAAAAGGTCGGATTGGAGAACTTTCTGCATTGTCCGTTGATGTCCTCCTGCCTCGAGCTTGTGGCAATCGGTGAGGATGCTATGGTGCTCCTTTTGAGGAATACACCGATGCCAGACACTATCCCCTCCTTCGTGGTAAAGGGTGAGATCCTCCCAATGGTACGACTTGGCCTTTGCGAGAAAGGGCTCATGTCGCTGCCTGTGCCAACTTTATGGAACTTTCTTGGCAACAAGATAGTTTACAATGTCAGTGTACCATGGAAGCTAGGTAATAGCTAGAATCAAATCATCTTTGAATGTCTCAGTGATAGGTATGGTCTGATCAGAATCCTCAAGATGCTCTAATCGGGAGAGGTGATCCACCACCATATTCTTGACTCCAGATTTATCCTTAATCTCTATATCAAACTTCTGGAGTAGAAGGATCCATCTGGCCAATCTAGCTTTGGCATCCTTCTTGGCAATTAAGTATCATATGGCGGTGTGATCGATATAGATAGTTACTCTAGATCCAAGAATATATTATAAAAACTTATCAAGAGAAAATACTATCGCTAGCATCTCCTTCTCAGTCATAGTCTAGTTCCGCTGAGCGGTAACCAAAGTCCGGCTAGCGTAGTGAATGTCAAATGGTACATTATCTCTCCTCTGTCCAAGCATAGCCCCTACGGTAAATTCAAAAGCATCTATCATGATCTCAAACAGAAGTGACCAATTGGGTGGATGAAGGACAAGAGTATGAATAACTAAATTCTTTAGAGTCTCAAAGGATGAAAGACACTTATCATCTACGAGAAACTCATTGTCTTTCGTGAGTAAATCAGTAAGTGGTCGGGCAATCCGATTATTGTCATGTATGAACCATCGTAGAAACTGACATACCCTAAAAAAGACCACAACTGTCTCAAATTGGACGGTGGAGTGAGTTTATTGATGATGTCTACCTTGGCCGGATCAACCTCCATGCCTCTATTGGAGATGATGTGACCAAGTACCATCACTTGAGTCATCATGAAATGACTCTTCTCCCAAGATAAGACTAAATAGACCTCTATGTAGCATTGAAGTACTCGATCTAGGCAAGCAAGACAAGCATCAAATCCATCGTCGTAGATCGAAAAGTAATCCATGAAGACCTCTAAATAGTCGCCCACCATGTTTGAGAAGATGGAAAGCATGCACCTTTGGAATGTAGCCAGTGCATTACATAAAATAAAGGGCATCCATCTAAAAGCATATGTTCCAAACTAGCATGTGAATGTTGTTTTCTCCTGGTCTTCAGGTGCTATGACCACCTGATTATATCCCAAGTACCCGTCAAGAAAATAGTAATGTCTCTTCCCAGCTAAACTCTCGATAATCTGATCAATAAATGGTAGCAGGAAATGATCCTTCTTGGTGGCTTGATTCAATCGTCTATAGTCCACACAAACCTTCCAAGAAGTGGGTACTCAAGTAGCTATCTCCTCTACAGACTCATTCACAACTATAGTAACACCCGCCTTCTTGGGTACCACATGTAAAAGGACTAACCATTTTTATTCGGAGATGGGGTAGATAAAATCGAACCACTTGGATATTTCCTTCATGACTACATCTCTAAGATTCAGATTTAGCCTTCGCTGGAACTCATGCGATGGTTTGGCATCATCTTCGAGATTTATGTGGTGAGAGCACAAGGCTGGACTTATCCCCAAGAGATCAACAACACTCCATCCGATTGCCTTGCGGTTTCTCTCAAGAACCTCCATCAAACGAGATTGTTGGTCTTCAGTCAAATTTGCTGAGATAATGACCGGGAACATTTCTGGATCACCAGCAAGGAATATGTACTTCATACTCTACGATAATGTCTTCAGTTCTGGACATGTGGGAGAAGGAATATCTGGTCTCTAAAAAGTTTGAGTGAAGGCTACCAAATTTGTATTGGACAACTCTTGCAGAATCTCTGAATCCGATGAAGATGACCCTGCTATGTATCTATCAACTGTACTTGCTCGATCTCCATCCTAGTTGCGGGCTCTATGGACATCAAACATGGTAAATAATCATTGAAATCATGCCAATCAAAATGGTGTCTGAGCACGAGGGATCTGAATCTGAGCCATAAGAAATATAGTCTACTTCGCTATGCAAATCACGATCATCAGCCTCCAAGGTGTCATGTGCCATGAGTGCGCTCTCCGAACTCACATCATCAGGCATTTGTGGCTCTGCAGTATATGAAGATGTAACAAAATCTCGTGAAATCAGATCTATACAAACAGCTTCATCATCTGTAATCACAAAATCACATTCCTGGTGGACGTCTAGCCCTGAATCTGTCATCTACTTGGAACTTCGTGATGAATACCCATTCATCACTTTTTATTATTTTATTTTAGCTACAAAACCTATGCAAAACACATGTAGATAGTTGTAAATAGCAATAATTACCGTTCAGCATGCATTGTGTAAATATGAATAATTAGCATGTTTTTGTGCATAAATAAAAGAATAAAGAGATAAAAGAAAAAGAGGGAGATATTTAGAATAAATATTGAGCGACCTAATCCCAAGGGAGGGCTCAGCATGGGCCTGACCGCAAAAGAACCCAAGTAGAGAGAGATAGGGAAGCTCATGTGTCTGTACATATACCTATAAATAAATAAAAAATATTTTCCTCTTATTCAAAATAAAAATGGGTGTATACTTATTTGTATATATTTGTAAATATAGAATTAAAATAAAAATGAGAAAAATAAAATCAATAAAAATTCCTTCTTCAATGTATATACCTACCATGTACATAAAACCCCATATCTATTTATTTCCCCTTATAAATAAATAAAAAAATACAATAAAAATATGTACATATTCCATATTCCATAATGTGAATAAATAAAATAAAAATTAGAAAAAAAAAATAAAATAAAAAGAGATAAAATTAAAATAAAAATCCACATTGTATATATACCATGTACATATTTGTATATACCTATTTATTTAACCCTTGTAAATAAGTAATATAAATAAAATAAAAATACCCTATTATTCCAAAATTTATGTTATAAAAAAATAAAATATAAAATGGAATAATTGTATAAAAATAAATAATTAAAAATTAAAAAAAATAAAAAACCCATATTGTATATAACTATATATACTAATACTATATTGTAAATACATTATTTTTATTTCAAAAAAATAAATAAAAATTTCAAAAAATAATTTAAAAATAAAGAAACATTTTTCATGTTTTAAGTTTTTCGAAAATAAACCATTTAATATTTTTTTATCGAATTTTCAAAGAATTAATAAAATCTGAATTCTGATTGGTCCACGGGGGATTGTTGACCCCCGGTCAACTCTCCTCCGCTGACCCTCTTCTCGCGGATCTGGGCGCCTGACCCGATTTCTTCAAATTTTAGAGCCCTGATCCAAGCTCCATTTACCCAAACCCTAGGTCCTAATCCTCGATACATCCGAGATCCACGCCGATGCATTCGCCTAGGGATCCGTGCTTCACGGAACCCTGCCCGACTCCATCTTCTCGGACCTGCAGTGGTATATAGCTTGACCTCCGCCTCACAATTCACACCATCTTTGGCGCTACTCCATCATCCCAGGACCTCCATCCCCTTCCTCTGAGTGACAGCAGTGCGAGGGTGGTGTCGAAGAGAGGAGAGGAGCCCTCCGCTACTGATCCGGTGAACTCCTTGTCGTCGTGCGTCGCCGTGAGCAGCGCCCGAGCCTCGGGCCTCCGACGACCCTCGAGGCGACGACCAGAGCTTCCAGAACTCACCCACAGTCGACCACATTCATCAAGTATACCCTATTCTTTCTATCTTTCTTGAATTTTCGATTACCTCCAAATAGCTTCGATCATCCATTTCATCGATTACTCCCACTCCGATAACCGTTCCGACCATCCGACTCATCCATCATCTTCGCCAAACTCCTCTCCACCTGCTACACCCTTCCATCCAACCCAGTTCGCCCAGGAACTGGGAGTTCAACCTCCTCCGCTGTCGCCTCACCGGAGGGTGTCGCCCCAATGCACCCATCTCCCATTTCACCTCTAACCGGGTCGAGGCAGTTTGCCCTCGACCCAGGAAGCTCCCTAGGTTGTTTTGCAGGACAAATGCGACCCATCTGAGGGTCGTCGAGTTTGAGTCCAGGAGCTTCGAGCTTCCGACGTAGCCGGACCATTCCGGTGACCTCCGGTCTCATCGTAGGATCCCAGTCGCTGCGGAGCGTCGAGACGAAGAGATTCCACCTTCCAGCAGCTCCAGAGGAGGTCCACACCGTATGCACGGAGCCAGCGAAGCTCGCCGGTGAAGTGTTCTTCCAGGATCCTCCTTCGCCGTTCGTTCATCCTCGGCGCTCCAGTTTCGATCAGACCCGTCTATTTGTGGAGCAGTCCATCACCGTCAGATCCAGCTGAGGGTTCATCCGGGCCATACGTTCAGAAGAAGAGGAGCCCTTGATCCATCATCGTCCAATCGACACGTGTCCTCCTCTCGTCCCTCTGATAATAAGGGGTAATTTATACTTAGGCCCCTCATGTTTTTACATTTCTTATTTAGTCCTGTAAATATTAGATATAGTTGTTTTTATTTTGGTTAAATTGCATAGAGGACCTGGATGCTTATTGTATTTGCGTATTAGTCCCTATGAGTATGGACCACGTGCTTCGACACGTGAGGACCTAGCATTTTTGCATAATCTATCATGTCGTTCTTGCGTGTTATGGTTTGAATGTTTTAAAATAGGAATTACATTTAGGTCCTTCCATGTCTGGTCCACGTGCATCGCGCGTGTTTAGTGGGACATTTTGCACGAGGGCACCTTTACTTTCTCTGTGTGTTACTGTTGAGCCCCTGCAACATGTTTTATGACATTTTGGTCCCTGTGCACTGTGAGCCTATTTTTGATTTAAATAAAATATCAAATATAACCTAAATAAAGTGAAATTTGGATACGTGGCTCCTGCCACTGTGTAAAAATTTTCCTAATTTTTGGGTACATTTTTGAGGCATTTTGTTATTTTTAAAAATTCAAAAACAGCCATTTACGCCTCTGTCCAGATTATAAAATCATAAAAAAATATTAAAACCTTTTTAAAAATTCCAAAAAATTTAAATTTTTCTTGTTTTTGTGTGTTTGAATTTCTATGCATTTTTGGTAATTTTTGGACTTATAAGAACTATAAAAATTAAAAAACACTTAAAAACTCATAAAAATTCTAAAAAACTATAGAAAATCCAAAAAAAATCATAAATTCTTTTTCTGAATTTTCTTTATTGTTTCTATTTTTCATAAAAATACCTTTAGGCTGTTATAGACCATTTGATATTTTTCTTTCCCTTTGAAGCCTAGCCGGACAACAGCTTCCTGTTTTTGCCTTCTTTTATTTTTAGAAAATTCTATAAAAATTATAAAAATCTCAAAAGTTCACCAAAAACAGTAAAAAATCTAAAAATAATAAAAATATTTTTGTTTGAATTTTTGGACCCTTTTTGAGTGTTTAAATAATTAATTGAATTTGCTTGTTTATGTCTTTTTATTATTTTCCTGCATTATTAAAAAATCCAAAAAATATAAAATACTTAAAAACCACCAAAAATCCTTTTTTTATTTTTTTGGTTTTTACACTACTTCGTAACCCGCGAGGCCAACTCGTGCTCCCTGAGTCTGACCCTGGGTGCTACACTAGGCTAATCTCATAGCCAGGGCCACTATTTTTGATTTTCGTGTTTTATCTTGTTGATTGGTGGTCTGCTT
The DNA here is from genome assembly GCA_037367405.1 of Ottelia alismoides. Lineage (NCBI taxonomy): Eukaryota > Viridiplantae > Streptophyta > Magnoliopsida > Alismatales > Hydrocharitaceae > Ottelia > Ottelia alismoides. The sequence goes on along the minus strand of JAZKJV010003353.1, from coordinate 305,496 downwards.
CTCTTTTTCTTGTTGGGCTGAGATCTCTGTTGATCCGGGTCGCAACGACCCGAGAGTGAATATTTTTATCTGATCCGGATTAATCGGAAATTTTGGCCTCATCAGAAGGCCGAAATTTTAATATATGATCTTGGTGGTTTTTATATTTTTTTGGATTTTTAATAATGAAGGAAAATAATAAAAAGACAAAAATAAGCAAATTTAATTTATTATTTAAACACTCAAAAAGGGTCCAAAAAGTCAAACAAAAATATTTTTATTATTTTTAGAATTTTTACTGTTTTTGGTGAATTTCTGAGATTTTTATAATTTTTATAGAATTTTCTAAAAATAAAAGAAGGCAAAAACAAGAAGCTGCTGTCCAGCCAGGCTTCAAAGGGCCATGAAAAATATCAAATGGTCTTATAACAACAAATTACAAAATGTGTTTTTTAATTTTTATAGTTTTTATAAGTCCAAAAATTACAAAAAATGCACAGAAATTCAAACACGAAAAACAAGCGAAACTTATTTTTTTTGGAATTTTAAAAAGGTATTAATAAATTTTTATGATTTTATAATTTGGACAAAGGCATAAATGGCTATTTTTGAATTTTTAAAAATAGCAAAATGCCTAAAAAATGTACCCAAATGTTAGGGAAATTTTTACACAGTGGCAGGAGCCACGTGTCCAAATTTCACTCTATTTGGGTTATATTTGATATTTTATTTAAATCAAAAATAGGCTCATAGTGCACAGGGACCAAAATGTCATAAAAACATGTTGTAGGGGATCAACAATAACACGCAGAGGAAATAAAGGGGCCCTCGTGCAAAATGTCCCATTAAACACGTTCGGGGCACGTGGACCAGGCACAGAAGGACCTAAATGTAATTCCTATTTTAAAATATTCAAACCATAACACACAAGAACTACAGGATAGATTACGCAAAAATGTCAGGTCCTCACGTGTCGAAGCACCTTTTTAGTGGGACATTTTGCATGAGGGCCCCTTTATTTTCTCTACGTGTTACTGTTGAGCCCCTGCAACATGTTTTTATGACATTTTGGTCCCTATGCATTGTGAGCCTATTTTTGATTTAAATAAAATATCAAATATAATCCAAATAGAGTGAAATTTGGACACGTGGCTCCTGTCACTGTGTAAAAATTTCCCTAATTTTTAGGTACATTTTTGAGGCATTTTGTTATTTTTAAAAATTCAAAAATAGCCATTTATGCCTCTGTCCAGACTATAAAATCATAAAAAATATTAAAACCTTTTTAAAGATTCCAAAAAAATAAGTTTTGTTTGTTTTTGCGTGTTTGAATTCATGTGCATTTTTGATAATTTTTGGACTTATAAAAACTATAAAAATTAAAAACACTTAAAAATGATAAAAATTATAAAAAATTATAGAAAATCCAAAAAATCATAAATTCTTTTGCTGATTTTTTTATTGTTTCTATTTTTCATAATAAATACCTCCAGGCTATTATAGGACCATTTGATATTTTTCATGGCCCTTTGATGCCTGGCTGGACAACAGCTTCCTGTTTTTTCCTTATTTTATTTTTAGAAAATTCTATAAAAATTATAAAAATGTAAAAAATTCACCAAAAATAGTAAAAAATCTAAAATAATAAAAATATTTTTATTTGAATTTTTGGACCGTTTTTGAGTGTTTAAATAATTAATTGAATTTGCTTGTTTTTGTCTTTTTATTATTTTCCTTCATTATTAAAAATCCAAAAAAATTATAAAAATATTTAAAAACCACCAAAAATCCTTGTTTTTATTTTATTTGGTTTTTAGACTACTTCGTAGGCCGCGGGACCAACTCGTGCTCCCTGAGTCTGACCCTAGGTGCTACACCAGGCTAATCTCATAGCCAGGGCCACTTATTTGATTTTTGTGTTTCATCTTGTTGATTGGTGGTGTGCTTCTCTTTTTCTTGTTGAGCTGAGATCTCTGTCGATCCGGGTCGCAATGACCCGAGAGTGATTATTTTTATCTGATCCGGATTGATCAGAAATTTCGGCCTCATCAGAATGGCGCCGTTGCCAGGGAGCACGACTTAGTAGTCACATTTTCTTTCTTTTGTTTTCTTTCGATTTTCGCGGCTTTCCGTGGCTTTTTGTTCGTCCGCGGTTTTTCACGGCTTTTTGTTTGTCTTTTATTTTCTTTTTTTTGTTTTTGACTGTTTTGAGTGTTTGTTTTTATTTCCCATTTTTGCACACATACACTGTTTTATTTTATCTGCTTTATTTACTTGGTCTGACACACTTTGTTGTTTGCTTGCGAGGGCCCGAGGACTGAGGCAGCTCTTCTCGTGGAGCCAACGCAACCGCAGGAATCAGAGGTGGCTCCCTTCTGCATGGAGCCGCAGGAGAGCGCGAGGAGGCAGCAGAGTGCGGGAGTAGATTAGGTGTAGATTAGGTTTATTTCCTGCTTATTTGGATTGTTGTAATAATACATGGACATGACACTCACTCAGACACAGACTTAGACTCTCAGGGTCTGTTTCGCCGAGCACCGGTGTGCTCGGGGGACCCCTCGGTTTTTCGCGGCTTTTTACACGGAATTTGTTGTTTATTTCCTGCCTTTCTGATTCTCACGGATTTCAGCCTTAGCTTAGGATTTTTGCTTGATTGTGCCGTAAATAGTAGGGTCCACACACCTAATAACCCTGCCTGTACCTATAGACCGCTAATTGGACCAAAATAAAAAGATTAATAAAAAGACTATTTGGTCACTTGAGGGGTCACAATCGCTAGAGGTTGTATACAGTGCTGGCAGGACCTGTTGTGGCGGTCACTGATCGGCATCCGAGACCGGACACCGACCCCTCTTGATTGACCACTTAGCCACTGTTCTTTTGAGTAGAACTGCTTATTAGGGCTCGAATTTCCGCTTGCATTATTTAGGTAGTTTAATTTCTGTCTTTCAATTCTGCGTGGATCATATTGCATGTAGACTGCTGGAGACATGTACGAATTTTCTACTCTGCATGCATCATTGATTTCTCGCGTATCGGCTTTTTCGACTTCTCCCCCCGATTTTTGGACTTAAATAACCAGGAGAATCGAAAAATTCGTTAGGCGATTATTTTATTTGAAAAATACCTAAAAATCAAAAACCATAAAATTGAGACTTCTAACTCAACTTGACCCTAAAAAGACACTCACCAGAAAAATTTGTCTTGGGGAGTTCAACCCCCTCCTTGTCTGCTTTGCATGTGCGAGAGAGTGACCCGCACCCTAGGATAGAGCCACATCTGGACCCCTTTCAGACTACTGCTTCTGGGCTAGTCGTTCTCCACTGAGGATCGCTCCGGTCTCCAGTAAAGCGGGCCACGATATCCTTAACAGAGCGAGCCGATCGGGTAGCCAATAAATGGTCTGCGGCTTGTACTGGCAGGGAAAGATCTAGTTCGGGATCGGGCTAGTCTCCTGGGGGAACCGGATTCCCAACAGGTCACGTAATCACTCTGCTATCTTGACTTGATCACCTAATAAAAACTGACAAGATAATTGAGCGAACTCTTACGGTCTTCAGCTCGCGTTGAGTAGGTGAATCCGGGGTTTGTTTACTGATCATATTTGTTACCAGATCCCATCCGCCTGACTCGCCAGATCAAGATGATGGGCAGGAGGTCCCTTAGGCAGCCTCTGGCTGCACCGCTTTTCAGCACTCCCGCCCGCTCATCTAGGTTGGTTCGTGAGAGCCGAGACCCGCTTTCTGAACCTGAGTTCGATTCCGCCATGTTCCCCATCGACCACCCTTCTACTAGTCCAGAGACACCCGTGCTAGATGAGATATTACCATTAGATGATTTATTGGCACCTGAGTATGGGTCTTTTGCCTTTGTAGAGACCATGGCCGGCAGTAGTGACGACTGCACCGGAGGTCCTAGAGCCGAGCAGACATTCATCATGGACCAAGGTGCGATCAACTCTACCCTGATCGCCTCTCTAGAGACAGTGCAACAGCAGCTGAGGAAACAGGGAGCGTTCATGATAGAGATTAGGCGTGAGATGGAGCAGATGAGAGCCGCCCGCGACCAACGCTGGCCCGGAGACGGGCAGAGGAGACCTGATGATGCAGCCGCAGCTGCAGCCGTCGCAGCAGCGGCAACACCGGACCAGCCGAGACCGATGCGGGAGTTACACAACCCCGGATCGACTTTGACGCACCGTTGGGTCGTTCTTCCTGCTATAGTGGGGGACTTCAAGTTCCCCTCGAACACCATGCAGCTTCTCCCCCGGTTCCATGGGCTCGCCACTGAGGAGCCCCATCTCCACCTTCAGGAGTTTCTGATGATCTGCAACACAGTCCACGACAGACAGGTGGACGAGGATACCATCCTTATGATTGCCTTCCCCTTCTCACTGGCCGACAGAGCAGCCACCTGGCTAAAGCACTTGGGGAAGTTCGTGTACACCTGGGAGCAGCTCCGCACCGAGTACTTGAACAAGTACTATCCACTCGGGCGGACGAATGCAGCGAGGGCCCTTATCAGCAACTTCTCCATGCTCCCCAATGAGCAATTCCACGAGGCATGGGAGAGGTTCGGTGAGCTGACCGACAGATGCCCGTACCATGAGATTTCGAAGCCGAACCTTGTTCAGAGCTTCTTCTACGGGCTGACACCAGAGCTGCAAGGCCTGGTGAATGCCTCTTGTGGTGGGTCCTACTTCGCTAGGACGAGGATCAGGTTTGGGCCATCTACGAGGAGATGGCCGAGAACTATACAGTGATGTCCCACACCCGACTCTACACTCAGGGACGCCCCCAGCCACAGACCGTGCAGTACCAGATGATCGCACGGGTTGATGCCGGTCCTTCCACTTCATCAACGGCAGCCGCACAGGTCGAGTCCACAGCCACTGACATGGGCATTATCAGCGAGAAGCTGGACCGGATGGAGATCATAGAAAAGAAGCAGTGCTAGGGTATCACGCAGATGGAGTAGATGGCACAGACACTGAGTGACTTGAAGACCCTGCTCATGTTTCTCCAGGAGGCACAGACGACTTCTCAGCCCCGTCTTCAGGCACGAGGCGATCCGAGCAGCAGCGACAGCTCGTCCCAGCGCTCCAGCTCCAACCAGCCTAGACAGGTCCATCTTGTACAGGTGGAGCCGTACCAGTAGCCGCAGCCATACTACCAGTCGCCACCATCTCCAGACACGCAGATGGTGGTCTACCAGTCGGATCAGCCTCTTGCAGTACTCCCGCCACCCCCTTACGAGTCAGAGCCGTTGATGGATGTCAACGGGATTTGGTACAATCGTCCCTAGCCCAGTATCCGACGAGACCATCCCGGATTCTGTTGGTCGGCCGGAGGTGCCAGTTCCCAGCAGCAGCCGTCAGGACAGGGTGGCTAGTACAGCCATCAGCGAGATCACCAGCAATAGCAGCCCCTAGTGTACCAGCCGCAGTAGCAGCAACAGTCATCCCAGTATGGTCCTCGTCCCTATCAGCAGGGACATTCTTGGAGGTGTGATCAGCCTCAGCAGCAGTATCATCCCCAGTCATACCCCTCTCACCTGCAGCACCTGCCACAATAGCAGCCTCACTACCAGCGAGGCCACCCGTCAGGTTCTCATGGGCCATCCTATGAGAACCCCGCCTTAGACGACATAGCCCGCCTCCCGACTGATCAGCAGGCTACTTTCATACGAGAGATGAACGAGTTCTGCTAGGAGATGCGGGAGATTGTGAGAGGGAAGGCCGCCATACCTGTCCAGATCGAGCGGAACCCGAACAACCTCAAGAGGAAGTCAGAGCAGGTAGATTTCACAGAGTATGCCACTCCGAGTGATTCATTTGGTGATATGTCTGCCTATCTTTTTGATACTGACTTTGTCACACTTAGGAGCGGTAGGATGCCAGCAGGCGGCGCCTTGTCTGAGCGACACCCCGAGGACACTTCCAGAGCGCCAGGCGAGGAGGAGAGCGGTGCTGATGCTGCTAGAGACGATGACGGTGGTACTGATGCCACCATGGATGCTGATCCCACCGACGGTACTGATGCCGTTGCTTCACCAGTTGGAGGAGGTGGTACTGATGCCAACGTTGTTGCCGAGCCAGGCGCGCGGTGCTGAGGCCGCAATTCGACATGCCAAGGGTGGTGCTGATGCCACCGTTGTTACTTCTTATAGTCCTGTAGTCTTTCCTTCTGTTCAAGTATCTCAGGACACTTCTGGCAATAAAGGAAAGGGTTTATTTTCTTCTGATCCACCTTTGGTGCTTGATGTATGTGTGGATTCTGCCCTTGAGCAGTCTAGACCCTCTCCTAGTCCTTCATCTGAGAAGGACCCTGTGATCCCCTTCCTTAAAGCTCTTCACATGGGAAAGGGGAAGAAAATAGAAAATCCAAAAAAGAAGCAGCAGGAAGAGTTTAACCATCATATGATCGACAGGTTCCACATTCAGCTGACTCTTCAGGAGGCCTTGGAGCACATCCCTCTACTCTAGAGATCACTCAGAGACAGGACTACAGTTAGGAGGAAGAGGAGGAACCACCCGTCAGAGATCCATATGCTTACTAGGGCCACTTGTTTCACGATTCAGAACCGTCTGCCGACCAAGAGGCCAGATTCAGGAGCCCCATATATCAGATGTCATATCAGAGAGCAGAGGTTTGACCGCACTCTATTAGACAACAGTTCATCGATCAACCTACTTCCGACAGCCCTTCTCGACCGATTTGAGTTGGGCACTCTACGACATAGCAGGACAGTCCTTCAGTTTGCTGATCGATCTGTCAAGAGGCCAAGGGGTTTTTGAGGGACGTTGTCGTCACGATTCAAGTCCTGCAATTCCCTATGGACTTTGTTGTGTTGGACATGGAGATCCCTGAGTCTGTGACCGCTACCCCATCATTCTAGGTCGCCCGTTCTTGGACATAGCCAAGGCAGTGACCGACCATGATAGCGGGAAGGTATACTTTCGCGTCGAGGGAGAGAGTGTACAAATAAAGATGGTAGAGGATATCAGAGTCAGAGATTCAGCATGCTCAGAGCCAACCACTGATTCAGAGTAGATGACAGATGTAGGGCCAGACATCCACCAGGACTGCGACTTCGTGATTACAAATGATGAGGTAGTTTGGGCAGATCCAGTCGCACATGCCATCCTCTCACTTTCAGAGTCCGCTGATGCAGAGACGCCAACAAAGGAGATCTTGGAGAGCACATTCCTGGTCCAGATTACTTTTCAGTCGGCAGAGCTGGTTCTTGACTGTGAGACAGAGTTTTTCAGTGAGTCTGATACAGATCCCTCGGAGTCAGATGTTGATTGGGCAGAGTTTGATGATCTCATACCATGTTTGACTTCCACTGAGCATGCATCTAGGGAGGGGGTAGATGCCATGCAGAGCAGAGACAGTCCAACAGAGCAACCTTCTCCAGATTCTGATTGTGAGCGAGAGTTCCAGTTCTCCCCTACGGATTTGGCAGCATTCACTCAGATCTTTCAGAGGCCAGACCCGCCAGCACCTACTGGTCTAGAGCTGAAGCCACTTCCTGCGTCGCTGAAGTATAGGTTCCTTGCAGGTGAGCATGAGATGTACCTAGTAATTATCTCCACCGATTTGAATGGAGAGCAGGAATCCTGTTTGATGGGGGTTCTTGAAAAGAACCGCAAGGCGATAGGATGGAGCGTAGCCGATCTCCAGGGGATAAGTCCGGCCCTGTGCTCCCACCATATCTATCTCGAGGAGGAGGCAAAGCCGTCGCGTGAGTTCCGGCGGTGGCTGAACCCGAATCTAAGAGAGGTTGTCATGAAGGAGATTTCGAAATAGTGGAGTGCCGATTTTATCTACCCCATCTCTGACTCCAAGTGGATCAGCCCATTGCATGTTGTGCCCAACAAGACAGGCATCACAACAGTTGTGAGCGAGTTTGGAGAGGAGATCGCTACCCGGGTACCCACTTCTTGGCGGGTCTGCGTGGATTACAGACGACTCAACTAGGCCATCAAGAAGGATCATTTCCCCCTGCCCTTTATAGATCATATCATTGAGAGACTGGCAGGGAAGAGCCACTACTGCTTATTAGATGGGTACTCCGGCTACAATCAGGTGGCCATCGCGCCCGAGGACCAGGACAAGACTACCTTCACCTGTCCCTTCAGCACATACGCCTTCAGACGCATGCCATTTGGGCTACGCAACGCCTCTACGACTTTTCAGAGATGCATGTTGTCGATCTTTTCGAACATGGTGGGGGAGTGCTTGGAGGTCTTCAAGGATGATTTCTCGGTCTACGGCGACGGATTCGACTGCTGTCTTGACTTCCTAGACCGAGCCCTTCAGCGATGCATTGAGGTTCACCTAGTGCTGTCATGGGAGAAGAGTCACTTCATGGTGACTCAAGGGACGGTGCTTGGCCATATCATCTCCAACAGGGGCATGGAGGTTGATCCGGCCAAGGTAGATGTCATTAGAAAACTCGCACCACCATCCAACTTGCGGTAGTTACGGTCTTTTCTAGGGCACGTCGATTTCTATTGGCGCTTCATTCATGATTTCAGTAGGATTGTCCGACCGTTGACTAATCTGCTGACGAAAGACACCAAGTTCCTTGTCGATGACAAGTGTCTTTCGTCGTTCGAGACTCTCAAGAAATGTGTTGTAGAGGCTCATGTCCTTCAGCTGCCTGATTGGTCTCTCCCATTCGAGATCATGACGGATACCTCCGATTATGCCGTAGGGGCCATGCTGGGACAGAGGAGGGATGGAGTCCCATTAGCCATTCACTACGCTAGCCGTACATTGGATGCCGCGTAGTGGAACTACACAGTCACTGAGAAGGAGATGCTAGCCGTAGTTTTTGCCCTAGATAAGTTCAGATCTTACATCATTGGATCTAGAGTGACCCTTTACACTGACCATACCGCCATCAGGTACCTCATGGCAAAGAAGGATGCCAAATCCAGATTGACCAGATGGATCCTTCTACTCCAGGAGTTTGACATAGAGATTAAGGATAAGCCTGGAGTCAAGAATGTGGTGGCGGATCATCTCTCCCGATTAGAGCATCTTGAGGAGTCTGAGCATACTGATCCTATATGTGAGACCTTCTCAGATGAGGCGATCCTTGCTATTGCCTCTCACGTGGTATGCCGATATTGTGAACTTTCTTGTTGCTAAGAAAGTTCCACAAGATTGGCCCAGGTAGAGACTTGAGTCCTTCCTCGTGAAGGCCAAGTCTTACCACTGGGAGGATACCATCCTTTATCAGGAAGGAAGGGATAGCGTCTGGTGTAGGTGCATTCCTCAGAAGGAGCACTATAGCATCCTCACTTACTGCCACAAGCTTGAGGCAGGAGGACATTACTCTAGGAGGAGAATGGCACAGAAAGTGCTCCAATCCGGCCTATGGTGGCCTACCCTCTTCAAGGACTCTGATGAGTTCGTGAAGAGATGTACTGACTATCAGAGGATGGTCACTTTTGGACAGCGTGATATGATGTCGATGCAACCCATTCACTTCTGTGAGGTTTTTGACTCATGGGGCATCGATTTCATGGGTCCATTCCCTAAGAGTCAGGGATTCGAGTACATTCTGTTGGCCGTGGATTATGTTAGTCATTGGGTTGAGGCCATCCCCGCCCGAACCGCAGATGCTAGGACTGTTTGCAGATTTTTGACAAAGCATATCATTTCACAGTTCGGGGTACCTCGAGTGTTGATATCTGACGGGGGGTCTCATTTCATCAACGACCAGGCGAAGGCCCTTGCTAGCGAGTTCGGCATAGACCATCGAGTTGCCACTCCATACCACCCTCAGACGAATGGTCTTGCCGAAGTGTCGAACCAGGAGATCAACACTATATTGCAGAAAGTCGTCCGCCTTGACCGAAAGGATTGGTCACAGCTTTTGGACTCGGTCTTGTGGGCATATAGGACGTCTTTCAAGAGACCTTTGGGCACATCTCCCTTTCACCTCGTTTATGGCAAGCCATTCCATTTACCTGTTGAGTTGAGACATAGGTCACTTTGGGTTGTCACAGATATACTTTTGGATCCAGATAGTGTAGGAGATCAGAGTTAGCAGCCTTGGAGGAGCTTTGTGATACTGCCTTCTCACACAGCCTACAGTACAAGGAGAGAGTGAAGGAGTGGCATGATTCTCATATCAGCCACAAGCATTTTGAGCCAGGACAGAGAGTATGGCTGTTTGACGCTAGGCTTCGTCTATTTCCAGGGAAGCTACAGAGCAAATGGAAGGGACCGTATTTGGTGAGAAAGGTACATGACAATGGGAGTATTGACATATCTGAGTTGTCTTCTGAGAGTACCTTTCGAGTGAACGGCCAATGACTCAAGCCATATCTCGATCATGAGCTGCGAGTCGTGGATGTTGCCCCTATTCACTTTGCGTGAGAGGTGGTCTCTTGACTCACATCTATTGCATCTCACGCCTGATTCTCGTTGTTCTTCCGACCTGTATAGATCCAATTGTCCATATCATTCCATTCTTTAGTCCCACATCCCTTTTCTCATCTTATGATTATGCTATACTTAGGGTGTACTTTACCCTAAGTATAGGGGGGGTGTAGGACTCTCGGTTATTCTTTTGATTCTTTCTACCTCTATTTTTGCTGCCTATAGTTAGGGATATTTTACCCAAAGTATAATGGGGGTAGACCCTGTACATTCTTCACTCGGTTTTCCCTTCGTGTGCAACCTGTTATACTTAGGATTATTTGATCCTAAGTATAGGGGGAAAAGCTGAGACCCTCTTGATTTCTATTCTTTCATTTGTCTTTGTATATAGCCTTCCTTTTCACTTCCCTACACTAAGCACGAGTTATGTCTTCTTCATCGCTCTTGACTCAGAGGACATCGTTCGAGCTAAGTATAGGGGGGTGTGTATATATTTCATATATACTTTAGCCATAACTCGTACTTTGTATGAGTGTGTTAAAAAATAAAAAATGGTTAAAAACCATAAAATCCATAAAAATTAAAAAAATTTCCCTGTAAATAAACATTCTTTTATTTGTATATACATAGCTATTGTACTAAATATTTTTGTAAAAATATTTTCAAAAACTTTTTGTGTAAATTGTGTGTAAATATTTTCATATCAAAATTATGTATATAGTACAATTTTTTTTTCAAAATATTTTGAAAATCAAAAGTTTGCAAAAACCTTGTGTAAATTTGTGTAAATATTTTGCAAAACTTGCATTCATGCACACATTCATGATTTCAAAACATTTTTCAAAAAATTTGCATTTGTGTAAATATTGTGTAAATAGCATCTTTGTATATATATATGTATGTATAGTTTTTCCAGGATTATAGTTGACATTTAAACTAGCCTGGAATTAAATTGGGAAATGGAGCTTGATTAAGTTCTTAATCCACCTAATTCTAAGAGGAACCTTATAGGGCTTAGGGTTAAGGCTTTTCAGGTCCATGGTGACTTAATTCTTTGAGTCCACTAGGCTATGATCACATGTCATCTCAATGAACCTAAGTAGAGCACTTAACAACACACACAAGACTCATATACACAATGGCTTGACTTGGACCCGCACTTTACACCGAGCTCTCTACGGATGAGGTGGTGAGGAGGCAGTCTTTCTTGACTTGGGGTAGCATATGAGGGTAGTACTTCTAGGTGGAACCTCTCTTCTTCTTTTAGTGAAGGAAGTGCATCTCAACTTGGTCTGGTTGCCATGAGGTCTAACGACATGAGTTGTGGGTTGCAATAATGCTTCAAAAGAGGGATAGTCTACTGGCTCAAGCGGAAAAACTCCTTATGTACACATGCTGCTCCTTGTAAATATGTTCTACAGATGCACTTGAAAAAAATGTAAAAAGAAAATAACTCCAAAAAAGTGGTGGGTCTGATAGAAAATGATAATCCCACCGGAGTATGTATATAGTGCAATAAGCAAAGCTTGAGACTCATGTTCCATCTTATGTAGCTTGCAGCAGGAAGACCTAGCTACACTGGTTGAGCTCCCAAGGATACATGGCTACACTGGCCATGCATTCTCTTCTTCCCCCTCTTCTTATGCCGGTTGAACTTGAACTTAGAAGGGAATACCCCGCTCCTCGAGGAAAGAGTGGCCAGATTGGGGGTCATAGAGTTACCTTGTTGGGGAGGGTTGTCAAGTTGCTACTTCTGAGGTGGAGAGCTATACTTTACATACACTGTACAAGGAAAGATTCATAGTCTTTAGGGTTTGTGTATGTAGACTTGTTCTGATCTGGATTGTTAAGGAGTCTTGACTATAGATTAGTGGATCTTAGAGGCTGTTGAGTTTTAAACCTAAGTCTAAATAAGGTTCCGACACATAATAATCCAAAGATCTGATCGAGCTCCATATTTCAATTTAATGAAGGTAAGTTTAATAATCAGCATTGATCCATGCATTTTTTCCTCTTTTTCTTTTCCTTTTTCTTTTTCACTTCTTTTTCAAATAAATGTTTGCTAAGGGACTAGCAAAGTTAAGTATAGGGGGGTGATGAATACATATTCATCACTCTTTATTCTTTTATTTTAGCTACAAAACCTATGCAAAACACATGTAGATAGTTGTAAATAACAATAATTACCATTCAACATGCATTGTGTAAATATGAATAATTAGCATGTTTTTGTGCATAAATAAAAGAATAAAGAAATAAAAGAAGAAGAGGGAGATATTTAGAATAAATATTGAGCGACCTAATCCCAAGGGAGGGCTCAGCAAGGGCCTGACCGCAAAAGAACCCAAGTAGACAGAGATAGGGAAGCTCATGTGTCTGTACATATACCTGTAAATAAATAAAAATTATTTTCCTCTTATTCAAAATAAAAATGGGTGTATAATTATTTATACATATTTGTAAATATAGAATTAAAATAAAAATGAGAAAAATAAAATCAATAAAAATTCCTTCTTCAGTGTATATACCTACCATGTACATAAAACCCCATATCTATTTATTTCCCCTTATAAATAAATAAAAATACACTAAAAATATGTACATATTCCATATTACATAATGTGAATAAATAAAATAAAAATGAGAAAAACAAAAATAAAATAAAAAGAGATAAAATTAAAATAAAAATCCACATTGTATATATACCATGTACATATTTGTATATACCTATTTATTTACCCTTGTAAATAATTAATAAAAATAAAATAAAAATACACTATTATTCCAAATTTTATGTTATAAATAAATAAATTATAAAATGGGAATAATTGTATAAAAATAAACAATTAAAAATTAAAAAATCAAAAACCCATATTGTATATACCTATATATATTAATACTATATTGTAAATACATTTTTTTTATTTCAAAAAAATAAATAAAAATCACAAAAAAATAATTTAAAAATAAAGAAACATTTTTCATGTTTTACAATTTTCGAAAATAAATCAGTTAATATTTTTTATTGAATTTTCTAAGAATTAATAAAATCTAATTTCTGATTGGTCCACGGGGGATTGTTGACCCCCGGTCAACTCTCCCCTGCGGACCCTCTTCTCGCGGATCTGGGTGCCTGACCTGATTTCTCCAAATTTTAGAGCCCTGATCCAAGCTCCATTTACCCAACCCCAGGTCCTAATCCTCCTTAATACATCCGAGATCCACGCCGATGCATCCGCCTAGGGATCCATGCTTCACAACACCCTGCCCGACCCCATCTTCTCGGATTTGCAGTGGTATATAGCTTGAGATCCACCGCACAATTCACGCCATCTTTGGCGCTACTCCATCGTCCCAGGACCTCCATCCCCTTCCTCTGAGTGACAGCAGTGCGAGGGTGGTGTCGAAGAGAGGAGAGGAGCCCTCCGCCACTAATCCGGCAAACTCCTTGTCGTCGTGTGCCACCATGAGCAACGCTCGAGCCTCGGGCCACCGACGACCCTCGAGGCAACTACCAGAGCTTCCAGAGCTCACCCACAGTCGACCACATTCATCAGGTATACCATATTCTTCCTATCTTTCTTGAATTTTCGATTACCCCCAAATAGCTTCGATCATCCATTTTGTCGATTACTCCCACTCCGATCATCGTTATGACCCTCTGACCCGTCCATCATCTTCGCCATACTCCTCTCAACCTACTACGCCCTTCCATCCAACCCGGTTCGCATAGGAATTGGGAGTTCACCCTCCTCCGCCATCGCCTCCCCGGAGGGTGTCGCCCCGACGCACCCATCTCCCCATTCCACCTCTAACCGGGTCGAGGCAGTTTGCCCTCGACCCAAGAAGCTCCCTAGGTTTTTTTGCAGGCCAAATGTGACCCATCTGAGGGTCGTTGAGTTCGAGTCCAGGAGCTTCGAGCCTCCGACATAGTCGGACCACTCCGGTGACCTCCGGTCTCATCAGAGGATCACAGTCGCTGCAGAGCACCGAGATGAAGCGATTCCACCTTCCAGTAGCTCCAAAGGAGGTCCACACCGCACGCACGGAGCCGGCGAAGCTCGTCGGCGAAGTGTTCTTCCAGTATCCTCCTCCGTCGTATGTTCATCCTCGGAGCTCCAGTTTCGATCAGACCTGTCTATTTGTGGAGTAGTCCATCACCGTCAGATCCAGCCGAGGGTTCATCCAGACCGTACGTTCAGACGAAGAGGAGTCCTTGATCCATCACCGTCCGATCGACACGTGGCCTCCTCTCGTCCCTCTGATAATAAGTGGTAATTTATACTTAGGCCCCTCATGTTTTTGCATTTCTTATTTAGTCCTATAAATATTAGATATAGTTGTTTTTATTTTGGTTAAATTGCATAGAGTACCTGGATGCTTATTGTATTTGCGTATTAGTCCTTGTGAGTGTGGACCATGTGCTTCGACACGTGAGGACTTGGCATTTTTGCATAATCTATCCTATTGTTCTTGCGTGTTATGGTTTGAATGTTTTAAAATAGGAATTACATTTAGGTCCTTCCATGCCTGGTCCACGTGCATCGCGCATGTTTAGTGGGACATTTTGCATGAGGGCCCCTTTATTTTCTCTGCGTACAACTGTTGAGCCCCTGCAACGTGTTTTTATGACATTTTGGTCCCTATGCACTGTGAGCCTATTTTTGATTTAAATAAAATATCAAATATAACCCAAATAGAGTGAAATTTGGACACGTGGCTTCTGCCACTGTGTAAAAATTTCCCTAAATTTTGTACATTTATGAGGCATTTTGTTATTTTTAAAAAATTAAAAAACATCCATTTATGCCGCTGTCCAGATTATAAAATCATAAAAAAATAATAAAACCTTTTTAAAAATTCCAAAAAAATTAAGTTTTGCTTGTTTTTGCGTGTTTTAATTTCTGTGTATTTTTGGTAATTTTTGGATATATAAAAACTATAAAAATTAAAAAACACTTGAAAACTCATAAAAATCCTAAAATATATAGAAAATCCAAAAAATCATAAATTCTTTTGCTGAATTTTTTTATTGTTTCTATTTTTCATAAAAAATATATCCAGGCTGTTATAGCACCATTTGGTATTTTTCATGGCCGTTTGAAGCCTGGCTGGACAACAGCTTCCTGTTTTTGCCTTCTTATATTTTTTGGAAAATCCTATAAAAATTATAAAAATCTAAAAAATTCACCAAAACAGTAAAAAATCTAAAAATAATAAAAATATTTTTGTTTGAATTTTTGGACCCTTTTTGAGTGTTTAAATAATTAAATGAATTTGCTTATTTTTGTCTTTTTATTATTTTCCTTTATTACTAAAATCCAAAAAAAAAATATTTAAAAACCACCAAAAATCCTTGTTTTTATTTTATTTGGTTTTTAGACTACTTCGTAGGTTGCGAGGCTAACTCGTGCTCCCTGAGTCCGACCCTGGGTGCTACACCAGGCTAATCTCATAGCTAGGGCCACTATTTTTTATTTTCATGTTTTATCTTATTGATTGGTGGTCTGCTTCTCTTTTTCTTGTTGAGCTGAGATCTCTGTCGATCTGGGTCGCAACGACCCGAGAGTGATTATTTTTATCTGATCTGAATTGATCGGAAATTTCGACCTCATCACTCTGCTCGGAGTAAGCTGGATCTCTGGCTTTGATTCCTCAATCATCTCTATTTGTATACTCTCGCCCTCGACGCAAAAGTATACCTTCCAGCTATCATGACCGAACACCACCTTCATTGTGGCCAGTAATGGTCACCCTAAAATGATGGGGGTTTATTGGTCATACATTCAGGGATCTCTATGCCCAACACAATGAAGTCCATGGGGAATTTCAGGCCCTAAATAATGACAAAAACATCCTTTAATAACCACTTCGATCTCTTAATAGATCTATCTATTAACTGAAGAACTATCCTACTTTCTCTAAGAGGGTCAAACTCGAATCAGTTGAGTAAGGCAATCAGGAGGAGGTTACTCGAGGATCCGTTTTCTAATAAATTCCAATCAAACTGCTTCTCATGAAAATGGCAACTGACATACGAGGCTCTTGCATCGGGTTTCTTGGTTGGCAATCGATTTTGTATGGCGAAGCAAGTGGCATGAGTGAGGCACATGGTTTATGCAATGTGTTTTCTCCTCTTTTTCCTGCGGATGGTGGTCTTCTCTCTTAGGTTCTTTTGGAATAGAGGGATGTGCTCAAGTGCCTCCTAAAGAGTTAGCTAGATCTGAAATCTGTCTATAATTTGCTCGCTGAACTTTGTTATTTGCCTCTTTCAGGGATTTTCTTATTCGGGGCCCTTCACTAAGCGGTGTGCTTGAGGGAAGGGGGTCGATGGTGTTGGACATGCGAGCCCACGGCGAGCCATTATGCAATAATTGTTGTTGCAATTCACTCCTTGATCTGAAATAAAGAATACATAATTTGCATAATAGGTCCCTTAGTACAATTAGGGTTATGTACCATGGCCATCTTAATGATCATACAGCTGTTGATTCAATTATTGAATCATAGAGGCTGGTGCTTAGATGAATATCTAATGAGTTAGATTGAGGACTCATCAAGCACCGTCAAATGATTATTAAGAGATGATCTCCAGCCTGAGTAGGAGATGGCAATCCTATCTCATTTAGGTTGATATCTGACCGACCTCTTGATGCAGGTCCTCTGCATAGGAATAGAGATTCGGAGGTGTCGGATAAGTTAGGTCAAAGAGTTGACTTAGCGAGATCGAGATAACCAAAGACCTATATCATATGCTGTCATGATATAGGCACACATCCTCTGACCAGAGACAGATGTGTTACTATATGTCTGAGTATGTACATTTGGCAGACCAATAGGTTGATGACCTAATCAAGGTCTATACACCGGCGCGCTGGTGTGCATATAAGGGCATATGAGTAATACGATCTCTCGAAGGGATCATACAGGTTCACTACTGAACCGGAAGACATGAGCTCACTCATGAGATATTGGGAAGAATCAAATTCTGTGCGCATGGTCGTCTCGCTTTGGAAGCTTGACTGAATTTGTAGGTTTGATATATACTTTTGGAAAGTATATGATCAAGACCTAGGTATGATATATGCTTTTGGAAAGTATATGATCGATACCAACTCCCAATGATCGAATGAGAAACTTACTGATAAAACCCTGAAGTAGACAGTGTAAAGTTGATCTAATACTTCTGGTTTAATCTGAGTCTTCCAGTATGCAGGATGTACAGGTGTTAGGAATACCTGAGGGTGATGTGATCATAAACGGTTGTATAACCATGACGCTTCCATTCCTAGGGAGTGATGAAATGGGTCTGGATTTTAGTGACTCCTCTCAGTAGAGAAGTAATCTGATCTTGGTCCAAATATTGGACATTGATCTGAATGTGATTCAGATTCAATGAGAAGATTAGATTTGCGGTCTTGATTTAATCAAGCATCTATGGGAGGCCCGAGATCTGGATTTGAGATGTGATCTCAATATCCATGTCACTATACGTGGAACAATACAATCGCCCTGTCCTTATCTCCAAGTATTCGCGGAGAAAGCGCATTATCCTTGAAAGGGTTCATGGATAATTCTATTGTTGATATATGTATCCGAGCATTGAGAAAATGGATAATTAAATGTGATTTAATTATCAACATTAATATGAATTTGATTCATATTATAAAGAGAGTTATCTTAGATAATTAAATGTGATTTGATTATCAAAGATGTGAATAATGTGAATGTGATTCATATTATTTGAACACATGAGATAAAGAGATCCAAGATGATTAAATATGATTTAATTATCAAGGATAAGAATAATGTGGATAGTAATATCCAATTATTCATAATATATTATAAATGTGATTTATAATGTATTAGAGAGAGCTAATTATAATTTATATGTGTTGATTAATTGTTATGTGTATTGGATACACATTGTGTAATTAATTGACAATGTAAATTACATGTTGTTTTGGGTTGTGAATTTGATTCACAATTTTTCTATGGCAAGATTGCAATATTCTCAAATATAATTGTGAATTATTTTTGAAGAATAAAAAGCCAACAAAAGTTGTTGGAAATAAATAGAGGAGATTTTCAAGGAGATATGCAATCTCATGGATTTCCATGAGATTGCTCCCTCCATGGAAAGAGGGGGGGCGGCACATCATTCCCAAAAGGAATGTGTGGCCGTCCACATGGAAAGTGCATGGAGATGAAATCTCCATGCACATTCTCTCCTTATTTATTGAATTGATTTTGGATTAATTTGTATTTGATTTTGTCAAATATATTTTGATCTAAATTTGTTGGTTTTACCAACAACAATCTTAGCCATTGGATTGACATAAATCAATCTCATCCATTGATTTTATATGTCACATGGATTGAGATCCATGGATCCCAAAACCCTATAAATAGAGAGGCATACCCATGCTCTCTCTTTACACACACAATGCTTGAGAAGCATCTCTCTCTCTCTCTCTTTCTCTCTAGAGGTCATCCCTCTCTCTCCCTCTCATGGCCGTCCACCATGGATGCCATGGAGAGGTTCTCCATCGCCGCGGCATCGTCGTTATGCTGCCCGTTCTTCTGCTCGTGGATCTCCGTCTCCTTCGATGCGCCTCGCTCGTGAAGAAGACGTCGGATCTCGTGTGTCGAGATCAGGAGATCCGTCGCTTGGATCATCAACATGGATTGCGAGAAGCACGCGGTTCATCCCCGCGCTCGCAAGCGTCTCCTCCGTCGGATCGGACTTGAGACAGGAGGTCTCTTCGTTTAGAGACTTGATCGCAACCACGCTTCAAGAGGTAATCTTATTACTTGTTTGTGGTTTAGATGAAACGATTCGAGAAGTGTTCTTGGATCATTTGGTTTCGTCGTATAAAATTTTTTTTAAATTCCGCTGCATCGAGCAACTAGTCCGACTAGTCGCTCTTCGTCGTATTCGATACGCGCTCACGCTTCCGTGATGCGCTTGAGGATCTAACCATATCCTTCAAGTGGTATCAGAGCCTTAGGTCGACGGTTTCGAATAGTGATTCGTTAACCAAGGACGACTCGGGTTCGCTAAGGTCGCGAAAGTTTTCATCGCATTTCATTTTCGCAGATCTGTTTAGTGTAATTTTTCGGCCATGTTTAAATTGTTTAAACACGAAAATAACACTTGTATTTTGTTCCCCATTAAATAAGGAAACCATAGGATCTGAGTTTGCGTAAATCGGATTTCGTATGCTCGAGATATGGTAGTTTTAATGAACATGTATGAACTGTTAATCTGAACGTGATTAAAGTGTTAATTACTGTTTAGACTTGCCTCGAAATGCGTGAAACATCACTTAGGTTCTGTCCTAAATCAAATTATCAAACTTTAGAAATTGACTTTGCTTAATTTGGATTTAATATGATTGAGATATGCCAATTTTAGTAAGTAGGGGTCACTGCTGAAATTGCTTTCCTAATCTAGAACCAAGTGATTGTCAATTAGTGAAATTAATTGTTAATTTCGTGAAATAATCTTGAAAATATTTGTGAAATATTGAAACATGATTATTTGCCTAATTGACTTGGCCCCAACCAATTAGTTGATTAGATTTGATCTAAACCATAATTGGAATTACAATCATCAAACTTCTTGCTTGAATAGGACTTGGGAATTTGCCTAGCAAATTTCCTTAAAATCAAAATTGTTTTGATTACTATATGGTGTAATTTCGGTTGAAGAACCGATGATCATCTCAAGTACAAAATAATCAATTTGGCATTATCCTTTCCCGAGGTGGATATGGTGTCTAGTCGGGGATCGCTGGGTCAGCGGGTTGCAACGTATGTGGTCCGCCCCACTCCCGTCGGTACTGGCCATGACAGCGGGTAGGGCCGGGATAATGTCCGAGGGATTATGATGTATTTTTCTAATTATTAAAATTCGAATTAATACGTACTTTGAGAATAATATCATATATGTATATTCAAGCATAAAATTAAGTTTGATTGATTAAATTGGATTGATAATTAATTTAATATGATTAAGTTAATTATATCCAATTAAGAATACTCTAATATGATTAGAGTTGATAATTCCCTTGGAAGAATTAATTATATGAATGTGATTCATAGAAATTAATTTAATTTGAATAAGATATGGAGGATCACATAAGTGACATCCATGGTCTCCCGTCAAGGCGAAGAGTTTCGTCGCCAGATATTATATGTAGGAGACGCCTGTCCGAAGTGACGGCTCCTGCATATGATCCATTTGGATCGGGCTCGTCGCTTCTCGAAAGAGTAAGGACGTATGCGTAGTGACCCCAATATCGGGTCCTCATATTATTGGGGCGATATTGGATTGCGCATAGCGAGTTGTATTCCTGTTGACGGTTGGTTCAATTAATGACGGGTCAACATCACCTTAGGGGTGGTGGGCCCGGGTATTAAAGACCGAATTGGGAGATGCAAGTTGGACTTGCAAGGCGGAATGTGTTCCCGCTTCTTTTTATCCGAGTTGTAGGTTCTCATATTATTGGGATGCAACAAAGATAAGGAAGGAGATCCCAGATCTTGCTTGAGATATAATGGTAAGTATATCTCTTACATTGAAAGTGATTAAGGGAATAAACTTTCATTGTTGACATGGAAAGACAACTTTGATATAAAATTCCTAATTCAAAGTAAAACATGTATATATATAAATATATACACTCATGCAAATTTTTTATTTCAGATAATCCTTCATTAAACCCACTCAATATTATACTCAATGATAACCAGTAAATATCGTGGATTGGACCCTATAATCCAGATATTGTACTTGCAATTGGACACACAATGTATGTGGTTGCAATGTGCAAGTTTCCTCATAACAATGAGAAGTGATAATTAAATAGACAATAGGACTAAAACCCTAGGGTTTGTATGTCTCTATAAGTCTTGATCTTATCGAATGTACTTTTGAAGTGACATGTCGATGATGATCGTAATTATCAAATTAATCCTTATAAAATCAATCAAGATATTCTGGCATATATATGTGCTCTTGACATTTAATCATGAATGACATGGTTCTCTACATCATGTAGAATGGTAGCTCTATTAGAGATAATGTATTCAAATTGTTTGAATACCTACCTGAACCGATGCTTCAAAGAGTTTAGATGGATGTAGATGATGAGTGTCATCATTCTACTGTCTATACTCTAGTCATTCATGAAGCTTCATAATATTCATATTATATGAATTTAAATGAAGCTTGTATAAATGTTGAAATACTCTTATATTGAAATTTTTGATTTTAACATGAGAGATCCTTGGTCTTGAGCAAAGGTTGCTTATAGACAAAGGGAGCGCAGTGGAAGCATGGGTTGGACCCAAGTAAGAGGTATAGTCAAAGAGTTGACTGTACTTCTGTGACTTCCATATGACATCCAAAGAGTTGGATGAATGCCAATACTGCAATAAGTTGATGTGTTGATAGTATGACTATCAAGTCTGTCTAGAATCCTCAGAAAAGGACTCGGATGGAGCATCAGTATAATCTACATATAATCATTGAAATTGACTTACTTATTTGATAAGGTAAAGTCTAATAATTGTATCTCAATCTTCTAATAACACTTGCAATTGGTTGCATATGTATTAGAATATTAGAAATTTGATCTTAAGGTTTATTGATCATCCATGTTGAAAGTGATGCAAGTGTTGCAACAGTTTCCATGAGATCAATAGACTTCATATTTTCAGTGGGAGCCCTTAGTCTTAGAGAATGTCTCTATGACCTAGATATTAGAATACACTCATTGTTTATTTCTAATTGTTGGATATAAACATGAATTCTGTAATAAATCTATCATAAAGAGTTATGATGGAAATATTTCAGATAGTAATCTAAAATCTAGTGGACTCTATTAAATTAGAAAATTATTGAATGGTTTATTAAGATTTCTAATACTGAAAATTAAACCTTTAAAAGATCAATAGGAGGATAAAGATCATTTGGCAATGATCTGGCATAAAATTTTGGACATATGTCTGTTGATGAAATCAATGGACTGGTAAGACATGAAACTTTATATTGTCTAAAGATTCAAATCTCACATACTTGTGAATATTGTATTCAAAGTAAAAATGTCCAATACACCCTTCCTTGGGAAAGGTGTAAGGTGTCAAGGTATTAAGGATCTCATACATATTGATGTATGCAGATCATCTATATCATAGTAAACATTATGGATATGTGATATCTGTTAATGATTATGTATGATATGAGATTTCTTCTCTTCACCTAAGAAACCTTTGAAATGTTCAAAGATTTCGTAATTTTGGTTTAGAACCAAAGTTTGAAGGAAGATGAAATGAATTTGATCTAACCAAGGTAGCCTGTACCTATTAGATGAATTCAAGGAATACCTTATGGAGATGTGAATATCATTCCTATCTCAATCCTCCTGATGAACCTTAACTCAATAGAGTTGTAGGGAGATACAATTGATCATGTGTGACATGATTTAATCAATGATTAATCATAGCATAATTATCTCTTAGTTTCCAGGTATATATATGTGGTAGAGACTACATTATATATCCTTAATAAGGTTCCATGTGATTAAGTTGGAATCTGACACTAGAGAGTGCTACTTCATTAGGAAAATAAAGGATGGTATTGGATACCTACTTTATGACCTTGAGATTCTTAAAAGATCTAAACTTTGAGAATATGATTCTTATAGGATGACTCTCCTGAGAATCAAGATGAAAATGAAGTAAAGGAACTCATTTAATCTTGAAAAGATAATGAGGCTCCTAAAATCGGAAACTAAAATAGATAATTAAAGATGAAACATTAATACCTCTTCAAATAAGTTTGAGGATGGATTCCATGTGTCAGTTAAATCTGAAAATAATCGGACTTCATGTAATAAAGCTCCTGAGGATCATGACATGGAAAGATGGATGTTAGCAATAAAAGTCTAATGTAGACTTCATATACAAGTGTTGTATATGGACCCTCGAGGATCCACCTATATGGGTCAGACCCATTAAGGTGTAAATGGATCTTCAAGAGAAAGAGGGAACCTGATGAGAAGGTATAGACCTTCAAAGCACGGTTCGTAGCCATGAGCTATACATCGAAGAGAAGGCATCGCTTGCGATAAGACTTGCTCTACAGTGACCTTGCTTTAACCCATTAGAATATTGCTAACTATAGCTGCACAACTTGACTATGGCATCTTCATGATGTGAGTCAAGATTGCATTCCTCTATGAATACCTCTCTGAGGACATTCATATGAAGTAGCCCCAGGGCTTCATGGTTGAGGAAAGCAAGGTGTGCTAGCTGAAGAACTCCATCTTTGGACTCAAATAAGTTTCTTGTAGTTGGAACATAAGATTTAATGAAATTATAAATGTTATGATTTCAGATAAAATCTTGATGAACCATGTGAAGCTTAGTGGGAGTGCCATTGTGTTCATCGTGCTTAATGTAGATATTATTCTAATCATATAAGAATAAATAATAAGTGTTTTATAATTTGGTTGTTCCATACCTTGAGATACGATTTCAAGGATACCTCTTAGATCTTAATTCTGAAGTCGTTCAGAAGCAAAGAGAAGAGGGTATTGGGACTGTCGCATTAGTAGTACACCTTGGACTTATTCCATTTTCTGGAAAATTCCAAGAAAGGCTTCCTTCCCTTAAGATGTGGTAGTGACCTGTCTAAAGGGATAGCACCTCAAAGAGTTGAGGAAGTGAATGCTAGAACTGCTTGCACTTGTGCATCAGTTATGAGAAGCTCGGTATATGCTAGATATTTACAAGAGCCAGATGTCTGCCATGCAGTGGGAGTAGTAAACTGTTACTAATCCTACTATGGAGATAAAACACTTGATTGCAGTAATAACAATATCTTCAAAGATGATGAAACTTAGAGATAGTGATCTCAAAGTCTTATCTTCAAAGGTTTAAGACCTTGTATATAGTGATCTATAAGGGTCTTAACTGTAGATACCTTAGGAGATAGAGATCTCCAGGAATGAAGGTATTCTAATAAGGATTATGGGAATACCGGTTATGATAATTAATAAGATGTAGTGTCAAGTACACTATAACCAACAAAATTGAGTATTGGTTGCATAGGATGCAACATTCGCATTGGATGCGAGCACTGTTACTAGGAGATATGCGAGTGCCGTAAAAAGACTTGGCGTAGTCTCTTGGGAACGGAGTGACTGATCAGCTTACCTAGCTATTTTCTAAATAGCCTACGATTGTCACATGAGTGTGGATTTAAATGATTAGCCCATTAATGGCTCTTTGGGCTAGTGGGAGATTGTTGGACATGCGAGCCCACGGCGAGCCATTATGCAATAATTGTTGTTGCAATTCACTCCTTGATCTGAAATAAAGAATACATAATTTGCATAATAGGGCCCTTAGTACAATTAGGGTTATGTACCATGGCCATCTTAATGATCATACAGCTGTTGATTCAATTATTGAATCATAGAGGCTGGTGCTTAGATGAATATCTAATGAGTTAGATTGAGGACTCATCAAGCACCGTCAAATGATTATTAAGAGATGATCTCCAGCCTGAGTAGGAGATGGCAATCCTATCTCATTTAGGTTGATATCTGACCGACCTCTTGATGCAGGTCCTCTGCATAGGAATAGAGATTCGGAGGTGTCGGATAAGTTAGGTCAAAGAGTTGACTTAGCGAGATCGAGAT
The DNA here is from genome assembly GCA_037367405.1 of Ottelia alismoides. Classification (NCBI taxonomy): domain Eukaryota; kingdom Viridiplantae; phylum Streptophyta; class Magnoliopsida; order Alismatales; family Hydrocharitaceae; genus Ottelia; species Ottelia alismoides. The sequence goes on along the minus strand of JAZKJV010003353.1, from coordinate 280,403 downwards.
AACCAAAGACCTATATCATATGCTGTCATGATATAGGCACACATCCTCTGACCAGAGACAGATGTGTTACTATATGTCTGAGTATGTACATTTGGCAGACCAATAGTTTGATGACCTAATCAAGGTCTATACACCGGCGCGCTGGTGTGCATATAAGGGCATATGAGTAATACGATCTCTCGAAGGGATCATACAGGTTCACTACTGAACCGGAAGACATGAGCTCACTCATGAGATATTGGGAAGAATCAAATTCCGTGCGCATGGTCGTCTCGCTTTGGAAGCTTGACTGAATTTGTAGGTTTGTGTTGGACATGCGAGCCCACGGCGAGCCATTATGCAATAAATGTTATTGCAATTCACTCCTTGATCTGAAATAAAGAGTATAGAATTTGCATAATAGGTCCCTTAGTACAATTAGGGTTATGTACCATGGCCATCTTAATGATCATACAGCTGTTGATTCAATTATTGAATCATAGAGGCTGGTGCTTAGATGAATATCTAATGAGTTAGATTGAGGACTCGTCAAGCACCGTCAAATGATTATTAAGAGATGATCTCCAGCCTGAGTAGGAGATGGCAATCCTATCTCAGTTAGGCTGATATCTGACCGACCTCTTGATGCAGGTCCTCTGCATAGGAATAGAGATTCGGAGGTGTCAGATTAGTTAGGTCAAAGAGTTGACTTAACGAGATCGAGATAACCAAAGTCCTATATCGTATGCTGTCACGATACAGGCACACATCCTCTGACCGGAGACAGATGTGTTACTATATGTTTGAGTATGCACATTTGGCAGACCAATAGGTTGAAGACCTAATCAAGGTCTATACACCGGCGCGCTGGTGTGCATATAAGGGCATATGAGTAATACGATCTCTCAAAGGGATCATACAGGTTCAATTACTGAACCGGAAGACATGAGCTCACTCATGAGATATTTGGAAGAATCAAATTCCATGCGCATGGTCGTCTCGCTTTAGAAGCTTGACTGAATTTGTAGGTTTGATATATACTTTTAGAAAGTATATGATCAAGACCTAGGTATGATATATGCTTTTGGAAAGTATATGATCAATACCGACTTCCAATGATCGAATGAGAAACTTACTGATAAAACCCTGAAGTAGGCAGTGTAAAGTTGATCTAATACTTCGGGTTTAATCTGAGTCTTCCAGTATGCAGGATGTACAGGTGTTGGGAATACCTGAGGGTGATGTGATCATAAACGATTGTATAACCATGACGCTTCCATTCCTAGGGAGTGATGAAACGGGTCTGGATTTTAGTGACTCCTCTCAGTAGAGAAGTAATCTGATCTTAGTCCAAATGTTGGACATTGATCTGAATGTAATTCAGATTCAATGAGAAGATTAGATTTGCGGTCTTGATTTAATCAAGCATCTATGGGAGGCCCGAGATCTGGATTTGAGATGTGATCTCATTATCCATGTCACTATACGTGGAACAATACAATCGCCCTGTCCTTATCTCCAAGTATTCGTGGAGAAAGCGCATTATCTATGAAAGAGTTCATGGATAATTCTATTGTTGATATATGTATCCGAGCATTGAGAAAATGGATAATTAAATGTGATTTAATTATCATGAGTAATATGAATTTGATTCATATTATAAGGAGAATTATCTTGGATAATTAAATGTGATTTAATTATCAAAAGATATAAATAATGTGAATGTGATTCATATTATTTGAAAACATGAGAATAAGTTATCCAATATAATTAAATATGATTTAATTATTATGGATAAAAATAATGTGGATAGTAATATCCAATTATTCATAATATATTATAAATGTGATTTATAATGTATTAGAGAGAGCTAATTATAATTTATATGTGTTGATTAATTATTATGTGTATTAGATACACATTGTGTAATTAATTGACAATGTAAATTATATGTTGTTTTGGGTTGTGAATGTGATTCACAATATTCCAATGTCAAGATTGCAATATTCCCAAAATTAATTGAGAATTATTTTTGGTGAAAATTGTTGGGAAAATAAGTAGAGAGAAATATTAGGAGATATGCAATCCCATGTAATCCATGGGATTGCCCTCCCCATATGGAAGAGGGGGGGCGGCACCAATTCCAATTAGGAGTTGGTGGCCGTCCACCTCTCCTAATGGGGAAGGAGGCTCCCAATTGATTTCTCACTCCTTATTTGATTGGTTTAATTTGGTATTAATATATATTTGATTTATCAAATATATTTAATCAAAATTAAATCACAAGTTGTTGGCTTTTACCAACAACAATCTTGACCATTGGATTATCATAAATCAATCTCAACCATTGATTTTATGAGACACATGGATTGAGATCCATGGATCCCAAAACCCTATAAATAGAGAGGCATACCCATGCTCTCTCTTTACACATAATGCTTGAGAAGCATCTCTCTCTCTCTCTTTCTCTCTAGAGGTCAGCCCTCTCTCTCCCTCTCATGGCCGTCCACCATGGATGCCATGAAGAGGATCTCCATCGCCGCGGCATCGTCGTTATGCTGCCCGTTCTTCTGCTCGTGGATCTCCGTCCCCTTCGGTGCGCCTCGCTCGTGAAGAAGACGTCGGATCTCGTGTGTCGAGATCAGGAGATCCGCCGCTTGGATCATCAACATGGATTGCGAGAAGCACGCGGTTCATCCCCGCGCTCGCAAGCGTCTCCTCCGTCGGATCGGACTTGAGACAGGAGGTCTCTTCGTTTAGAGACTCGATCGCAACCACGCTTCAAGAGGTAATCCTATTACTTGTTTGTGGTTTAGACGAAACGATCCGAGAAGTGTTCTTGGATCATGTGGTTTCGTCGTATAAAATTTTTTAAATTCCGCTGCATCGAGCAACTAGTGCGACTAGTCGCTCCACGTCGTATTCGATGCGACGTTCACGCTTCCGTGATGCGCTTGAGGATCTAACCATATCCTTCAAGTGGTATCAGAGCCTTAGGTCGATGGTTTCGAATATGATTCGCTAACCGAGGACGACTTGGGTTCGTTAAGGTCGCGAAAGTTTTTATCGCATTTGATTTCGCAGATCTGTTTAGTGTAATTTTTCGGCCATGTTTAAATTGTTTAAACACGAAAATAACACTTGAATTTTGTTCCCCATTAAATAAAGAAACCATAGGATCTGAGTTTGCGTAAATCGGATTTCGTATGCTCTAGATATGGTAGTTTTAATGAACATGTATGCACTGTTGCGGGAACTGTGAATCTGAACATGATTAAAGTGTTAATTACTGTTTAGACTTGCCTCGAAATGCGTGAAACATCACTTAGGTTCTGTCCAAAATCAAATTAGCAAACTTTAGAAATTTACTTTGCTTAATTTGGATTTAAATTGATTGAGATATGCCAATTTTAGTAAGTAGGGGTCACTGCTGAAATTGCTTTCCTAATCTAGAACCAAGTGATTGTCAATTAGTGAAATTAATTGTTAATTTCGTGAAATAATCTTGAAAAATATTTGTGAAATATTGAAACATGATTATTTGCCTAATTGACTTGGCCCCAACCAATTAGTTGATTAGATTTGATCTAAACCATAATTGGAATTACAATCATCAAACTTCTTGCTTGAATAGGACTTGGGAATTTGCCTAGCAAATTTCCTTAAAATCAAAATTGTTTTGATTACTATATGGTATAATTTCGGTTGAATAACCGATGATCATCTCAAGTACAAAATAATCAATTTGGCATTATCCTTTCCCGAGGCGGATATGGTGTCTAGTCGGGGATCGCTGGGTCAGCGGGTTGCAACGTATGTGGTCCGCCCCACTCCCGTCGGTACTGGCCATGACAGCGGGTAGGGCCGGGATAATGTCTGAGGGATTATGATGTATTTTTCTAATTATTAAAATTCGAATTAATACGTACTTTGAGAATAATATCATATATATTCAAGAATAAAATTAAGTTTGATTGATTGAATTGGATTGATAATTAATTTAATATGATTAAGTTAATTATATCCAATTGAAAATACTCTAATATGATTAGAATTAATAATTCCCTTGGAAGAATTAATTATATGAATGCGATTCATAGAAATTAATTTAATTTGAATAAGATATGGAGGATCACATAAGTGACATCCATGGTCTCCCATCAAGGCGAAGAGTTTCGTCGCCAGATATTATATGTAGGAGACGCCTGTCCGAAGTGACAGCTCCTGCATATGATCCATTTGGATCGGGCTCGTCGCTTCTCGAAAGAGTAAGGACGTATGCGTAGTGACCCCAATATCGGGTCCTCATATTATTAGGGCGATATTGGATTGCGCATAGCGAGTTGTATTCCTGTTGACGGTTGGTTCAATTAATGACAGGTCAACATCACCTTAGGGGTGGTGGGCCCGGGTATTAAAGACCGAATTGGGAGATGCAAGTTGGACTTGCAAGGCGGAATGTGTTCCCGCTTCTTTTTATCCGAGTTGTAGGTTCTCATATTATTGGGATGCAACAAAGATAAGGAAGGAGATCCCAGATCTTGCTTGAGATATAATGGTAAGTATATCTCTTACATTGAAAGTGATTAAGGGAATGAACTTTCATTGTTGACATGGCAAGACAACTTTGATATAAAATTCCTAATTCAAAGTAAAACATGTATATATAAATATATACACTCATGCAAATTACTTATTTCAGATAATCCTTCATTAAACCCACTCAATATTATACTCAATAATAACCAGTAAAATATCATGGATTGGACCCTATAATCCAGATATTGTACTTGCAATTGGACACACAATGTATGTGGTTGCAATGTGCAAGTTTCCTCATAACAATGAGAAGTGATAATTAAATAGACAATAGGACTAAAACCCTAAGGTTTGTATGTCTCTATAAGTCTTGATCTTATCGAATGTACTTTTGAAGTGACATGTCGATGATGATCGTAATTATCAAAATTAATCCTTATAAAATCAATAAAGATATTCTGGCATACATATGTGCTCTTGACATTTAATCATGAATGACATGGTTCTCTACATCATATAGAATGGTAGCTCTATTAGAGATAATGTATTCAAATTGTTTGAATACCTACCTGAACCTATGTTTTAAGAGTTTAGATGGATGTAGATGATGAGTGTCATCATTCTACTATCTATACTCTAGTCATTCATGAAGCTTCATAATATTCATATTATATGAATTGGGTGAAGCTTGTATAAATGTTGAAATACTCTTATATTGAAATTTTTGATTTTAACATAAGAAGTCCTTAGTCTTAAGCAATGGTTGCTTATAGATAAAGGGAGCGCAGTGGAAGCATGGGTTGGACCCAAGTAAGAAATATAGTCAAAAGGTTGACTGTATTTCTGTAACTTCCATATGACATTCAAAGAGTTGAATGAATGCCAATATTGCAATAAGTTGATGTGTTGATAGTATGACTATCAAATCTGTCTAGAATCCTTAGAGAAGGAATCAGATAGTGCATCAGATTAATCTACATATAATCATTGATATTGACTTACTTATTTGATAAGATAAAGTCTAATAATTGTATCTCAATTTTCTAATGACACTTGCAATTGGTTGCATCTGTATTAGAACAATTTGATCTTAAGGTTTAATGATCATCATGTTGGGAGTGATGCAATTGTTGCAACAATTTCCATTGGATCAATGAACTTCATATTTTCAGTAGGAGCCCTTAGTCTTAGAGAATGTCTCTATGACCTAGATATTAGAATACACTCATTGTTTATTTCTAATAGTTGGATATAAACATGAATTCTGTGATAAATCTATCATAAAGAGTTATGATGGAGATATTTCAGATAGTAATCTAAAATCTAGTGGACTCTATTAAATTAGAAAATTAATGAATGGTTCATTAAGATTTCTAATACTGAAAATTGAACCTTTAAAGATCAATAGGAGGATAAAGATCATTTGATAATGATCTGGCATCAAGTTTTGGACATATGTCTATTGATGAGATCAATGGACTAGTAAGATATGAAACTTTAGATTGTCTAAAGATTCAAATTCTCACATACTTGTGAATATTGTATTCAAAGTGAAATGTCCAATACACCCTTCTTTGGGAAAGGTGTAAGATGTTAAGGTATTCAAGATCTCATACATATTAATGTATGTGAATCATCTATATCATAATAAACATTGTAGATATATGATATCTATTAGTGATTATTTGTGATATGAGATTTATTTTCTTCACTTAGAAAAACTTTGAAATGTTCAAAGATTTCACAATTTTGGTTTAGAACCAAAGTTTGATGGAAGATGAAATGAATTTGATCTAATCAAGGTAGCATGTACCTATTAGATAAATTCAAGAAATACCTTATGGAGATATGAATATCATTTCCTATCTCAATCCTCCTAATGAACCTTAACTCAATGGAGTTGTAGGGAGATACAATTGATCATGTGTGACATGATTTGATCAATGATTAATCCTAGCATAATTATCTCTTAGTTTCCAAAGTATATATGTAGTAGAGACTACATTATATACTTAATAAGGTTCCATGCTTGAAAGCTGGAATCTAGCACTAGAGAGTGCTACTTCATTAGGAAAATAAAGGATGGTATTGTATACCTACTTTATGACCTTGAGATTCTTAAAGGATCTCTTCTCTGAGAATGTGATTCTTAGAGGATGACTCTCTTAAGAATCAAGATAAAAATGAAGTAAAGGAACTCATTTAATCTTGAGAAGATAATGAGGCTCCTAAAATTGGAAACTAAAAGGACAAAGATGAAACACTAATACCTCTTCAAATAAGTTTGAGGATGGATTCCATGTGTCAGAGAAATCTGACAATGATCGGATTTCATGTGATGAAATTCCTGAGGATCATAACATGGAAAGATGGATGTTAGCAATAAAGGTCTAATGTAGACTTCATATACAAGTGTTGTATATGGACCCTCGAGGATCCACCTATATGGGCCAGACCCATTAAGATGTAAATGGATCTTCAAGAGAAAGAGGGAACCTGATGAGAAGGTATAGACCTTCAAAGCACGGTTCGTAGCCATAAGCTACACACCGAAGAGAAGACATCGCTTGCGATGAGACTTGCTCTACAGTGACCTTGCTTTAACCCATCAGAATATTGCTAACTATATCTACACAACTTGACTATGACATCTTCATGATGTGAGTCAAGATTGCATTCCTCTATGAATACCTCCTTGAGGATATTCATATGAACTGGCCCCAAGGCTTTGTGGTTGAGGAAAGCAAGGTGTGCAAGCTAAAGAACTCCATCTTTGGACTCAAAATAAGCTTCTTGTAGTTGGAACATAAGATTTGATGAAATTATAAATGTTATGATTTCAGATAAAATCTTGATGAACCATGTAAAGCTTAGTGGGAGTGCCATTGTGTTCATCGTGCTAAATGTAGATATTATTCTAATCATTTGGAATGATATAAGGATAATAATAAGTGTTTTAAAATTTGGTTGTTCCATATCTAGAGATACGATCTCAAAGGATACCTCTTAGATCTTAATTCTGAAGTTGTTCAGAATCAAGGAAAAGAGGGTATTGGAACCGTCACATTAGTAGTACACCTTGGACTTATTCCATTTTCTGGAAAAATTCCAAGAAAGGCTTCCTTCCCTTAAGATGTGGTAGTGACCTGTCTAAAGGGATAGCACCTCAAAGAGTTGAGGAAGTGAATGCTAGAACTGCTTGCACTTGTGCATCAGTTATGAGAAGCTAAGTGTATGCTAAATGTGTACAAGGGCCAGATGTCTGCCGTGCAGTGGGAGTAGTAAACTGTTACTAATTCTACTGTGGAGATAAAACACTTGATTGCAGTAATATCAATAACTTTAAAGATGATGAAACTTAGAGATAGTGATCTCAAAGTCTTATCTTCAAATACTTAAGACTTTATAGATAGTGATCTAAAAGGTCTTAACTTTGGATACCTTTGGAGATAGTGATCTCCAGGGATAAAGGTATTCTGATAAGGATTATGGAAATACTGGTTATAACAATTCTTAAGATATAGTGTCAAGGACACTATAACCAACAAAATTGAGTATCGGTTGCATAAGATGGAACATTCGCATTGGATGCGAGCACTGTTACTAGGAGATATGCAAGTGCCGTAAAAGGACTTGGTGTAGTCTCTTGGGAACAGAGTGACTGATCAGCTTACCTAGCTATTTACTAAATAGCCTATGATTGTCACATGAGTGTGAGTTTAAATGATTAGCCCATTAATGGCTCTTTGGGCTAGTGGGAGATTGTTGGACATGTGAGCCCACGGCGAGCCATTATGCAATAAATGTTATTGCAATTCACTCCTTGATCTGAAATAAAGAGTATAGAATTTGCATAATAGGTCCCTTAGTACAATTAGGGTTATGTACCATGGCCATCTTAATGATCATACAGCTGTTGATTCAATTATTGAATCATAGAGGCTGGTGCTTAGATGAATATCTAATGAGTTAGATTGAGGACTCGTCAAGCACCGTCAAATGATTATTAAGAGATGATCTCCAGCCTGAGTAGGAGATGGCAATCTTATCTCAGTTAGGCTGATATCTGACCGACCTCTTGATGCAGGTCCTCTGCATAGGAATAGAGATTCGGAGGTGTCAGATTAGTTAAGTCAAAGAGTTGACTTAACGAGATCGAGATAACCAAAGTCCTATATCGTATGCTGTCACGATACAGGCACACATCCTCTGATCGGAGACAGATGTGTTACTATATGTTTGAGTATGTACATTTGGCAGACCAATAGGTTGAAGACCTAATCAAGGTCTATACACCGGCGCGCTGGTGTGCATATAAGGGCATATGAGTAATACGATCTCTCAAAGGGATCATACAGGTTCAGTTACTGAACCGGAAGACATGAGCTCACTCATGAGATATTTGGAAGAATCAAATTCCATGCGCATGGTCGTCTCGCTTTAGAAGCTTGACTGAATTTGTAGGTTTGATATATACTTTTAGAAAGTATATGATCAAGACCTAGGTATGATATATGCTTTTGGAAAGTATATGATCAATACCGACTTCCAATGATCGAATGAGAAACTTACTGATAAAACCCTGAAGTAGGCAGTGTAAAGTTGATCTAATACTTCGGGTTTAATCTGAGTCTTCCAGTATGTAGGATGTACAGGTGTTGGGAATACCTGAGGGTGATGTGATCATAAACGATTGTATAACCATGACGCTTCCATTCCTAGGGAGTGATGAAACGGGTCTGGATTTTAGTGACTCCTCTCAGTAGAGAAGTAATCTGATCTTAGTCCAAATGTTGGACATTGATCTGAATGTAATTCAGATTCAATGAGAAGATTAGATTTGCGGTCTTGATTTAATCAAGCATCTATGGGAGGCCCGAGATCTGGATTTGAGATGTGATCTCATTATCCATGTCACTATACGTGGAACAATACAATCGCCCTGTCCTTATCTCCAAGTATTCGCGGAGAAAGCGCATTATCTATGAAAGAGTTCATGGATAATTCTATTGTTGATATATGTATCCGAGCATTGAGAAAATGGATAATTAAATGTGATTTAATTATCATGAGTAATATGAATTTGATTCATATTATAAGGAGAATTATCTTGGATAATTAAATGTGATTTAATTATCAAAAGATGTAAATAATGTGAATGTGATTCATATTATTTGAAAACATGAGAATAAGTTATCCAATATAATTAAATATGATTTAATTATTATGGATAAGAATAATGTGGATAGTAATATCCAATTATTCATAATATATTATAAATGTGATTTATAATGTATTAGAGAGAGCTAATTATAATTTATATGTGTTGATTAATTATTATGTGTATTAGATACACATTGTGTAATTAATTGACAATGTAAATTATATGTTGTTTTGGGTTGTGAATGTGATTCACAATATTCCAATGTCAAGATTGCAATATTCCCAAAATTAATTGAGAATTATTTTTGGTGAAAATTGTTGGGAAAATAAGTAGAGAGAAATATTAGGAGATATGAAATCCCATGTAATCCATGGGATTGCCCTCCCCATATGGAAGAGGGGGGCGGCACCAATTCCAATTAGGAGTTGGTGGCCGTCCACCTCTCCTAATGGGGAAGGAGGCTCCCAATTGATTTCTCACTCCTTATTTGATTGGTTTAATTTGGTATTAATATATATTTGATTTATCAAATATATTTAATCAAAATTAAATCACAAGTTGTTGGCTTTTACCAACAACAATCTTGACCATTGGATTATCATAAATCAATCTCAACCATTGATTTTATGAGACACATGGATTGAGATCCATGGATCCCAAAACCCTATAAATAGAGAGGCATACCCATGCTCTCTCTTTACACATAATGCTTGAGAAGCATCTCTCTCTCTCTCTTTCTCTCTAGAGGTCAGCCCTCTCTCTCCCTCTCATGGCCGTCCACCATGGATGCCATGAAGAGGATCTCCATCGCCGCGGCATCGTCGTTATGCTGCCCGTTCTTCTGCTCGTGGATCTCCGTCCCCTTCGGTGCGCCTCGCTCGTGAAGAAGACGTCGGATCTCGTGTGTCGAGATCAGGAGATCCGCCGCTTGGATCATCAACATGGATTGCGAGAAGCACGCGGTTCATCCCCGCGCTCGCAAGCGTCTCCTCCGTCGGATCGGACTTGAGACAGGAGGTCTCTTCGTTTAGAGACTCGATCGCAACCACGCTTCAAGAGGTAATCCTATTACTTGTTTGTGGTTTAGACGAAACGATCCGAGAAGTGTTCTTGGATCATGTGGTTTCGTCGTATAAAATTTTTTAAATTCCGCTGCATCGAGCAACTAGTGCGACTAGTCGCTCCACGTCGTATTCGATGCGACGTTCACGCTTCCGTGATGCGCTTGAGGATCTAACCATATCCTTCAGTTTGATATATACTTTTGGAAAGTATATGATCAAGACCTAGGTATGATATATGCTTTTGGAAAGTATATGATCGATACCAACTCCCAATGATCGAATGAGAAACTTACTGATAAAACCCTGAAGTAGACAGTGTAAAGTTGATCTAATACTTCTGGTTTAATCTGAGTCTTCCAGTATGCAGGATGTACAGGTGTTAGGAATACCTGAGGGTGATGTGATCATAAACGGTTGTATAACCATGATGCTTCCATTCCTAGGGAGTGATGAAACGGGTCTGGATTTTAGTGACTCCTCTCAGTAGAGAAGTAATCTGATCTTGGTCCAAATATTGGACATTGATCTGAATGTGATTCAGATTCAATGAGAAGATTAGATTTGCGGTCTTGATTTAATCAAGCATCTATGGGAGGCCCGAGATCTGGATTTGAGATGTGATCTCAATATCCATGTCACTATACGTGGAACAATACAATCGCCCTGTCCTTATCTCCAAGTATTCGCGGAGAAAGCGCATTATCCTTGAAAGGGTTCATGGATAATTCTATTGTTGATATATGTATCCGAGCATTGAGAAAATGGATAATTAAATGTGATTTAATTATCAACATTAATATGAATTTGATTCATATTATAAAGAGAGTTATCTTAGATAATTAAATGTGATTTGATTATCAAAAATGTGAATAATGTGAATGTGATTCATATTATTTGAACACATGAGATAAAGAGATCCAAGATGATTAAATATGATTTATTTATCAAGGATAAGAATAATGTGGATAGTAATATCCAATTATTTATAATATATTATAAATGTGATTTATAATGTATTAGAGAGAGCTAATTATAATTTATATGTGTTGATTAATTGTTATGTGTATTGGATACACATTGTGTAATTAATTGACAATGTAAATTACATGTTGTTTTGGGTTGTGAATTTGATTCACAATTTTTCTATGGCAAGATTGCAATATTCTCAAATATAATTGTGAATTATTTTTGAAGAATAAAAAGCCAACAAAAGTTGTTGGAAATAAATAGAGGAGATTTTCAAGGAGATATGCAATCTCATGGATTTCCATGAGATTGCTCCCTCCATGGAAAGAGGGGGGGCGGCACATCATTCCCAAAAGGAATGTGTGGCCGTCCACATGGAAAGTGCATGGAGATGAAATCTCCATGCACATTCTCTCCTTATTTATTGAATTGATTTTGGATTAATTTGTATTTGATTTTGTCAAATATATTTTGATCTAAATTTGTTGGTTTTACCAACAACAATCTTAGCCATTGGATTGACATAAATCAATCTCACCCATTGATTTTATATGTCACATGGATTGAGATTCATGGATCCCAAAACCCTATAAATAGAGAGGCATACCCATGCTCTCTCTTTACACACACAATGCTTGAGAAGCATCTCTCTCTCTCTCTTTCTCTCTAGAGGTCAGCCCTCTCTCTCCCTCTCATGGCCGTCCACCATGGATGCCATGGAGAGGTTCTCCATCGCCGCGGCATCGTCGTTATGCTGCCCGTTCTTCTGCTCGTGGATCTCCGTCTCCTTCGGTGCGCCTCGCTCGTGAAGAAGACGTCGGATCTCGTGTGTCGAGATCAGGAGATCCGTCGCTTGGATCATCAACATGGATTGCGAGAAGCACGCGGTTCATCCCCGCGCTCGCAAGCGTCTCCTCCGTCGGATCGGACTTGAGACAGGAGGTCTCTTCGTTTAGAGACTTGATCGCAACCACGCTTCAAGAGGTAATCTTATTACTTGTTTGTGGTTTAGACGAAATGATTCGAGAAGTGTTCTTGGATCATTTGGTTTCGTCGTATAAATTTTTTTTTAAATTCCGCTGCATCGAGCAACTAGTCCGACTAGTCGCTCTTCGTCGTATTCGATACGACGCTCACGCTTCCGTGATGCACTTGAGGATCTAACCATATCCTTCAGATGGACCCTCTTTAGAAGAATGAGGGGATTGGAGTAGGTTTCTTAGCATGCAAAATGCTGATATCCATGCAAGCATCATCAATCACCACAGATGGATCTAAAAGAGATACATAAACCTTTCCTTTATTCATATTTTTGATTTTTGGAGTTTTTTTTTCATTTTTTGTATTTTCACATTAAGATACTCAATTACAAAAGAGCACAAGATATCTGTTGACTCTTGGTGGAATTAGTACCACTGATAACATCTGAACCCACATCATCAGTACCGTGCTCAGGCCTGGCATCTGGTAAATTGGTGGCATCAACACCACTGCCTGCAACTGGAGATACAATGGCATCGACACAGACGTTAGAATCATCATCCTTGGTGGCATTAGTACCACTGTCATCATCATGGTTAGTGTTATCTTCACTACTCCTGACTCCATCTAACGCCCTAGAATCTGCAGTGGGATGTCGCCCAGATGAGTCGTCGCTGGCTGACTTCCTACAGCTCCTAAGCATCACAAAATCATCATCAAATAAATAGTAAATGTCATCATGAATATCACTAGGAGAGGTTGTCTCTGTAGACTGTACCTGCTCAGTCTTTCTCTTCAGGTTGTTAGGATTAGGTTCAATCTGAGTGGGTATGACGGCCTTGCCATTGGTTATCTCCCTCATTCCTGTCGGAACTCGTCCATCTCTCACAGGAAGGTCGCTTGCTGCTAGGACAACATACGGGCAAGATCATCAATGGATGGGTTCTCACACGAGTGTGTCTGAGAATCGGATGGGTTTCCTTGCTGGAAATGAGGCTGATCATGTTGTTGCTGCTAGTGGTAGCGAGGAGGAGGAGGTTGGGATACTACTGATGAGGTTGTTGCAGCCTCCACAGTTGACCCTGATACTGGAGTCGAGGATCATGCTGCTGCTGCTGGGAGAACTAGGGTTGCTATGGTTGGGCTCCCTACCCAGTCTGTGTTGGAGGCTACTGCTGGGATGATGTGCCTCCAATAGACCATCAAAATCCTGGGTGGTCACAACAGATCTCGGGCTGCGGTTGGTACTAGGAGTACCAAATGCTGTTGACTTCCATCAACGACTCATGTTGATCATGGACTGGTGGGGGAATGGATTTCAAGGTCTCATCCGGATGATACACTACCAACTGGGTGTTTGGTGGAGAAGGTGGTGGTAACTGGTATTGCTGGAGTGATTAGATTGGTTCTACCTAAATGCGATGAACCTGGCGATATGAGGCGGAAGGCTGAGAAGAACTACACCCTAGATCAACGCGTGACTTGGAATGGGCTGAGAAGTCATCTATGCAACTTCAAGACACATGATCTGGGTCTTCAAGTCACTTAGAGTTTGGGCCTGCTCATCAATTTTGTTGAGCTAATCAAGGCCCTAGCGCACCTTCTTCTCAATGATATCTATCCTTTCCAACTTTTGGCTAATGATGCCTATATCGGTAGCTAAAGACTCTGCTAGTGTTGTTGCTGTAGGTGAGGTAGAAGGACCAGCCTCAATGCGTTCTATTCTCTGGTATGAAATCACCTGCGGGAGAGGCTTTCCCTGAGTGTAGACCCGAGTCTGGGACATCATGGTGTAGTTTTCAGACATCTCCTCGCTAATGGCCCTGACTTGGTCTTCATCCTTGGCAAAGTAGGAACCTCCACATGAGGCATTCACTAGCCCCTGCAGCTCAGGTGTCAGCCCGTAGAAGAAACTTTGGATGATGTTGGGCTTGCTGATCTCATGGTGGGGACACCTGTCAATGAGCTCTCGTAATCGATCCCATGATTCATGGAATTGTTCCTTGGGGATCATTGTGAAGTTGCTGATCATGGCTCCTGTTGCATTGGTCCAGCTGAGTAGATATTAATTGTTTACGTACTCGGTCCGGAGCTGCTCCTAAGTAGTGACCACCCTCCCCAAGTGTTTTAGCCAGTAGGCTACTCCATCAACCAAGGATAACAAGAAGGCAATCAACTTGACGGTATCCTTGTCCACTAATCTATTGTGGATGGTGCTGAAAATCATCTCGAATTCTTGCAGATGGAGATGAGACTCTTCAGTGGCGAGCCCATGGAACTTGGGCAAGAGCTAGATCGTATAAGGGAAAAGTTCGATGTTGCCCAAGATGGTAGGCAACTGAATCCAACGGCGGGTGAGGGTTGCACCAAGGTTGTGGATCTGCCTCATGGTGCGGGGTGGTCTAACTGGATCTTGCAACTCATCTTGATGCATGTCGTCTACTTGGACCTCCAAGCGTGATATTTCTCCACAACTGGCTGGTCTCTCTGGTTCTTCTCGCCCCGCTCGCATCTGTGTGATTTATCTTCTCATCTCTGCCATGAATATCCCTTGTCCCTAATCTGTCTATGGATGGTCTCCAAGGAAGATATTAGTTCATTGTTGATGGCTGCCAGATCTAATACGAATGATGAAGACTGAGACTTGTCATCCGTTTTGTCCTCACTGGCCATCTCTCTGGTCTCTACAAAGGCAAAAGACCCTAGCTCAGGTGTTGTCTAGTGAATGTATAACTATGCTGGCATGTATGACTATACTTCAGGAGTGGAAGAAGGATGGTCGAGGGGGAACAAGGTGGATGCGAATTCGGGTTCAGAGAATGGGTATGAGCTCCGTGAAGCTACCATAGATGAACTGGGAGGAGTGCTGGAATGTGGTGCTGCCAAAGGCAGCTTAAGAGACCTCCTTCCCATCTTCTTGATATGGGGATTTATGAAGATTTGATATGGACTCAAAGCAAGATGAGAAAACAAACCCCCACTTCACCTACTCAACATAATGCGATGACCGTGAAAGCTCAGTAGTTTATCTTGTCAAATTTTTTTGATGATAATACAATCTTACAAAGAAAGTTAATGAGCTGTTAGGAGCCCGATTCTCCTTGGAGACTGGTCCGAATTCTTATGACTAGTTGTGCCTATTTTCAGCAAGTATGGGTGTAAGTACGGACAATTTCCAGCTAGCCGATTTACTTGAGGACAGAGCCTTACGCAATGTCCTCAAAACCACCCACTCTGCTAAGGAAGTTCAAACCATTTACTGACTACCCAAAAGTCCTCACTGGAGAATAACTAATCATTTTTGTTAGCATCGGTACCTTGAAGAAAGTTCAGGCATGGCTCTATCCTAGTATGTGGTTCTCTCAACTCCCAGCAGTAAAATCAAACAAGGAGGGGGTGACTCTCCCCAAAATAATTTTTTTGAGTGAACTTTGATTTTAGGTCATGTATGCTTTATCGGTCTTGATTCTATTGATTATCTCTTTTTAAATATTTTCTTGAATAAAGACGACATCTAATGAATTTTCCAATTTCCTTTTTAATTATGCCCAAGAAAATAGGAGGAGGAAGACGGAAAAGCTGATGCGCAGTGAAATTAATGATGCATGCAGAGTAAGAAATGCATACCTTGCTTTAATAGTCTACACAAAATCATCCACGCATAATTTAAAGACAGAAAATAAACTAATCTAAATGATGCATGAGGAAATCATTCATAGGTGATAGCTTCTATTATAGGAAGAACTGGTGCTAACTAATCAGAAAAGAGACCTGAGTCCGGTCTTAGATGCCGATCGGTGCCCACCACAGTGTTTCCTGCAAGTGCTTTATACGACCTCTCCCGGTGCGTGGTCTCTAGTCCAATTTAGTTAGCTTTTTATTTGACTATGTCCAAAGCATGATCTATAGGACATATATTCTATTATGGGGTTTCGACTTTAGTTGCTACCGAGCTCAATCAAAATAAAACCTAAGTCTAGGGGCTAAACCCTCAAGAAACAAATAAAATAAAAAGACAAAAAATAGCGAAACAACTCGATGAGGTCCCCCAAATGCACCGACACTCTGCGAAATAGACCCCGAATAATGTTCAAGTCCAAGAGTGTTCAACTGTCTATGTTATTATAAGAATACTTGCAAAAATAAAATAAGGAAATTCTATTGAATATAACTGCTCCTTCTGCTCCTCCTCAGATATGGGTCCCTCCCAAGTAGACCGGGTCATCCTCCAAGTGGTACCTCGCATGAAAAGCAAAACAGAAGATGGTCAGAAACAATTATAAAAGAGAGAAGCAAATATAAACAAAAATAAATGAACCACTACTTAGCCGTTCTCCCTGGAAAAGCCGTCATTATAATGACCATTTTTTTCAACTAGGTCTAAGTTATTAATTAAGAAAGTGTTGTTGTTACCCTAATCGATCAAGCGATCAGAAAATCAACCACTAAGATGTCAAGCAAGCAAATCAAGCAGTTTTGTTATTTTTATTAACCTGGTATAGCAACCACTGTTGAACTTAAGGAGCTCAATCATACACTAAGTAGTAAGATTCTAGAAATAAAAATCATTTTAGTGGTTTTTAGTTTTTCAAATTATTAATTTTTTAAAGTAAATGACATGAGCATAATGAATAAAGGTGCACACCAACAATCTTTTTGTATTTTTTTAAATAGGATAAGAATGCTCAAAAATTGCAATAAAAATATTTTTGGGTTTTGTGTATTTTATAGTTTTTGACAATTTATATATATTTTTCGAATGTTTTTGCAATTTTCAAAAAAAATCAAAACGGGATGAAAACTTCAAACAATGGACAACCAAGATTGTTTAGCAAATTAAAATAGGTAAAAGATCAAAATTTTTGCAAGTTATTTTTAAAATAAACTAGAGCAAAATATCTACAAGCAGGAACTGCGATCATAATTTTTGGATTTTTTGTTGATTTCATATATTTTTTATGAGTTTTCAAGTGTTTTGTAGATTTTTAGATTTTTATAATATATTCTTAAACAAAACTTGTACAGGAGAGACAAGGTGACCAAATGCAACTACAATAATTTTTGTGGAATTTTAGATGATTTTTCATATTTTTATGAATTTTCAAAAACAAACTAGGACTTTTACGGTATTTTTTTATTTTTAATAATAGAAAATGCATGAAAATTAACAATTAAAAATTACCATAATAAATACAGGCAATCAGAAATCATAGTCAATTTTTAGGTAATTTTTGGAGTTAGTTTAATATTTATTGCACTGAATAGAAACATATAATTAAAAATAGTCTAAAGGGACCTATATATAATTATTCTATGTTCTAGGGCCTCTGGAATAACACAATCAGGAAGTATGAGGGCTGCTATGCAATTTGTCCACAAAATACATGCGTCGCATGTAAAATGACAAAAATAGGGGTATAAATGCAAATCCTCAAAATATATCATTCATTGCATAACATATGAAAATTTCAGGAGAGAATATGCAAAAACACCACAAAGCGTGCTGGAGCATCTAACTTCAACTCGGAGGGACTAAAATGCAATTATAAAAAATTGTAGGGTCCTTACTGTAAAAGTTTTTAACTACACTTAAAGTTTATTAGACTAGAATGGAAGAAACAAAACTTCGGGGAAACACTTCTATAGGATATGTGTCGAACACATAGAGCTTCTTGCACTAACGTTCCTGATGAGGCGCTGCAAAGCTGATCTGATAGTTCAGATTGTGTCGAGGACGTGCAGTCAGATCTGACATGCCAAGTTTGATCCAACTGTCTGCAAGGCTGATTTGTCGAGTGGTGTGGATGACGGTCCATCTCGGATCATACGACTAATGATGAGGTACTATTGGGTGGTCGTGATCAAGTCTAGAGTTCTATCTCCAGATCGCACGGTAAGGACGGTGTTGGATGAATTCATCTAAAGAGAGCTTTAGCCAAACATGGAGGACGATCCATCAGTCTAATGAAGTCGCTATGGGGTCCGACACCTTCGTGAAGTCGCTCCGTGTCGGCCAAGGGGTTCAAATTAATCAGTGGATGATCGGATGTTATAGACAGTTGTGCTCCATCTGGAGCTGCTTCGCCACCTGATGTGAAGCTCCTATCGCGATTTCTTTCACGTGCGGGTACATATGAAGGGAAGAGGGACTCAGAGTCTTTGCTCTGGTCATGTTATTGCTTGCAAATATGAAGAGAAGCGACATGGAGATGGAGGGTGGTTTCCGACAATGATGGAGGACGAAAACCTAGCCTAGTCCTGCTCCGATGAGTAGCATCCAGGATGATCAGATCGTGGGAGGAGCTGGAAGGTGAGTCGAAATATCAATCTGTGCGGGTAGGCATGTGGCAGATCTCGCATCATGGTGGTTGGAGCAGGAAAGTGACGCATGGATGATGATCGGAATCAAGGTTAAGATCGAAAATAAAGGGGGATGGAGGTTACCTGTGTACCCTACGGTGAACGATGACGTACGATGATGGTGGAGGCGAAGTCGTGGCCTCGATTCAACCGTGGGAAGCAGAAGAGGCTGATCGCGGCGAAACTCGGGCCACCATACCAGCAACGTTGAATCTAGCACCAATCCGAGCTTCCAAAAGTCCATCTAGAACCCTGTCACAATTTAAGAGATGTGAGTGGAGAAAACAAGATGCAAGGGATGATTTGCTGATCCAGGGTGTTGGAGGAAAGACTTTATAAGGATGCCCTAGGGTTTGTAAAAATCGAGGGGATGTGTGAAACTCTAGGGCAATTTAGACCAAAATAGGGATCCGCGAGAATCTCAGATCAACGAGGAATCTCAGGTTCGAATATCAAGGTGGATGTAAGTCAGAGTCGGGAATGAAAATGGGAGTAAAAGCTCTGGCGAAGCAGAGCCAGGCCCGACCCGGCTGGGGGAGAAGCTTAACTACGATCAACGATCTGACGAGGACCAATTGGAATGCAGGGATTTACATAATTAAATAACAAATGACAAATGGCTTCAAAATAAAAAAAATGAATAAAATACAAAATGTTTATAATTTTTTAAACTATTTTTCTAATATTTTTATTTTTTTTATGAAATATATAGATATGGAATATAAGGTATAATGTAGTATGCACATGTATAATATACCCATATATCATATACATGTATTTTTATTTTATTATTTTTACATAAATATATTTCATTTTACATTTTATTTATAACATAATTTAAAGAGTATACAAGAATTTTTATTTGATTTTTACAAATTAAATAAAGGGTTTAAATAAATATGTATTATGTACAATATTGGCAAATGTACAACATAGTTTTGATTTTCTTTTTGCTTTCTTTTATATTTTATTAATTTTTAATTTATTTTTTTAGTTTTAGAATGAGTGCAAGTATTTAAAAATATAGTATGCACAAAATATAATCTAAAATAATTAGTCATATGTATTTACAAATATAGGCAACATAGGACCTCTATCTCTTCCTACTTTATTCCTTGTCGATTAGGCCAATTACCGACCATTTCTCAGGATTTGGGTCAACATGTACTAATTACATAATTACGTCCTTGATTTCTTTTTCTATATCCTTGATTTCTTTTTATTTTCACTTTATTCTTTTATTTTGGAAAATATATGCTAATTATGAATATTAACAAAGGTATGCATAATGGTAATTTTCCGTATTTACACTTATTTATAGATGTTTTTGCTAAAAAATGAAGCTAAAATAAAAGACTAAAGAATGAGAATCAAAGATTCATCTGGATACTCCTTTGGATCTCGTCAGAAGGAGTGGGTGTCATCGCTCAATGGAGACATACTGCAGCTGTCACCTACGACCATCAGGAGCTCTTTCCTTAGATGGCAGATGACATGGTGGTGCAATGGCCGTACGGGTAGTAGAGAGGCTCGCTTGTTGTGGGGGTGTTGGTAGCCGATGGAGTTATGGAGGGTGAGGCTAGGAAGGGTGCGAAGGTAGAAGCTCTGGTGAGGTGGAGCGTTGACGAGCGGTGCGAGGATGTACGCAGAAGTATGCGGTAGCGAACGGTTGTGGATTGAAGGAGAAAGGAATGAAAGGAGGAAAGGCAAGAAAGAAGAAGGAACATAGACGAGAGGAGCAGAGAAAGGAATGATGAATGTGAAATTTGCCTCTTTTATAGTTGATAATTGTCGTAGTATAGGAGGCAAGTACGGTTAAGCAAAAACCACAATCTTTGAATGTTGTGGAAAATTTATACTCGGTAAGTCTACCAATGTCAAACACAGGGACACAAGCTGCTTTATCTATTTATGAAATTTTAGTCAACTATAAGTATGTGTGATTAAATTTGTCATTTTCAGGTCTCCATACAGATGTGCACACTAAAATGCAAAACAATGCAAATATATGTTGCATGTATTTTTAGTTGGTTTTTTAATGCATTTGTAAAGTGAATGTTGACGTGTCTGACAACTCGGGTTAAGTATGTAAATAAACAAGTGTCGTTGTGACCCAAATAACCAAGTGCAGTCAACAGAAAAATATGTTTTAACCACTTAATAAAAGATAAATCAAGTAAATCAAATGTAAGCAGTTTCGCTATTCTAATTACCTCGTATAGCGACCAGGATCGAACACAAGGAGCACGATTTAAAAATTATGTAGTCAATTTTCGGAATTAATTTTTTAGTGGTTTTTATTTATTTTATTTTTTTTCAAAACAAAGTGTAAAGGAATAAAAACACACAATAAATTTTTGGTAATTTTTGGGCAAATTTTTGAATTTTTATAAATTTTCTAGTTCTGAACAATAAAAAAGTCACTATTTTTTATTTTTTTAAATATATTAAATGTCAACAAAATGCTATGAAAAATGTATACAATGTTTAGTCACAAAGCAGGAGCATTACAAATAACATTTATTTCATTAAGAAAATCATGCAAAGTTTATGTTTGTAAGCACAGGGACGTACATGCAATTATTTAAAGTTTCTGCATAAAGATATAATAATGAATATGTTGCAGGAGCAAATTTGAAAATTACCCAGTTAATGACATGCAAAGCATGTGCTGTGTGCAGGCAGGGGCATTTATTCAATACGAAAACTCCCAGGGGCTAATATGCAATTTTTCCAATATTTTTATAGTAAAACAAACACCAGTAGGGTTCCTTCATTGCTCTTCAACTTCAACAATACAAGGGTGTCGCCACCATTGGAACTTCTGTCCCACGTGCGCAGGTAGGCGTCAGTGGGAGGCAGATGTGAGGCGTAGGGGGCCAAGGCTGGAGGAGGACACGGGATGGGCGGCCGGAGCAAGGGATGGTAGGGGCGTCTCTCGATGGTGGTGGATGTACATA
Source organism: Ottelia alismoides (assembly GCA_037367405.1). Lineage (NCBI taxonomy): Eukaryota > Viridiplantae > Streptophyta > Magnoliopsida > Alismatales > Hydrocharitaceae > Ottelia > Ottelia alismoides. The sequence continues at coordinate 258,390 of JAZKJV010003353.1, read as the reverse complement.
CGTGGGATCACGGTATTAGGGGGGGCACTGCAGACGGCGGAGACACGTGGCAGGCGGGCGAGAGACCATTGGGCTCGCGCGACCAGGCGAGAGGGAGGATGCTGGGCTCGTGCGGCCAGGCGGGCTGTAGGTGCGTGGGATTCATGTGGAGAATGGCATCGAGACACTGCCACGGGAGGGCAAAAGGGAGGTGCGTCACGCTGGGCCGGGCGGCGCAGCCGCTTGGGAAGGCACGGAGGAGGTGACCTACCGCGGTCACGCAACCGGAGGTGGGCGGCGGTGCTTCAGGAAGGCTCGGAGGGGATGTGCACGCAACTTTTTTTAACTGTAATCAGAGAATGATAAGAAAATGTTTTTTTAAAACAGAAAATGTAGGCAGAAATTTTTTTTATTTTTTTATTTTTTTATTATTTTGGCTTTACTACAAAAGAGACGTTAGAGATCCTGCAAAAACAAATATTATAAAACAAGATACATTCTTTTTTTTAATTTATTTATAAACAAAGTGGAGTTTGTGAATGGGTCAGATCTTGGCGAAGCAAGAGGGAGATCCAAAAATGCGACCACCGTGCGTGTTTGGATGTGAGAGGTTGTGCGAGGTAGAATAAGAAATGTAGGGATCGAGAAGATGAGATTGGAATAGGTGTCGGTCGTGGATTATGTGTGGTGATTTTTTTGTGATTTTAAGACCTAAAGATTACTCACGAAACAAAACTGTAATTTACGATCTACCTAAGAATAAAAATGATGAGAAATAAAATGGATCTCACCTCAAGGTTCGGAAATGCCGTGATGGCCTCGACGAGGGCTGACGCTCTGCCGTCGGACAGCTCGGAGGTTGGGCACCCTTCTTCAACAAGATGGCTCTCGGAGATCTAGCTCCTCTCCACCAAAGATTGATCAAAGAATGAAAGAAGGAGGAGGAGCCCATTAAAAAGAGAAAAATTCAAAAAAGGAAAGATTGTAAAAAAGGGAAGGTGTTTATTGGGAGATTTAATAAAATAAATAAATAAATAAATTACAAAGATCGGAAATAAATAAATTTAAAAAATAAATAAAGTACAAATTAACTAGCCAACTTAATGGTGGCTATTTAAGGTATGGAATAATATCCTATTTACATGGTAAGTATTTAAATCAAATAAATCAAATAATTAAATACAAATTTCATAATTAAATTAATTAATTAATTAATGTTAGGTAATTAAATTTTTTGGTAATTTTTATGTAAGGAAAGTAGTTGCATACAAATATTATGTACATATAATACAATATACATATGTACAAATAAGGAAATAATTTTTATATCTTTTTTTAAAAAAATTATTTACATTTTTTTATTTTTAATGAAGCTAATATTTACAAAGATGTACACTAAAAATAAATATGAATAATTATACAAAATGTAAGTGGTCAAACTACACAAAACACCCCAGAAAACTGACTTTTTAACCGTAACTCCAAAAATTATGAAACCACTGCCATTTGAAAGATATTTAATTTAGAGTGTAATGGAAGTGATTTTGATTCAATTTGAGTTCGTACGAAGTCAGAATTGGTATTTCAATTATCTTTTTGCGGCTTTTTCTGGGTATGATTATTTGCAATATGTACATTATTTTATTTTACAATTATTTTTATTATTTACAACACATTTTTATTTACAACTTTTGTTTTCAAAAGTAATTGATTTGAAGTAAATTTATGTACAAATAAAATAATGTAAGTTTTGTACAAATATACAAGAAAAATATTTACAAAATATTTTTGGATTTCTGGATTAAAGACCCTATCTCCCCCTACTTTATTACTGGTCGACAAGCTCAAGTCTTGAACTTATTTCAGGGTTCGGGTCAGTCTATATTTATTACATAAATTCATCCTTCATTTTCTTTTCTTTTTCTTTTTCTTTTTTAATATTTTATTTATGTACAAAAAGTGTTAAAATGCATATTTAACAAATGCATGCATAATGGTAAATTCATGCAATTAGTGAGTATTTATAGGTATTTGACTACAGAAATGAAGCTAAAATAAAAGAATAAAGGTGATGAATCATGGATTCATCATTCCCCTATACTTTACCTTTGCTAGTCCCTTAGGAAACACTTATTTGAAAAATAAGTGAAAACAAAAATAAAGAAAAGAAAAAGGAAAGAAATTAGAACATTGTTGACTTTTAAACTTATCTTCATAAAAATGTAGTATGGAGCTCTGTCAGACCTTTGGATTATTAGTGTGTCGGAACCTTAATGGGAAATGGATTTACAACCTAACAGCCTCTAAGTTCCATAAGACTCCTATTCAGGTCTCCTCAACAGTCAGATCAGAACAAGTCTACATACACAAATTCTTATTACTATAAATCTTTTCTTGTACAGTGTAAGTGAAATATAGCTTATCATCTCAAAAGCAGAAAATAAACAACCTCTCTCAACAAGGTAACTCTAATTCCCTTGTTTAGCAACTCTTTCCTCAAGGAGCGGGGATATTCCCTTCTTAGTTCAAGTACAACCAGCTCTAGAAGAGGGGACGAAGAAGAGAATGGACGGTAACCTGTGTAGTTACCTATCCTTGGATGCATGACCAATGTATCCAAGTCATCTGCTGCAAGCTTACAAACATTTGACTTTGAAGCTCTTAGTCTTTTTTTTCGCTTGTATATACATTCTGGCAGACATTTTACTTTTCTATCAGCCCTGTCCAATTTTGGAGAATTTGCATTTTTTTGACAATATATACAAGGTGCAGCATATACACAAGGAGTTTTTCCTCTTGAGCCAGTAGACTATCCCTCTTTTGAAGCATTATTGCAACCCCACAACATCTTGTCTTTAGACCTCAACATCGCCAAATCAGGTTGAGACGCACTTCCCTCCCTAGAGGAGGACGAGAGGTTCTGCCTAGATGTACTATCCTCGTACGCTACCCCAATCCAAAAGATTCTGCCCCCTCACTACCTCCTCCATGAAGAGCTACGTGTAGAGTGCTTTGTCCAAGGTAAGCCACGGTCTGAAAGAATCATGTGTGTGCTGTTAAATATTCTACTTAGACTTATCAAGATACATGTGAACATAGTCTTATGGGCTCAAAGAATTAAGTCACTAGGACCTAAAAAGTCTTAACTCAAATTCTTATATGGTTCCTCTGAAATTAAGTGGATTAAGGTCCAACTAAACTCCATTTTTCAAATTTATTCCAGACATAGTTTAAATGTCAAAATTATCCTGAAAAATGCTCATGCAAATGCAAGAAATAATGCACATGCAAGGAAAAGAAAGCAAAATCTTTTTATGAAATAATTTTCTAATTTTAAACTTTTTATGGATTTTTGAAAAATGATGCACATGCAAAAAGAGTTTTTTTTGCAAATTTTTATAGATTTTTGGTTTTTGTAGTTTTTTTAAAACAAAAAGTTAGTACTATATACAAGTATATACAAAATTTTTTAATAAGAGTTAGGGATGAGATACATATATTTAGACACAGTGAGTTAATTATTTACAAGAATAAGATGAAAGGATTTACAACTTGAGTAATAGGTATATACATACGGTTGATTTTTTTGTATGATGCAGATATTCCTCAAATTTATTTGAAATAATTTTACAAATAATTTTGAAAACTATAGTCCAAAATAAATTTTCCAAATAATTTTACAAACATTTACAAGCATTTGAAAACTATTTTGCAAACAGTTTTCAAACAGTATATATAGGTTTTCAAAATAGTTTTTCAACCATTTTCAAAACATTTGCAAATAGTTTTTACATAATAATTTTATTTCACACAAAGAAAAAAAATTTACAAGCCAAAATATTTTTACAAAGGTTGAAAATATTTTTCAAACATTTTTCAAAAGATTTTTCAAATAGATTTTCAAACTACTTTCAAAATATTTTTCAACATATTTTAACCTGATTTATTAATCTATATATACAAAAAGTGTTTTTGGGGAATTTTCTGCATCTTTTTAGTATTTGCAGAATATTTTAGCCATATTAAAAATATGAAAGTACGAGTTATGGCTAAAGTATACATACAATATATACGACACTCCCTATACTTGGCTCGAACTTTATCCTCATAGTGATCAAAGAGCTTCAAAGGAAGATATAACTCATGCTAAGTATTAAGAAGTGAAAAGAATGCTATGCTACAACGACAAATAAAAGAATATAATCAGTAGAAGTCAGTGATCCCCCTATACTTAGGATCAAGTAATCCTAAGTATAGAAGACTATATGCAAGGGGACTACCAAGGGGTAATGTAAAGAGTCTACCTCCCCTATCCTTAGGGTAGAATATCCCTAAGTATAGGCAACAAAACAGAGGTAAAAAGAATCAAAAGAATAAACACAAGTCTGACACCTCCCCTGTACTTAGGGTAAAGTACACCCTAAGTATAGCATAATCATGAGATGGAGATGGGGTGTTTAGACAAAAGAGTGTGCGATGTGAACAAAATGATCTATACATATGTGAGTAGGATAATGTTGAGGTGCCTCTCAACAAGCGCTAGAGTTTACGCCCCTAGCTGGGCGTAAAGGTTAGAATAATGCAGTATCAAGGTTCAAGACGACATCTGTAATATGAATACCGTACTGTCGTTGCAATCTCAGTGGAAGAACAACGACGAACTCAACAGTGAAGATGATAACACCCAAATAAAAAATCAGGCAGGTGTCTGCCACTGGGTAAAGATATGGGCAGATGAAATCAAGCTTGGTAGCACAAAAGAAATCATCATCTCAAGATCTGAATGAAGTGAATGGATGGAGCCGAAGAAATCAAACTTGAAGAAGGAAGGATTTGTCAGAAAATCATCCATGTCAATCACTATCTCAAATAGAAAAGGAAGATCAGGATTAGAAGATTCACTATAACGGCTGATATCCGATGTATGGAATGTATACAAATCAGTGAAATCATCGAATACCTAAAATATTGGGTCATCCTCGCGAGGGTCGTCGAGGAGAGAAACCTTAAACTCATGATCAGAAATATCAAAAGACTCAGTCTCGTGATTCATCAGATCGTATGCACTCCCAGAAGGTGAAACTGAGTACACATGGTCAGTGGCATCCTCCCACAGATAACCCTCAGGGAGTAATGCCGAATCATCAAGAAATTGGGGATCTATGCTGTCAAATATCAAGTCCTCCAAAAATAGATCGACCTCAGCAACTAGGAGGACACAAGGCTCAAATACAGGATTATCAAGGTCTGTCAAATCAAAAATCGATCCCTCATCAAGCTCTCTATGCTAAGATGAATCCAAATATATTTATGAATCTGAGAAGATCTCCTGAAGAAAAGACACAGAATCAACTTGACATGGACACTGAAATGACTCTAAGGATGGCTGAGATGTGGGCTCCTCCTCTTTTACTTGGTATACTAGCAGATCTAGAATCCAAGAATCCTTGATGTGAAAGTGCGGGACTAGCTCAAAATCTGGCTGTAAATCTAATGGAAACTCGACCAATGTCCGGCTCTGGGAACTCTCAGTGGTAGCCAACACATCCATCATATGAAAAGTAGTAGAATCCATATCCTTTGAATGGTGTGTGTTGTCAAAATCGACATGATGTGTCACACACTCATCTAGTGTCATATCACCTCATGTGTTGTCCCGAATAAATCATCTTATGAATAAAATGTCTGAGTATCCAAGATGGTCTCAACTAAATCCTGGTTGGGATAGTGGTGTGAACCATCACACGAGGTAATGACATATGCAATATGCTCTGCGGTCCTCCCCCTCATGGCGATGTAGAAAAGGTTAGTCATCGAAAATCCATGATCTGAAAATCGCCTCAAAAGATCACGTAACCTCAACCATGAATCTATCAATGGCTCCTAGGGATCAACTGAAAAATCATGAATACAAGATCGCATCATTTCTGCTCTACCATGGGGGTAAAATCTCTGCAATACAATGATCGTAAATATCCCCACGCAACAATCTTCCTTCCCAATCGTCTGTGCCAACTCTTGACTCTACTCTGAAGTGTAAATGGGAAGTTAATAAGCATTAGGTCCTCAGAAGTGTATCAGAATATGATCGTGATCCACAAATATCCTCAAACTCATCGATATGCAATAAGGTTCCTCGTGCACTTCCCCTGAAAATTTCGACAGTAGATCAATGAACTCTAAATCTAGAACGAAGGGTCACAAAGTAAAAGCGGACTGTGCTTCCTGATCTGTGTACTCATCCGTCATCCCAAGATAGAAGTCATCTAAATCTCGCAACTGCTCTATATGATCGCCTATGGAATGCACTCTCATCTCAGCAAGGTAAATGCACGGGTCTCGTATTTGGTCAATCTGGTCTCCTCGAGCTTCACTCACAGCATGTCCCAAATTAGAGGCCGGGAATGGAGAGGGAAAAGATGGTATGTCGATTGGAGTTCTGACCTCCCAAGAGAGTGGGCGGGAATGATGGGTATGAAATGTAGAAGCCGCATAATCCGACTGGATTAGAATGCGACCCATCATAAAGTGAGGGAAATGAAGGGTGGGACGGTGGGATAGAAGAGACGGAGTGAAGGAGAGAGTGGTGATTGTCAATGAATCAAAGATGATCGTAACCGACTCACGCCAAAGACATACAAACGCAATGCAAAACCTTAATTCACCAACTCTACGCAATGCGAAGACCGTGAGATGTGTTCATTTATCTTTCAATTTTAGAGTTTAGTGATCAAACAAAAGTTATACAAACACTTAGGAGGCTTAATGGGATTTGGGCACTACTCCTTAGTGTGTACGTGAGCAATTAAAAGCACAAACAATGATGGGGTTGCTCTCCCCAAATAAAGATATGAATTAATTACGTTTGATTTTAAGAGTCAAGTTCAATTAGCAGTCCCAATTTTTAATTTTTGATTTTATTGGATATTTTCAATGAAATGTCTAATGAAATTTCTGATTTCCTTTATTCTTATATTCCACAAAACAGAGGGGGAAAATGGAAAAGACAATGCACGAGAAAATATGGATGCAAATGCTAGAGATAGAGGTGCGTACCTGACTCCAGTGCTCTACATGCAATATGATTCGTGTAGAAAAATTAAACTAATCTAAATGAATGCAATGCGAGAACCATCCTAAACAAAAACTTCTATTTTCATGAAACACATATTTATTTGACTAAGTCCAAACGAGTTCTATAGGAATAGATATTCTATTAGGGGCTTTGGACCTAATGTTACCTGGCTCAATCAAATAGAAACCTATATATAGGGGCTCAAGCACAAAAAATTCATGTGAAACAAATTAAAAAAAGCAAAAAAATAAAAATGCGAAAACATCAGTAGGTCCCCCCAAGTGCACCGGCACTTGGTGAAAACGACCCCGAAAAAGTGTCCAAGTCCACAAGTGTCTTTGTCTAAATTATTACAATTATTGAGAAATTGTTCACTAAATTATCAAGACTGTCTTCTTCTTCTCTTCCTCCTGCACAAGTTCTCTAAAAAGAATACAAGGACACTCCAGGCGGTTCCTCGCACAAAAATCAAAGAAAACGATGGTCAGAAAACAATTATAATATTTAGAGACAAAATTGAGCAAAAATGAAAATGACTACAAAGCCGTGCTCCCCGACAACGGTGCCATTCTGATGACGCGCCTGACAACTCGGGTTAAGTATGTAAATAAACAAGCGTCGTTGTGACCCAAATCACCAAGTACGGTCAACGGAAAAATATGTTTTGAGCACTTAATAAAAGATAAATCAAGCAAAGCAAATGTAAGCGGTTTTGCTATTCTATTTACCTGGTATAGCGACCGGGGCCGAAGACAAGGAGCACGATTTAAAAACTATGTAGTCAATTTTCGAAATTAATTTTTTAGTGGTTTTTATTTTTTTTACTATTTTTCAAAATAAGCGCAAAGGAATAAAAACACACAACACCACACTCTTTTTGTATTTTTCAGACTAATAAAAAATACTCAGAAAATTAAAAAGAAAATGTTTTTGTGTTTTATACGTTTTAAAATGTTTTTGGTAATTTTTGGACAAATTTTCGAATTTTTCGAACTTTCTAATTCTAGACAAGCAAAAAGTAATTGTTTTTTATTTTTTAAAATATATTAAATGTCAACAAAATGCTATGAATAAATTTTACAACATTTAGTCGCAAAGCAGGAGCTCGCACGATTTTTTTTAATTTTTTAGAGCACTAATAACATTTATTTCATGAAGAAAATCATGCAAAGTTTATGTCTCTAAGCACAGGGACGTACATGCAATTATTTAAAGTTTCTGCATATAACAATAAATATGTTGTAGGAGCAAATTTGAAAATTACCCAATTGATCACATGCAAAGCATGTGCTGTGCGCAGGAAGTGGAATTTATGCAATTACGAAAACTCCCAGGGGATAATATGCAAATTTTCCAATATTTTATAGTAAAACAAACCCCACTAGGGTTCCTTCGTTGCTCTTCAACTTCAATAAGACAAGAATGTCGCTGCCGCTGGAACTTCTCTCCTACGCACATGGTTAGGCGTCGGCGGGAGGCGGATGCGTGGTGGAGGGGGCCGAGGCTGGAGGAGGACACGGGCTGGGCGGTCGGAGCAGGGGACGGTCGAGGCACCGCTCAATGGCAGTGGATGCACAACCGCGGGATAATAGTTTCAGGAGGGGTGCCGCAGATGGCGGAGACACGGAGCAGGCAGGCGGGAGGCTGCTGGGCTCGCGCGGCTATACGGGCTGTGGGTGCACGAGATTCGTGCAGAGAACGGCACCACGACATCACCGCGGGTGGGCTGAAGGGAGGCGCGCTACGCTGGGTCGGGTGGCGCAACTGCTTGGGAAGGCGCGGAAGTGGCGACCTACCACGGTCATGCAACCGGAGGTGGGCGGCGACGCTTCAAGAAGGCTTGGAGGGGACACACACACGATGTGTTTTTTACTGTAACTAGAGAATGATAAAAAAACATGTTTTTTTTGTTTTTTTTAAACAAAAAATGTAAGCAGGAATAAAAATTATTTTTTTTTAATTTTTTTTATTTATTATATTTTTTATTATATTGGTTTTCCTGCAAAACAAAAGTTAGATATAAACCAAATATATGTTTTTTTATTGTATCCTGCAAAAACAAATGTTAGAAAACAAGATACATTATTATTTTAAATTTATTTATAAACAAAGTGGAGTTGGTGAATGGGTCATATCTTGGCGAAGCGGGAGGGAGATCCGAAAATGCGACCACTGTATGGGGTCGGATGTGAGAGGTTGTGCGAGGTAGAATAAGAAATGTAGGGATCGAGAAGATGAGATGGGAATCAGTGTCAGTCGTGGATTATATGAGGTGAATTTTTTGTAATTTTAACACCTAAAGATTAATTACGAAGCAAAACATTAATCTACGATCTACATAAGAATAAAAACGACGAGAAATAAATTGGATCTCACCTCAGTGCTCGAAAATGTCGTGATGGCCTCGACGAGGGCCGACACGCTATCATCGGACGTACCGGAGGCTGGGCACCCTACTTCAACAAGATGGCTCTCGGAGATTGCTCCTCTCCACCAAAGATTGATCAAAGAATGAAAGAAGGAGGAGGAGCCCATTAAAAAGAGAAAAATCAAACAAGGAAAAATGTACAAAAAGGGAAAGTGTTTATTAGGAGATTTAATTAATTAATTAATTAATTATGAAATTCTGAATTAAATAAATCAAATAAATAAATTAGTTAATTACAAATTTATTAGCCACCTTAATGGTGGCTATTTAAGGTATGTAATAATATCCTATATACATGGTAAGTATTTAAATCAAATAAATTGAATGATTAAATACAAATTTCGTAATAAAATTAAATTAATTAATTAATGTTAGATAATTATTTTTTGATAATTTTTAAATAAGGAAATTAATGTATACAAATATTATATACATATAATACAATATACAACTATACAAAGAAGGAAATAATTTGTATATCTTTTTTTTTTTTAATTTTTTTATTTTTAATGGAAATAATATTTACAAAGATGTACAATAAAAATAAATATGAATAATTATACAAAAATGTATGTGGTCAAACTGCACAAAACGCCCCAAAAAATCGACTTTTTAACCGTAACTCCAAAAATTATGAAACCACAACCATTTGAAAGATAATTTAATTTAGAGTATAATGGAAGTGATTTTAATTCGATTTGAGTTTGTATGGAGCCAGAATTGGTGTGTCAATTATCACTTTGCGGCTTTTTCTGGGTATGATTATTTGCATTATGTACATTGTTTTAATTTACTATTATTTTTATTATTTACAACACATTTTTTTTACAACTTTTGTTTTCATAAATTATTGATTTGAAGTCAATTTATGTACACAAAAAATAATGTAACTTTTGTGCAAATATACAGGAAAAATATTTACAAAATATTTTTGGATTAAAGATCTGGTCAATCAGGTCAAGTCTTGACCTTCTCTCGGGGTTCGGGTCAGTTTGTATTTATTACATAAATTCATCCTTCATCCTTCATTTTCTTTTCTTTTTCTTTTCTTCTTTATTCTTTTATTTATGTACAAAAAGCATTAAAAATGCATATTTAACAGATGTATGTAAAATGGTAAATTCATGCACTTAGTGGGTATTTATAGGTGTTTGACTACGGAAATGAAGCTAAAATAAAAGAATAAATGCGATGAATCATGGATTAATCAGTGGTGCATGACCATAATGCAATGTTAAATGCAGGATATAAGTATGCAAATGTATCCCTACAAATATGTCCTACATGTTTTGAGCATGGATTAAGGTTTGAAATTAGAGTTAGATTGGGCATAAAAATTATGAGCGAACAACCATTTAATGGAAGAGACATATATGGCAAAGAAACTATTTAACCATAAAAATTAATCACATTTCAATTAGTGTTTGATGAGAAAATTAAACATGCCATGAGATAGATGATGAATTAAGGAACAAAATGACATTGAAAACTTGCAATTTGGACCTACGATGATCAAGTTATGCAGAAAACAATGTAGGGGCATAAATGTAATAAAAATGCAAGGAATAAAAGGATAAATAATTACAAATAGATCATTGGAGGGACCTATTTGCAATTTGTAAAAACTGACGTGGGTCCTCTATAAATATCCCACTGCGCATAGGGACCAACTTGTACTTCATAAAACATTCCAGGGCATCCTTGTAAGATACCCATGCGTACACATGAGGCACGTGCCTAGGGACCAAAGTGCAATTTCATAAACATCCAGGTCTTCTCTGCAATTTACCCAGGCCCTCACGTGCTAAACATGTGAGGATCTTGCCTCGGGAGGTGTCTTAGGCTTGGGGTTGACGTGGCATTTGTTGGTGGCTCGGGTCTTGGCGCGGTCTTCCCGAGCATGAAGGTTCTGTGTGAGGCTCGGACACGCCACGTGCCATCATCTGGACCGTCCAATCGTGAGGATCGAACGATAGTTGTACTTCCTGCTCCATTGTAGGCTACCCGAGAAGGCTGCACTCCGGTGACCTCCAGTATGCTCTTCTGTGTACCAGACGCTCGACTAAGGGTTGGGGAAGCTCACTGATGTCCTGGCGTAAAGGTTAGAGGTGCGGCGAGGCTCCAGGAATGATTGAAAAGGCAAAACAATGAAGCCTCGATGGAGAAGAAATGCTCGATAGGGATCCAGTGTGAACTCTGACCAATGAGGATCCTGCAAGGTTATTATAGCCAAAGCTTGGTTCTCGTGGTCGTGTGTGAGTGAATGAGGCGAGATGGTGGCCTAATCAGGCGAAGGAGGATGAGGCCAGGGGCTTTTTCTCCGATGAGGTGAAGAAGAAGGCGGGTCAGAGCAAGGAAGGTTATGTAGAAGGGGAGGATGTACGTGAGGAAGTCAACGAAGATGATGGTGGTAGGACGAAGATAAATGGATGGTCATGCGAGGGTGAAATCAAGTAGGTACGTTGAGAAATTTAGGAGAAATAAAGAACAACTTAGAAGGAAGAAGTTACCTGCTCAGAGAAGGCGATTGACGGAGGTCGTGACTTGTGCTGACGTTCTAAATGAACCTTGGGTCGTCGCTCTATCTTGCTACCCTAGCAGGAGGGTCAGCTACCGCCATAAATGGTGGATCTTACATGGCAAAGACTCCATGGATCTCACCTTAGAAACCGGGTCGTCTTCGCCTCTACACCACCCTCCGCTGTCACTGGAGGGTGGAGGGAGCTGGCCACAACCCTTGTGAATGGTGGATGATTTGGCGGGCATCGGAGGGGTTAGTTTTATAGGCGGAGATGGAGGAGTTATGGTGGGGAGGCGGGTTTTCGAAAGGATGCTTTGAAGGCTAGGAGTAGTGGTGGAGGTGTTGGCGTGATGCACGAGGGATATGGAGGTAACGACTATGGGGGGCACGTTAGAAGGGGAGGAGCGTAGCTGGGGGGGCTTCCAAAATAGGAAGGGGATGGAGAGGATGTGAGGGGTAACGGTCAAGATGGAGGTAGAGGATGAAGCCCTTGCCGTTGGATCATACGATCCAACGACCATTATCAAGGCACAGTTGAAGGGTGCATATTACATCAATGGAGCGGATCGGTTGTTATGAGTTAGGCATAGATGAACGGTGGGGATAAGGTTTAGGAGTGTAATCGAATAGCTAGGAGAAGATGGGTGACGTGGTGTGATGAGCACCTTAGGATACTAAGGGGATCGGGTGGTTGTGCGTGAGGAATGAGGAGGCAGCTGGGATCTGATCAAGATCAGATCTAATGGCTGGAGGAGGAGCGGAGATCAAAGGTTGGAGATGGAGCAGAGGATTTCATAAAATGGTGGAAGTGAATTTGGTGGCGTGGAGCGAGGGGAGTCGTAGGATTAGAGGGGATCAAGTGGTTGAGGAGAAAGCGGAAGGAGGCAGTTCTGATCTCATCTGGTGGTGAGATCCATTGGTTGTGGGTGCAACGGAGATGGAGGCTGGAGATGGAAGGAGGGCCAAGGGAATCGGATGGTTGTGGAGTGTGGTGGGTGGCAGAGAAGAGGCGGGCCATGTGGGGGGGCCCAGATGGCACCACATGGCCCAATCAGAAAATTCAAAAACATAAAAATAAAAGTAAATATAAAAGAAATAGTTAGAGGCAAAATTAAGAAAAACTCAAAACATGAAAGTTGTAGATCTTGACGAACTCTACAAGTTTCATGTTGGACAAAAAGTCAAAAGAGGTCATTTGTAAAAAAGTGTAATTTGGAGGTATTTTTAAAGGGTTAAAAACGTCGATTTTGGGTTTTGAGACTTTTTTGTATCTTTTAGTTCTTTTAAGACCCAAGGATATTATTGATAATTAATTAACCTAATTTTTAAGGGCTTTTAATAATAAAATAATTACAAATTAAATAATAGTAATTAAATACAATAATTATACACAATATAATATAAGATAATAATGAGGAATTATTGGTTTTTATTGGATTATTTAAGCAAGAAGCTTAATAATTGATTTTTAGCATGATGAATACGAGTTTCATCATACCCCTATACTTAAACCATGCTCGTCCTCGAGCATCTAAGGAATGAAGGAGTCAGATTAATTCCTGACAGTGCATGTGAATGTTTCAAGGATCAATTTTTCAAAGACCCTCAATTTATGTGATCCTAAAATTCTAGGCTTAACCATGCTATAGTCAGAAGGAATACAACTTCTCCAATTATCAGCTTCGCTTTTTGTACATATAGTATAAGGATATGAAATATAGTGTACTACATTCATGAGAATCGAGTCGAGGTATCACTCGAAGTTCCAAACCAGGAGACTCTCCTATAAACCTCATCCTCAACACTAGGGAATAAGTCTATTCTTGCTTCAGTCAACCATCTCGTTAGTTTGTCCAACTTGAAATGTAGATAAATGGCCAGATGATGGAGTGGCAAAAGATTGTGTCTATTTTTCTGTCCCTCACATTGGAACAAGGGGCCTCTCGAGTTCCTTATTACTCAACACATGTATTTTATTTTGTTGATCAATGTGTCCGTCAAGAGAATTTGGAGTCGTCTGCACTTGTTTTTCTGGGAGTACATTAAGGTGTCTTTTTTTAGTATCTAAGATACCTTCGACACCCAGACTTGTATCACTATACGATGCATAGCCCTTTTATGGTGCTATCCCAACTCCTTGGTCCTAATTAGCGCTTGGTCCATGTGGACACTTTGAAAATGTTTGGGAGCGCTCTGGAAGCTCTTTTGAAATTTGACTTGAATGATAAAGCTTTTATTTGAGAGAACTTCTCTTTATTTTCATTTCATTTGTTTGGCTAGCTCCATTGCTTTTACCAAAAGTTGGCGCACACTGATAATCAATTAAATTAAGTTTCATCACACCCTGGCACATATGTAAATATCAAACGATAGCATACGAACTTGTTCACATACTGGCTAGGGTTTAGCTAACACCAGGTTTCTAGAAACCTTCATTAACTTTATCCCATCCTCGAGCTTCATTAGATCGGGCTGAACTCAAATCACCAGTCCTAGTTCCTCATGTAATAACTCAACTCATCAATCATGCAGTTGTGAAAGTGAAGTGTTGATCATATTCTTTTTGAAGTTAGAGATAAAGAGTACAATATAGTGCTCAAATCTTTCAAAGAAGGGAAGTGTGGATTATTAAGTTCAAAAACCCTAATGGCTAAGGCATGTTAACTCAGACTCTCAAGATCATAGAAATCAAGTGTCCTCAAAAACCTCAAGCCTTGAGTGAATGTGAATGTGTCAGGAATACACCAACTCCTTGAATTATTTGTGATTTTTATTTTTGCAATTTTTTATGGATTTTAATTTTCATTTTTTTTAAATTATTTTGAGAGACAGTGATTGGCCCAGACTCATATGAATAGTTGCATCTACTCCCAGCCAGTATGGGTGTAAGTACAGACCGTTAAACGAACCCATGTTCCTTAAGGATGAAGCCATATATAGTGTCCTCTAAACCACCCACTCTACTAAGGAGACAGAAATTCCCTCGCTGAAAAGTAGCTACTCATTTTTAAGCCTAGTAGTCAGAGTCTCAATCAAAGAAAATTTTTTAATTTTTCAAATTTTTATGGATTTTTTGAAAAAGGTTAATTTTACACAAAATTATTATTTTTTACAAAAAAGATAATTTTTACAAAAAAATAATCCCTCGATTTTAAGAAAAAGTTTTTAAATGAATTTTTACCAAACTCAGTTCACAAGTCAACTTAAACAAAGCCCAAAAGTGAATTTTCAGAGAAATAGAAAAACGAGTTATGGCTAAAGTATATATATACAACAATATACGGTATACCCCCTAAACTTTTGTTATGTCCTTATAGCATAAGTGATATGTAGACATGGCTCGATCAAATATAGGGTGATATGGTGGAACTGAGGAGGAGGGTCCACCTATATTACTTAGGTCAAAAATTGACCTAAGTATAAGAAGACTAAGGGAGGGATGAATGAGTCGGGTCCCCCCTATACTTAGGATGAAAATAGCCTAGGTAAGGGATCTAGAAATTAGGCTGGGGGGCATATGATGTTTAGGGTTAGGAGGGGTTTTAATACAAATTATACATGGAGGGGTAGTGGGGTGAGTATTTTTACAACTGATTAAGAAGATGTGGGAGGGGGTGTGAGTGTGTATGTGCAAGTATATGTGTTTGGGGGGGATAGATCATCTAGTGATCTACTCTCTTTTTTTCTTTTCTTTCTTTTTCTTTTTCTTTTACAACATGCAAGCCCTCTATTGAGGACCGCTAACAATGCACATGCAACACATTTTTTTTACAACAACATATGCAAGCAGAGCTGAATAAACTTCCTATAAATCTCTATCAAATCTTTTGCGACCCTTTTAGCAGGAGCTCCCAACTCCACAAATCCATGGAGATCAAGCATCCTCGATCTTCATGGGCCCTGCCATAAAAGAGAAATGTTAGAAAAATAATTAGCAAAATAATCAGCAGAAAATGATGCAAAAATGTATGATGGGAAGACCTGTAAATTTTAAAAATATTCAACACAAAGAATATATTAAAATTCAATAAATGAATAAAGGTGAGCTGTATCCCTGACAATGGTTCCATTTGATGAATGCGAAATTTACCTCTATAATAGTTGATAATTGTCGTAGTATAGGTAGCAAATTCGATTCAACAAATACCACAATCTTTGAATGTTGTAGAAAATTTATACTTGGCAAGTCTACCAAAGTCGAATACAGGGACATGAGCTACTTTATCTATATATCAAATTTTGGTCAATTAGAAGTATGTCTGAATAATTTCTCATTTTCTGGTCTCCATACAAATGTGCACACTAAAATGCAAAACAATGCAAATATATGTTGCGTGTATTTTTAGCTGGTTTTTAATGCATTTGTAAAGTGATGCAAGAACATAATGCAATGTAAAATGCAAGATATAAGTATGCAAATTAATCCCTACAATTATGCCCTACAGGTTATGAGCACAGATTAAGGTTTGAAATCAGGGTCCGATTGAGCATAAAAATTACAAGCGAACATTCGTTTAATGGCAGGGACATATAGGGCAAAGGCACTATTTAGCCATAAAAATTCATTACATTTCAATTAGTGTCAGATGAGAAAATTAAACATTCCATGAGATAGATGATGAATTAAGGAACAAAATGACACTGAAAACATGCAATTTGGACCTACGATGCCAAAGTTATGAAGAAAACAATAAAGGGGCATAAATGTAATAAAAAAGCTAGGAATGAAAGGATAAATAATTACAAATAGGTCATTCAAGGGACCTATTAGCAATTTCCAAAAATCGATGGGGTCCTCTATAAATACCAAATTGCACACAGGGACCAACTTGTAATTCAGAGAACTTGTTAGGGCATCCCTGTATAACAACCTGGCACACACATGAGGTACACGCTCGGGGACCAAAGTGCAAATTCAGAAACATCCGGGTCTTCCCTGCAATTTACCTTGGCCCTCATGTGTTGAGCACGTGAGGAGCTAGGCTCAGGAAGCATCACAGGCTTGGGGCTGACGGGGCGTCTATTGGTGGCTCGGATCTTGGCTCGATCTTCCTGAGCCTGAAGATCTGCGTGAGGCTTGGACATGCCATGTGCCATCATCTGGACCGTCTGATCATGAGGATCAGACAGTAGCTGTACTTCATGCTCCGCCATAGGCCACTGGAGGAGGTTGCACTCTGATGATCTCCTATATACTCCTCCGTGCCCTAGACGTCCGACTGAGGAACGGGGAAGCTGGATGATATACTGTCATAAAGGTTGGAGGTGCAACGAGGCTTTGGGAATGATCGAAACGGCAAAACGACGAAGCCTCACCTGAGAAGAAATGCTCGATGAGGCCCAAATGCGAACTCCGACCAATGAGGATCATGCAAGGTTAGTATAGACGATGCTTGGTTTTCGTGGTCCTGTATGAGTGAGTGAGGCAACATGGTGGCCTAATCGAGCGAAGGAGGCAGAGGCCAGAGGTTTCTTCTCCGGCGAGGTGAAGAAGAAGGTGGGTCGAAGCGAGGAAGGTTATGGAGAAGGTGAGGATGTACGTGAGGGAGTCGACGGAGATGATGGTGGTGGGGAGAAGTTAAATGGATGGTCAGGCAAGGGTGAAATCAAGTAGGTACATTAAGAAATTTAGGAGAATCAAATGAAAAACTTAGGAGGAGGAAGTTACCTACTCAAAGCAGGCGATCGACGGAGGTTGCATCTTGTGTTGAGATTTTAAACGAACCTTGGGTCGTCGCTCTATCTGGCCAGCCTTTCAAGAGGGCTCAGCTACCGCCAGAGATGGCATAGCTTACATGGCGGAGACGCCATGGATCTCACCTAATAAACCGGGTCGTATTTGCTTCTACACCGCCCTCCGCTATCTTCAGTGGGTGGAGGGAGCTGGGCCACAACCCTCATGAATGGTGGATGATTTCGCGGGTGACCGGAGGGGCTAGTTTTATCGATGGAGATGGAGGAGTTATGGTGTGGAGGTGGGTTTTTGAAAGGATGCTTTGATGGCTAGGAGTAGTGGTGGAGCCGTTGGCATGATTCACGAGGGAGATGGAGGTAACAACTATGGGGGGGGGGGGGCGTTAGAAGGGGAGGAACATGGCTAGGGGGCCTTGCAAAATAAGAAGGGGACGGAGAGGATGCGAGGGGTAACGATCGAGCTGGAGGTAGGGGATGAAGCCCTTGTCGTTCGATCTTACGATCCAATGGACATGATTAAGGTGCAGTTGAAGGGTGGAGATTAAATAGATGGAGCAAATCGGCTGTTTATGAGTTAGGCGTAGTTGAAAGGCGGGGATAAGGTTTATGTTTGTGATCGAATGATTGGGATAAGATGGGTAACGCGACGAGATGGGCACCTTAGGATACTAAGGGGATCGAGTGGTTGTGCGTGAGGCACGAGTGGGCGACTGAGATCTGATCAAGATTAGATCTAATCGCTGGAGATGGAGCGGATATCGACTGTTGGAGATGGAGTAGAGGATTTCATCCTACGGTGGAAATGGATTTGGTGGCATGGAGCGAGGGGAGCCGTAGGATTGGAGGGGATTGAGTGGTTGAGGAGAAAGAGGAAGGGGTCAGTTTTGATCTCATCTGGTGGTTAGATCCAATGGTTGTGGGTGCAGCAGAGATGGAGGGTGGAGATGGAAGGAGGGCCAGGGGGATTGGATGGTTGTGGAGGGTGGCAGAGAAGAAGCGGGCCATGTGGGCGACCCAGATGGCACCACGCAGCCCAATCGAAAAATTTGAAAACTCAAAAATAAAGATAAATCTAAAAGAAATAATTAGAGTCAAAATTTGGAAAAAGTCCTAACATGAAAGTTGTATATCTCGATGAGATGTACAAGTTTCATGTTAGACAAAAGACAAAAGAGGTCATTTGTACAAAAGTGCAATTTGGGGGTATTTTTAAAGGGCTAATAACACCGATTTTGGTTTTTGAGACTTTTTTGTATCTTTTAGTTCTTTTAAGGGTTAGGGAAATTATAGACAATTAATTAACCTTATTTTTATGGGTTTTTAATAAGAAAATAATTATAAAGTAAATAATATTAATTAAATCCAATAATTATACACAATATAATACAAGATAATAATGAGGAAATATTGGTGATTTTTATTGGATTAATTAAGGAAGGAGCTTAATAATTGATTTTTTGCATGATGAATACGAGATTCATCAAGGAAGAAATGAGGAATTTACAGGGGGATTGGAATGGATGAGTTGTCTGCGCGATGGCTGTGTCTTATGGTTGCCGAGTCGGGGTGGTTGGCGAGGGTAGAGGTAGTGCTGGCTCAGTGGTGCAGCTTTGCAGAGGGGATGGGCATTGATGACACGACCGATGGAGCATGCGGTTCGATGCGGGTGGTTGTGGGTGTGAAGTGCGAAGGATGAAGAAGTAGAGGCAACAGGTGATGAGTGTAGATCAGGGAAGGTGAATCTACGCGGGAGCGTAGGAGATGAACATAAGTGCGGTGTTAGGGCATGATGTAAGTGGAATGGCCGAGGGTGCAAGAAAAAGTGGCGAAGAATAAGAAGAAAGAGGAAAAAGATGCAAAGAAGAAGAAAGCAAGAGGAGAAGGAAGAAGATGATACATGTGATGGATGGTTGGACACTTGGGAAGGGTGGAGAAGCCACGATGCTAAACTCTGGTTATTGCCTCGTGCACACTGCAGAGAGCGTGAGGCTTCATAGTAGCTATGGGAACTGTTGTAGCAAGGGAGGAAGCCAACCCATGGATTTTGTCTATCGATTGAGAAGCCATCGTCGCCTTTTAAGAATCCTCCCGTATTTGTCACTAGCAGGAGGCCTGGAGCTGGTGGCTTGATTTTGCATGAAGGACGGATGGATTAGACGTTCGGCTTATGGGTGGTTGGAGACGGTGGATGACGTGATATTAGGAGGAGATAGGTACTTGGATCGTAGGGCCGCACAACACGGTCATAGAGGAGGTGGTTTGTTGTACGTGCTGCCGTGCGATGTGGAGAAGCAGTTGTGCAGATCGGGAGCGAGTGAGAGCGAAGAGAGATATAGAGATAGAGATAGAGAGAGACGAGAGTGGGAGAAAAAATAGAGGTGTGGGAGTATAGAGAGAAAGGGAGTACAGAATGCGTGCATGGGCTTTGTGCATGGGTGAAGTGGCCACAAAATTAAATAAAATAATTAAAATAACTAATGTAATAAAATAAAAAATAATTAAAATAATAAATCATAAATAAATATAAATAAGGTGAAATAAATAAATAATAATATATAGGTTAAAATAATAAAAGTAATAAATAAGCAAATACTAATGTAATAAAAAATAAAAAGAAATGGGGGTGACATGTGGCGGCTCTGGGAGCGACCACGTATCATTACCAAAAAATTAAAAATTAAGTCAAAATAAAAACAAAAGAAATAACAAAAAGGGGTCAAAAAAAAAGTGATAAAAGTTGCTCGTCTCGACGAGATCTACATCTTTTGTGAAGGACCAAAAATCAAATAAAGTCATCTATACAAAGTGTGTTTTTGGGAGGTATCTTATAAGTATAAAATATTGTATTTTTATATTTTGCATTTTTTGTCATTCTTAATGAAGAGAAG
The DNA here is from genome assembly GCA_037367405.1 of Ottelia alismoides. Classification (NCBI taxonomy): domain Eukaryota; kingdom Viridiplantae; phylum Streptophyta; class Magnoliopsida; order Alismatales; family Hydrocharitaceae; genus Ottelia; species Ottelia alismoides. The sequence continues at coordinate 237,805 of JAZKJV010003353.1, read as the reverse complement.
AATGAAAATAAAATTAGAGAAAAAAATATAAAGAAATATTTACAACTTAATATTTTTTTGGATTTTTAATAATTAAGAAAATAAAATGACAAAATAAATGTTATTTTTGTCAATATGTACAATATACAATAGAGGCCCAAAACCCAACTTTCACATACAAACTCTAATTCTTTTGAATTTGGTCTCATTTTGAAGATATTTGAATGTACATTAATTCAAAAGTGAGCAGGGGTCCATAGGAGAATATATAAGAGAGATATTCACATTTTAAAGTGCTTAGTCTCAAACTAGGGTTTGGGTTTATTGGTCAATTTTAGACATTAGTATTTTTTTTGATATTTTCCTTTATTAGAGTTTGTAATATGTACAATACAGAGTTAATTTTATTGGATTTTGAGTTATTATAAAATATATACAATAGGTGAAGTTAGCTAATATAGATGTGAATATAGACAAGTATATTTGTCTCCTTATTTAATGCAAATATGCATGCTAAAATGCGAACATTAATTATGAATGCATGAATGTGAATAATGCATAATAAATGGAGATATGCATCTAATTACTCGGATAAAGCTTTATTTTCGACTTTTAGAGTGATGAATCACATATTTATCAACCACTTATACTTAAGCATTGCTCATCATAGAGAAACTAAAATGAAATGCAAAAGTGAAATGATTTTGGGTTCCATACCGAGGTCTTGAACAAAAGGTAAAAATGGTGCTTGACTCAACCTTTGGATTAATAATGTGGCAGAACCATATTGGGATATGAATTTAAGACCTAACATTCTTTAAGTTCCACCTCTATTAAGATCGCCTCAAAAGTCAGATCAGAACAAATTCTCATATGCAAATTCTAATGACTATGAGTCTTACATGTACCATGTAAGTGAAATATAACTCTCCACATTAGAAATGGAAAAGAAACAACTTCCACTAACAAGGTAACTCTAATTCCCTGGTCTAGCAGCTCTTTCCTCGATGACCTGGGTATTCCCATCTAAGTTCAAGTGCAGCTGACTCAAGAAGAAGGGTTAGAGAAGAGAATGGACTGTGACCAGTGTAGTAACATATCCATGGAGCTTAACCAGTGTAGCTAAGTCTCCAGCCGCAAGCTTCCTTGGTGTGAGACTTTGAAGCATATGCCTTACAAAGATACACACTATGATAGGCATTTTATTTTCAACCAGGCCTATCCCATTTTTTTGGAATTCTTTTTTTTAACTATATACAAGGTTCAGCATGTACATAAGAAGTTTTTCCTCTCGAGCCAGTAGACTATCCCTCTTTTGAAGCATTATTGCAACCTATAGCATCCCGTCGTTAAACGTCGACACCACTAGATTTGGTTGAGATGCATCACCCTTCCTAGAGGAGGACGAATGTTTCCATACGTGTTCTACTCCAAGCCAAAGAATTCTACCTCCTCACCACTGCATCAATGAAGAGCTACGTGCATGGTGCTTGTCCAAGTTATGTCATCATCTAAGAGAATCGTGCGTCTGTACGAATATTCTATTTAGACAAATCAAGATGACTTGTGAACATAGACTTGTGGACTCAAAGAATTGAGTCGCTTGACCTGAAACAATCTTAGCTCTAATTCCAATAAGGTTCCTCTAAAATTAGGTAGATTAAGGTCAAATCAAATCCATCCTCAACTTCTATTCATAACTTGGTTTAGAACCCACTAACGTTTCACATTGCATATGCTAGATATGCATATGAAATGCAGATGACATGTAATGTAGATGAATGAAGTGCAAGATACATTTTTTAAATGCAAGGATGATTTGTAGGAGTAAATAATAAGCCTACTATTATTATCATCATAATCATCATCTTTTTTTTTCAAAAATCTGGTATACCTCCTATTTTACAACAAATTTTACAAGATTATTATTTACAAGAATTTTATAAAAATAGACATTATACTATATATGTATTTTTCAAAAAGTTTTTTTTTCAAATTTTACTCACCCCATAATTATTGCATTCTATATATAAAAATACGTCAAAGTACGAGCTATGGGTAAAGTATATATGTAATATATACACCCTATACTTAGCATGTGTTATGTCCTCAAAGAAGGAGAAATGAGGAAAAGACATCGCTCGTTCTAATCGTAGGAGATCTAATATAATAAAAAGTATAGAAGTCGATCTGCCCTTTATACTTAGATTATGATCAGCCTAAGTGCAGAAGAAGAAAAAATATGGATGGTTGAGGTCAAGAGGAGAAATGAGTATATACACATTATGGGCATCGGTCCCCCTACACTTAGGCTCTGGTCAACCTAAGTCTAGGACAATAGTGAGTGTGAGAACCAATGAGATATGGAGAATATATAGAGAAGGGAGAAGAGTTGTGGGTCTCTCTCCCTCCTTTACTTAGGGTCTTGTTATCCTAAGTATATCCATAAAATGAAATGACATGGAGTCGGGGCAAGTGATGCAAACCACTTGGGAGGGAGGGAAATAAAAGAAAGAATGTACATACAAGGAGGGGTGCGAATATAAAAGGATCAAGAAGGTTTGTGACGAACCTTCTTGCTGGAGAGAGTAGGTGGGTAATAAACATATGTGTCGTTGTTGGAATCATCCTCCGATGAATAATAGTGAGATGAAGGGATCATCCATTGAGGGTCGATGCATGACTGCTTACTCAGATATGGATTAAGAACAACCAAACTAATCTCACTCATATAAACCACCTCATCTGGACCCGATGAGGATTCCTCCAAAAATTCCTTCTATGGCAAGTTGATGGACACTTTCTTAGTTGGTTTTATAGAACCTGAATCATTGAGAGGGAGAGGGGAGTGACGTGCCTTGAGGGGTTCAGGGGAACACTTTGATGAATCAATTCTTGACTTTCTCTCACTGGATAACCGACTAGAGGAAGGAACAACCGTGTTTTTGGGTGGGGTCAATTCAATACTAATTGTATGCTTTGAAGGTCTGGGATGTGGTGTGATGCTGACCATGGGTTCCCCATCAAACGAGTCACCATAAAGATTGTAAAATTCATAAAGGGTCAGTAGACGTCTCGGGTAGGAGCTGGTGTTCTCAATTGGCTTGGCATTGGTAGTGATGCAAGCAGCAGGAGTCAATGATGTATGGGGAGTCTCTGATCCAATGATCGACTCGACAACCGATATCTCAGGTGTAACAAAGAGGTGGGACTCATCTACCTCTCGATGGTCACAAGTGTTAGAAGCTATGTTGGTTAACTCAGAGTAAAGTGTGTCAAAGAACGGAGGCGGTCAGAGTGCTCCCAATGTTGTAAAATCGATCTCCCGAGTCTCACAATTTATACTCACCCTCGCCGACGCTAAGAACAACTTCCCATGAATAATAGGAGACTGGGTAAACTCTCCTTGATGCTCAATGTCAATGACCGTAAAGTATACCTGAAGTAGAGCACTTTTGAAAGTAATGATCATTGAAATGGTTCCTCTCAACCGTTTTGTAGATCGATCAACCAACTAAACGATCTATCTCAACTTTCTGAGTGGCCTGAGTTTGAGCTTGTCAAACACATAGGTCGGTAGGATATTTATCAATGGGTCATCATCGATTCTAAAATGGGTGAAGGTAGTGTCTTTGATTTCACATTCAACCATAGGCAACTGCTTCACTTTGCGGATTTTGATCTTTCTCCATATCACCCAGGAGGTGGCCATAGACACTAGATGTTTTTCAGTTCTTGTCCTCTTATTGCCTGACATCTTAGGCATTAGTTTACTTATCACAAATCATTTGAAGTCAGGGAAGTGATCTATGGCCTTTATTATGGGAAGATTAAAAATCAATTCCTCATCGAGTGCTTCCATTAGGGCAGGATCTAATTTTGTAGGTCCTTTTCATTTTTCTATTTTTATGAGTTTTTATGAATTTTCAATGTTTGGTCTTTTAGAGTTTTCGATTTTTTGTTATTTTGAATAGGTGAAGGAGGAGTGGGAGGATGTACATACTGTAGATTGGAACGTAGGTGGTTAGTAGAAGAGGGATGTAGAATGGACTCTATTGTACAGAGTGTATGTGTTTCCTTGTATCCTCTAAGTTTTTGAAATTGAATCTACTTATTCCATTCTCTACTTCCATTCCTAAACTGGAATAAATTGAAATGATTCGATCGATGAAATTTCTATATTTATCCTCAATTATTTCGTATCTCTTCACAATCCAAGAAATGTTATCCTCCAAAGAGTCCTCATAGTAAATAACTAACACAGTATGTTTACTCAGAGGATGCTACTGAGATCTTGAAGTCTCATACTCAACATACCTAGACTCTAGCATGTAATGCTAGGTCGAGTATAGACCATCTGAATGGCAGATATTGGTCAAAGCCTCGAATAATGGAGTCAATGAATGAGGGGCTGGTAAATCTAGCTCATGAGTCCAAGCCCATGCATGTGTAGGCTCTTTGAATGTGTGGTATGAAGGATGGTCAATGTAGGCCTCATTACTAGGGTCAATCAAGTCAGGATGATCATATAGTGTTATCCTCTCCATTCAGTTTGTTCGATCGACCATGTTATGCCCTAAGGTCAAGTCAGGATGTGTATGTGTGGATTGTTGTCTGGTCCCAACTTGAGGTGAAAATGAGGTATATGGGGGCATAGAATTTTGCCAATCTTATGTCTCAGCAATGGCTTACTCTTCAAATTTTTCCTTGATTCCAACAAGCGACCAACTATAATGTGAGTTAGACCAGGTTGGAAGTGGGTATGAGGTGTAAGAAGGTAGGGTAGATGAGAAATGCGAAGTAGTGGGGAAGTCAGTTGAAGGTCTAACTTCATAATTAGGTAGAGGTGAAATCAACCATGGGTAAGGGTCTCTCGTGGATGGTGGGGATACATGGAAGACGGAGAAGGTGAAGATGAATGGTATATGCTTGATGAGGAGTAACCAGAGAGGTCAGGGTACGAGGACCAATATCCTGACATCTTGAACAGGAATGGATGAATGTTAGGAGATCGAGGTAGAAAACGTTGAAGTACACAGAATAACACATACGGATAGACACAAAACAAATGCAAGAACAAAACCCAAATTCACCAACTCTACATGTGAGGGCCATAAAGGTTTGGATGAATTATCTTGTCAGTTTTAGTTGGTGATAAATGCCAGTCTTGAAAATTAACAAGTAGTTAGGTGCTTGTACTTTCCTACAGACTGTCCTGATTCTTACGACTAGTTGCACCCATTTTCAGCTAGTATAGGAGTAAGTGTGGACCATATAAATATGGCTACCAATTACTTGAGGATGGAGCTATACAAAATATCCTCTAAACCTCCCACTCTGCTAAGGAAATTCAGACCGTTTACCGGCTACCCATAGATCCTCACTAAAAAGTAGCTAATCATTTTTGTATAACCAGTAGTCTATATGAAAATCCTAGCCCGACTCTATCCTAATATCCTCTCTCTCTCTCACTTGCAAGTAAACTCAAACAATGATGGGTTTGCTCTCTTGTAAACAAGGTTTAATTTTAGTCAATTTTTTTGTCCTATTCAATGAGCAGTCCCGATTTTTAAGATTAGTTGTCACTGTAAATAATCCATACAAGCAATCACATCTACCATCCAGTCCCAATTCCTTTATCCTAAGTTAAAAAAACTAAGACAGTGAATTGGAAAAGGTTGATGCAATCGAGAAAATGTTGATGAATGCTTGAGTAAGAATACTTATAGTGCTTCCAGCTCTCTACATGTGGGATGTGATAATGACTTGAATTTTTACACTATATAGAATGCAAACGAGAAAACCAGACCTGGACATACAGTTCTATTAACGAGTGATGGATAATTTAATTTGGACTAATAGCTCTACGGTCTAAGTGCATCTCGTTATGTGTGATGTGTGGTCCTATCGAGTATGAGCACAAGTAAAAAAATTACTCCGAGAGCCGCGAGTACAGGTCCTAGTCTATGTCAATCAAACCACACAACCACGAAGGGTGCAATGTCTAGTCCTGCTACACGTGCAAGATTTCAAACGGAATCCGCTGGAAATGTGCAATTATTAAAATAAAATAAATGCGGAAAAAAATCCTAAGGAGTCTACACTCTCTCATGACTCGACTTGATCTTAAATTTATTGATTCCTTTAGTTGGCTATTTTCCCAGAAAATGCCAGCCTCCGAAGCTCCTGAGTTGCTTGGCCACATAAGCAGCTGCTCCGTTACGTCGGGTCCCTCACATAAAAATAAGATGATAGTCAGAGAGATATACTCAATAAAATAAAATCAAATAAAATGAAGTGAAAAAAAAATAAATAAATGTAGAAAAATAAGGAGAGAAATATGTACAAGAAAAACTGGGTCAGATTACTCGGGGGTGGAAAACATAAAATCAAGATTTTCTAAAATTAACCTAAGTCGGGCCTCCCCTAGAATAGTGTCATTTTGAAGAGCCCGTATTTAGTTAATTTGTTTTAATTAATGTTTATTTGTTCGTTACAATCTGGTGAATTCAGATTAATCAAAAACCACAAATTTAATTATTTATCCTATTAAAGCAAGCAGTCAATTTTTTTACTTGGGCAAGTCCAAGGTTGAACTCAAGGAAGCCACTATCTCCTTAGATTTTTTTATAGTTTATGTAGAGGTTAGGTTTTTAGAGAGTCAATTTTTTGGTATTTTTGATGCAATTAATGAGTGAAGTGAATTTTGTCAAAGTACGTGGACTAAAATGCAAATTACAACTAAATTAAGTCCAAAATCCTAAAACTTGGCAAGATTGTGAAATATGATGAAATTAGTCTACTGTATTTTTTTTTAAATTTGGATGCACTATAAATTAATTATGAATAAATATTTATAGACTAGGTGATTTTGAGTTAATTAATTTTGATAAATACCAAACATTTAATTTATTAAAGATAGGTCTATGTGTGAGCCATCCAGAATAATTTTTAATTCCTAAAAATACTAAGTGAGGAATTAATTCACCAAATTATTTTTAATAAATAATCGACTGATCACAAAAATGTAAATAAATGCTCATGAGATAGTAAATGAGTTGATCTACAACACGTTATTTTTTGACTTAAAAAATTATGTGAAGTGATTATCCAAATAAATGTCCTAACATAAGGGTATTTATGCAATACAAAAAAACAAAATAAATTATAGTGCATAAAGGTGCTTATTTAATTACCAGATCCTTCAAGGGGTTGCACAAAATTTTCTAGCGAAGCACATGACCCTCACATGATGCTCTTGGTAGGGGCTCTTTGTATGAATTTCATGATTTGCAAAGACCACAATGCAATTTTTCCAAAGGGTACGTGCCTTGCACGTGCCCTCTAGATGGTAGGACCTTGTTACAATTGCTCCTAGCCGTCACATGTCTTGCACATAAGGTGGGCATCTAGAGGAGCACATCCAGGAGGGCGGTGCACACCACGACATTGGATCACGCGCACGCAGTGTGGAGGTAGCGCAGCATTGGCGGTCAGGATATTGGTCTCCACCTCCGTCGACACACGGCCGGAGGTGGAGTGGCACGATCAGTGGTGCGAGGGCAGACCAGTGAGGAAGCAGGGGTAGCCACAGGTGGTGTAGTAGGAGGAACGAGCTCCTACAGTTGGAGCGGTGGTGCTGGGGCCACGCATGTAGCGGTGAGGGCTGAGGTGGAGGCGTGACATTTGTGCAGTGCTCCTGCTTGTGGCGAAGCGAAGAACGAGCAAAAGAGCCAAGGTTGGTGATGCCGTAGAGGAGGAGCTGTGCGAGGTCGAGGGTGCAGTGGCTTGTGGATACGAAGTACGCAGCTGCACGATAGTGGTCGCTCGATGCTGCTAGAGGGCGCGACTGTAGGCGGCTGATGGAAGTAAGTGCATGAAGATGAAAACGGAAGACGGGGGAATCAGGGTCGGGTTGACTTGAGTGAAATGTGGCAATCGAGCAGAAGAAGAGCAGGATAATGAACGGATGAGAACAAAAGAAGAAAATGAGAAAAATAAGAGAAGAAGAAGAGTTGGTCGGAATTGTTGGGGGATCTATGCTCGACCCCAGTCTTTACCTCGAATCGTACGACGGATCGCGATGAAGCTGGGGCAGAATTTGCAGCAAAGAAGGATGGGATCCTCCTTTGGATTTTGCCAGAAGGTGGGGGTGTTGTCGCTCAATGATGACGTACCGCATTTTTCACCTACGGTCGTCCGGAGCTCTCTCCTTATATGGTGGATGATGTAGTAGTGCAAGTAGTGGAGAGGCTCTCCAGTAAAGGGGGGGTGATGGTTGTCGATGGAGATGCAGAGGGCGAGGCTAAGCAGAGTGCGAAGGAAAAAGCTCGTGGTGAGGCGGAGCATCGACGAGTGATGCGAGGATGCATAGAGAAGTGTACGGTGCTGAACGATTGTGGATTGAAGGTGAAAGGAATGAAAGGAAGAAAGTAAAGAAAGAAGAAGGAACATAAACAAGAGGAGCAGAGGAAGGAAGAGATTGGGAAATATACTTGTTGGTGGGGAATGGATGAGTCGTCTGGGCGATGGTTGTGGCTTCTTGTCATCGAGCTTGAGGTGATTGGCGAGGGTAGTTGTAGTGCTGGCTCGGTGGTGCAGCTGTGCAGAGAGGCCGTGAGTTGATGAGATGCCTGATGGAGCGTGAGGTTCAATACAAGTGGTTGTGGGTGTGAAGCGTGAAGGATGAAGAAGTGGAGGCAACATGTGATGGGTGTAGATCAGGGAAGGTGAAGCTACACGGGAGCAGAGGATATGAATAGAGGTGTTGTGTTTGGGCATGAGCTAAGTGGAGTGGCTGAGGGCGCAGGTAAAAGTGGTGAAGAACAAAAAGAAAGAGGAAAAAGATGCAAAGAAGAAGAAAGAAAGAGAATGAAGAAGACAATATCTTTGATGGATGGTTTGACTCCTGAGAAGGGTGGAGAGGCCACGAGGCTCAACTCCGATTATTGAATCAAGCTTATGGCGGAGTGCGCGAGGCTTCACAATAGTTATGGGAACTACTGTAGAAAGTGAGGAAGCCAACCCTTGGACCTCGCATATCGATGGAAAAGCCATTGTTGCCTTGTAAGAATCCTCCCGCGTCTGTGACAGGTAGGAGGCCTAATGTTGGTGGCTTGATTTCGCACGAAGGGTGGAGGGATTGGACGTTCAGCGGAGAAAGCCCATTTATGGGTGGTTGGAGATGGAGGACGACGTGGGATGAGGAGGAGATGGGTATGCGGATCGGGGCATCGCAGAATGCGGTCGTGTAGAAGGTGATTGGTTGCTCGCGCCACTGCGTGATGCAGAGAAGTAGTTGCACAGATTGGGGAGCGAATGGCAGCGAAGAGAGTGAGAGATGAGAGTGGGAGTAGAAGGAATAGAGACGCGTGAGTATAGAGAAAAAGGGAGAACGGGATACGTGCATGGGTTATGTGCATGGGTGAAGTGGCCACGTGGTGCTCAAGGGTGCGGCCACGTGGTGGGGTTTAATATAAAATAAAAACAAAATTAAGTAAAATAAATAATGTAAAATAAAATAAAAATCAAATAATAAATAAATATAAATAAGATAAAATAAATAGGAATAATTAGATAAAAATAATAAAAGTAATAAATGAGTAAATAGTAATGTAATAAATAATTAAAATGAATCTGGGTGACACGTGCGTCGTTCCCAGTAAAATTGATAAATTAAGTCAAAAGAAAAATAAAAAAATAAATAACAAAAGGGGTCAAATCAAAATGTGATCAACACAAAAGATGCTCATCTCAACGAGATCTACAACTTTCATTAGCGACTGAAAATCAAATAAAGTCATTCATATAAAATGTATTTTTTGTGTGGTAACTTGTAGGTATAAAATACCGTATTTTTATATTTTTGTAATTTTTTATCATTCTTTAATAAGAGAAAATGAAAATAAAATTAGAAAAAATATGAAAGGAGTATTTACAACTTAATCCATTTTTTTGGATTTTTAATAATTAAGAAAATAAAAAGATAAAATAAAGGGTATTTTGGTCAATATGTACAATATACAATAGTTGTCCAAAACCCAAGTTTCACATATGAACTCCAATTCCTTTGAATTTGGTCTCATTTGAAGGTATTTGAACGTACATTAATTAAAAGTGAGTAGGGGTCAATAGGAGACTATATAAGAGAGATATTCACATTTTAAGGTGCTTTGGTCTCAAACTAGGGTTTGGGTTTTATTAGTAAATATTACAAGTTAATATTTTTTTGATATTTTTCCTTTATTATTGCTTGTAATATATACACTCAATAGTTGATTTTATTGGATTTGGAGTTCTTATAAACTAGATAAAAATAGGCAAAATTATCTAATATAGAGGTGAATATGTACAAGCAAATTTGGATCCTTATTTAATGCAAATATGCATGCTCAAATATGAACATTAATTCTGAATGCATGAATGCGAATAATGCACAATAATTGGAGATATACATCTAATTACTCGAAGAAAGATCTATTTTCAACTTTAAGAGTGATGAATCACAGATTCATCAGACTCTGGGTATGCAAATGAATGGAATCCATATAATCATCATCAATCACAACAGACGGACCCAGAGAAGATACAAAAACCTTTCTTTATTCATATTTTTTCTTTTCAAATTTTTCAAAGAAAAAAATCCTTAGGTACAGTAGTAGTAGTCAAAATAAATGGAGTATCTTTACGTTGACTTGTGATGGCATCAATACCACCAACAACATCTGAAGTAGCAGCATCAGTACCATGATCAAGCCCATCATATGAAATACTGGTCGCATCAACACGACCATCAGCAGCATCTGGATAAGGGATGACATCAACACTGTTGATTGGATCACCCTTAAAATGGGTGGCATCAACACCTCCATCAACATCAATGGTATCATCAAAACTCTCTCGCTTATCTAGCGCTCTGGCGTCTGCATTTGGATGTCTCCTAGATGTGTCACTGTCGGTTGGCTTCCTATCGCTCCTAAGTGTCACAAAATCAACATCAAATAAATAATGCATGTCATCAAGTACCTTACAAGGAGTGTCAGACTCTGTAGACTATACCTGCTCAGATTTTCACTTTAGAGTTTTCAGATTGGGCTCAATCTGTGTAGGTATGGCGGCCTTTACCTTGATGATCGCTCTCATCTCATTCCTGAACTCATCCATCTCTATAAGCATATAGGTGAAATCCTTTTAAGCCGGTTCTCATATGATGGTGGATGAGAATCGGATGGGTTGCCTATCTGAAAGTGCTGAGGATGGCCATGATGCTGCTGGGAAAAGTGAGGGGGAGCTTGGTGAAACTAAGAATGAGGTTGTTGCTACCTCTACTACTAACCCTTGTACTGGGGTCGAGGAACAGTATGCTGGAAGTACTGGGGTTGTTGTTACTGGGTACCCAACTCTGACTGTGTCGGAGGCTGCTACTGGGACCGAGCACCTCCAGTGGACCATCTAAAACCCTGGTGATCACGACGGATACTAGGTTGTTGCTGGTACTGGCCATACCAAATCCTATTAACTTCCATCAATGGCTCCATCTGCTAGTGAGAAGGTGGGGGAAGGGATATCAATGGCCGATCAGTCAGATATACCACCATCAGAGTATCTGGTGCAGGTGGTGGTGGTAACTGGTGCTGCAAGGGTGCCTGAATGTGATCTACATGAATATGGTGAACCTATCTGTATGAGCCAGACGGTTGTGACGATCGACTCCCATGATCAAGACTGTAGCGTAGAAGCCGTGTGTGCCTCTTAGAGGCACATGATCTGTGTCTTGTGGTCACTCAAAGTCAGGGTCAGCTCGTCACTCATGTTGAACTTGTCTAGGACCTAGCATGTGTTCTTCTTGATAATCTCCATGCAATCCAACTTTTGTCTAATGATGCCCATGTCAGCAACTGATGACTCCGCTAATGCTGCGGCTGCATAAGATGAAGATGCACTAGCCTCTATACGTACAACTCTGGTGTGAGAAAATGCATGGGGGGAGGCTTCCCATGAGTGTAGACATGGTCCTGGGTCATCACTGTGTAATTCTCAGCCATCTTCTCATACATGGCCCATTCCTGGTCCTCATCCATTGAAAAATAGGACCTTCCACAAGAGGCAATGACTAGACCCCGCATCTCAGGTGTCAGCCCACAAACAAAACTATGGACTAAGTTGGGCTTGCTGATATCTTGATGTGGACACCTATCAATGATCTCTCTAAAATGATCCCAAGCCTCATGGAACTCTCATTTGGGATCATTATGAAATTGCTGATAATGGCTTGTGTTGCATTTGTCCAACCAAGTTGATAGTACTCGTTGAGGTACTCGGTCCTCAACTGCTCCCAAGTAGTGATAACCTTCCTGAAGTGCTTCAACCAATAGGCTTCTCGGTCAACCAATGAAAATGGGAAGTCTATCATATTGATCATCTCCTCGTCCACCAGCCTGTCATGGACTATAATCCAAATCATCTAAAACTCCTGGAGATGTAAATAGGGCTCCTCAATGGCATTCCCATAGAACTTTGGAAACAATTGAATCAGTTGGGGTTGTATCTAAAAATCATCAAGAATGGCAGGAAACATAATCCATCTATGAGTAAGCGTCGCACCAGGATTGTGCAACATCCTCATGGTGCACGCTGGTCTCGCATTTGCCCTAACATATGCTCGGTCCTCATGCATAGGAATCTATGCACCATCAGGTTTCTCATCTCTCGCATCTACTCATCTGTCCTGCATCCGAGCCAACTTCCAGCTCACCTCTATCATGAGCAACCCATGGTCCTTGATATGTCACTACATTGCCTCTAGGGAAGCCAGGATTGTGTTGTTGATCGTCTCCTGATCAAAGTCATCATGAATATCTAGTTACTCATCGTCTTTCCGCTCTTGGGATATCTCATAAGACTCTAAAAAGGAAAAAGAGCAGACCTCATGTGTAACCAAGTCTGCAAATATCTACTCTGGTTGTTGTTCCTCTAGTGATGGGTGGGGAAGGTTAAAGAAGAAGGAGGTGGAATACTCAGGTACGAGAGCGGGTCTAAGCTATCAGGAACCTCCCTAGATGGATGGAAAGGTGTGTTGTGAAGCTGTGCCACTAAAGATAGCCTAAGATACCACCTACCCATCATCGTGATGTGATGAGTAGTGAAGACTAGATCTGGACTGAAAACAATGATGAGAAATCAAATCCCCAATTCACCAACTCAACACGATGATGACCGTGAAAGTTCAGTCATTATTTTTTTCACTTTTAGAGTTTATTAGATAATGCAGTCATAGAAAAGAGTTAGCGAGATGTTAGGTGCCCGTATTTACCTAAAGACTGGCCCGAATTCTTACGACTAGTTGTACCTACTTTCAGCCATTATGGGTGTAAGTACGGATCGTAAAATGGCTACCCGTTACTTAAGGACGAAGCCTTACACAATGTCCTTTAAACTCCTACTCTGCTAAGGAAATATGAACTGTTGATTGACTACATGTGTTCCCTCACTGAGAAGTAGCTAATCGTTTTATAGAATGAGTAGTCTAAAAGTGAATCCTAGCTTGGTTCCATCCTAGTGTTCGTCTCTCGCTCACAATACAAGTAAATTCAAACAACGAGGGAGTTACTCTCCCAAAAATAATGAATGTGATCTTTATGCTTATTTTAGGGTCGAGTTTGTTTAGTAGTACTGATTTTACTGGGTTGTCACTTTTTTTGACATTTTTGAATAAAGACACGTCTAATGATGTTATAATTTCCTTTTATTCCTATGTCCAATAAAACACAAGGAGGAATACGAAAAAGCTGATGCACGATGAAATCAATAATGAATGCATGAGATAGAAGGCATACCTTGCTCCAACAGTCTACATGCAATATGATCCGTGCATAAATGTAAAGATAGAAAATAAACAACCTATATGATGCACAGAGAAATCACCATAAACAATAACTTCTATTACGGGAAGAACAAGGTGCTAACTATCTAGAAGTAAGACCAAGGTCCGGTCTTCGATGCTACTCTGTGCCCACCACAACGGGTCCTACCAACGTTGTATGTGACCTCTCTCAATGCGTGGTCTCAAATCCAAATAGTTAAAAATTTATTTGACTAAGTCCAATCGATTCTATAGGAACAAATATTCTTTTAAGTGTTTGGACCTAATAACTACCTGGCTCAACCAAATAAAAGCCCAAGTTTAGAGCTCACACACAAAAAAATAGCATAAAACAATGTCCTAAAACTCAAATCCACGAGAAACAAAATAAATTAAAGGTGATGAGAACAATGAAGAAAAACCCGGTGAGGTCCCCCGAGTGCACCGACACTCGGTGAAACAGACACCAAATAAGAGTATATAAAGTTTCTGACAATTATTACAAATTGAAATGAAATAAAATTTGAAAAATAAAATCTAATCTAAAGAAGTCTCTTGCTTCTCCTAAGCTGCTCTCTCCCACCGATCGATGTAGAAGTCCCGACCTCCACCTCGCTCGAGTACGTCGACTCACCTAAGATTGCCTCCCTTGCTCAGTGGGCCCTCGCAACAAAGAAAAACAAGAGAATATGTTAGAATATATTTTATAAAAATATAAGAAACTAAAAGGAAAAGAAAGAAAGAAAGAAGAAAACAAGAAACAACCAGAAAACCTAACTACCTAGTCGTGCTCCCCAGCAACGGTGCCATTCTGATGAGATAATCAGGCTATCAGATTAAGTTGATTAATTACTTTATCGTTGTCACCCAAATCAATTGAGTCGAAAATCGAGAAAATTATTTAACCACTAAAGAATTCCAACAAATCAAGCAAGTGGTATAGCTAGTTTTTATTAACCTAGCATAGCGACCGGGGTCGAATACTATGAGCACAATTAATAAACTTTGTAGGCGACTCAAAGAATCAAAGGATTTTTATTTTCTTTTTAGTGGTTTTAATATATATATATATATATATATTACTTTTTTCTAATTTGAAAATAATGTAAAAAAATAATGAATAAAAACGGAATAGAAGCTTTTTTGGACTTTTCAAATATGGAAAAAATACTCAAAAATCCCAAAACAAAAATAGTTTTTATGTTTTATGTATTTTATACTATAATTGGTAATTTTTCAAAGACTTTTAGATTTTTAAGTATTTTCAAAATGATTAAAAATAATAAAATAAAACAAATACTGGATAACCAATAGTGTTTCAAATTTAAAATATCAAATATGCTAAAAAATACTGGTTATAAATTTTATTAGAAAATATACGAAAATATCTATAAACATGAACAAAAATCACAACTTTTTGATTTTCTATGATTTTATATTATTTTATGGGATTTTTAATGTTTTACAAATGTTTAGATTTTTATAAAAGAAAATGATGTAAAAATTGAAAAGAAAATAGATAGCTCTAATTTAAGCTAGCCTAAATTTTTTATAATTTTTAAAGTATTTTTTCAAATTTTTATGAATTTTTTAAATTAAACAAGAATAAATGACACTATTTTTGTATTTCTGAAAATACTGAAACTATTTTTTTTGCAACAAAAAATTTATGCTAACTAAAAGGATGCAACAGGTCTTTACCCTTAATTTTTAGAACTTTGTGGGTCAAGTTTTATATTTATTTCATAAAAAATAAACAACACCAAAAGGGTGGAAGAAGTAGCACCTAGATGTAATTAAATCAAATTCTGAGGCCAAAGTATAACAAGTAATAAAAACAGGGTGGGGTGGCTTGAATGCAATTAGTCCAAAAAATCCACGTGCTATACGTGACAGACAGTTCACAAGGGTACAAACACAATCCTCATAAAATTTCTCTAATTAAGAAAACAAGTTGAAAACATAGGTAAAGTTTGCAAATATCCCACAAAACACATGAAGTCATACGTGAGCTTGACTCGAAGGGACTTAAATGCAAATAATGAAAACCTAGGGTCCTTACTATAAATAGTTTTTAACTAACTTTTATATTTATTAGACTAAAATAAAATAACATAAATGATAGGGGAAAAAGGGAAATATTCCCTTAGTAGGACACATGGTGGGCACGCAGAGGATGTCTGACGTACGGATCTAATGATGTTTGCGGAAAGAATCTGACGGTT
The DNA here is from genome assembly GCA_037367405.1 of Ottelia alismoides. Lineage (NCBI taxonomy): Eukaryota > Viridiplantae > Streptophyta > Magnoliopsida > Alismatales > Hydrocharitaceae > Ottelia > Ottelia alismoides. The sequence goes on along the minus strand of JAZKJV010003353.1, from coordinate 221,740 downwards.
AGAGACATGGTGCAGGCATACGGTCCTGATCGACCATTAGTGGGTAGATCTAACGGTCGGAGAAAAACGATAGGCATGCAGTCAGATCTGGCCCAAACTAGATCTGAGCGCCTAAATTTGGGCACTATCGTGCGGCTCAGATCAAGTCTGGAAGCGGGACTCCTTCATTCCACGATGAAGAGATGTGTTGGACAAACTGGAAAAAAAGACTCGTCGGGGTTGATTCAATCGGGTATCTCATAACTACGGTTTTGCGAGCGATAAAATGTGATGTCATTGGTGTATAGAAATCACTCAAAAAAAACATAGTTGATCAGACAAAAATCAATAAAATAGGAGAGAGAAAGAGAGAAAGTGAATAGAAGCGGGTTCTCTCCTATTTTATCTACACTATTTATTTTACAAGGTAAGTGTGCATGGGCCGAATAAAAGGAGGTAGAGTAGCTAGACTACGGTTTCCAATGAAAAGAATATATGGGAAAATCTTTTTATTCGGTTTTAGTTTTGAAAATTTTTATTTGATTTCAATTTTCAAATTTTTTAGTTTTCAAGTTGATATTTTAGAACAATGGAGATCTACAATATAGTATAAAGTGATATAAATATGTAGAATGATACCATGTAATAGATCCAGGAAGAGCTCGAGCAACGAGATCAAAGAGAAAACCCAAACAAAACTCAAAACGGAGTCGAAATGCGAAGAATAAATTTTCAATGAAATAGTGATAAAATCTTCTAAAATCAGCTCCAATAAAATGTAGGAAAAATAAAATGATTCTAGAATAATATCCAAGGTCCAAAATGTAGTCCAAGTCTAGAATCTAAATGTATAAAAAATACAAAAGAAAAGATATATGATTCTTGCAATTAGATTCCCGGTCGACCTAATTATAAGAAAAGTTCCCAGAAACTTACACTTAGGTCCCTGTGCGAGGACCTAAATGTAAGTAATGAGACATATAGAGGAGCATATGTAATCTAGAAAGTAGCAGGGGTTTATGATGCAATTTGTCCACCGTTTCGTGCGAACGGCTAGGATTAGCTGATGGCGCACGATCTTGACCACACGATCAGGACACACGTCACCAAGCTACACTCTTGAGTTGTTCTTCCCCAAATCAAGGATCAACGGTGACGATTCTACTTCCTCGATGTTCTCCGGCTCTGGTTGGATATGCAACACCTCTGAAAGAGCAAGGATGGGATCACCTTTCCCCTCCAAGCTCTCCTACGGCATGAAGATATTGGAGAGAGGTGGCTAATGATGAAGAAGGCTTCAACTAGGTCTTGAAATGTTAGCTCATGGACTATTGCGTGATTGGTTGGCGAAGAAGAGCTCTAGATGAGGGGATGATGAAAGAGCTTGCTCCAAGATGATGCTTATGACCTGCAAATGAAGTATTGATGTTCGATTCTTAAATAATCGGCCAAAAATTAAATGGTTCATTGTAGTTAAAAACAGTTTCCAGAACAATGATATTTCAAGAAAAAAATGGTGTGGAATTTGAACGTAATCGAGATGGATTCTAGAATGTGATCTAAAGATGGTGATTAAGGTATTCTAAAAGTGTGATTAACTCAGCTAATTGGACATCAAATTCGATGGAAATTGGAAGATTAAGGTGGTGTAATACGTGGGAATTAAGGATAAATGATCCTTCTGTCTTCACTCGAAGATTGTATTTCGCCGAAGCTCAATGCCTCGACGGTGGTGATTCAAGGCCGGCGGAGGCCTGGGAATACTCCTACAATGAACCCTCTTGCACGTGGGATGGTCACTGGGCTCTTTCACCGCTAGTGGTGGCCGAAAACTATGGAGAAAGGTGTGTGTTTGGTCAGTTCAAACTAGAGCAGTTAAAGTTCCAACAGTTTTGACGATCTTTAGATCATTAAATAGGTCAATTGGTAGGAGGTTAGGATGAAATCAATGGTAGGCGTGTAAGGTAGTTGTTAGGTAGAGATGATGGAGGGTTTAGATGCGATTTCAAATGAAGTAGGTCGCGGAAAAAAAAGGAAGAAAGCCGGTTATTCAGAAGCTAACAACTTCTTGATGGGGAAGAAGCATTAGGAGCTGATACGTGTCAGCACTTGGTTGGTCATATATGAGAATAATATATAAATTCAGTAATAAATATTAAATAAAGTTATTTAAATTAAGAATAAAAAGATAAAATGTTATAATTTAATTATTTATTTATAGAATAAGTTATTTTGATAAATAATTAATATTTAATGAAATATAAATATTATGTTAATCATTAAGTATAATTTATACTTGATAAATATGTATTTCATTTTTAGTTTATTAAAATAATAAATAATACTTTATTTTTATATTTTCTTATTTATCAGAATAATAAATTTGATATTTGTGAATTTTTATGTATTTTAATTAATCAATTTAAATATATTTAGATAGTTTGTAGTTCAATCTCATCTATAAATTAGTGTTTTTGATTTATTTAAAATAAGAAGTAATGTTAGAAAATTCTGAAATAAATCATGGTCAAAATATAAGATCAAAAAATAATAAAAAATTATAAGATTAATAAAACTATAAATATTGTGTTCTAGATAAAATAAATATTCCAGAAACCCCTTTGTCAATAGGTCCCGAAACCGACTTTTCGCAAACAGACTTCGATTTTAGTGAAATCAACTTATTTAACTATAAAATATTATTTTATGACTTTAAAGGTGAATAGAGTGAAATTGGAGTTCATATGAGAAAGTTATGATGTTCGAAAGTTGAAAATTTGATAATTTAAAAGTTGGATTTCATGGCATACGTAAAAGATAATATTTTTAACTTATTTTTATATTTTTTCTATACATTTTTTGAAATAATTGGGAAAGTGTTTGCTAAAAAATATTTGCATATGAATTAATTAAAAATCAATGAAGAATTGATAATTATTTGATAAATAATGAATAATGTGTGAAGTGAATAATTAATTATTTTTATGATTTTCTTTCCTTATCTCCCCCTACTTGTTTGTTTGTTGACCAATCCATGCTGACTTGGTCTCAGATATTAGGTTATATAAATATATCTCTCAGCTATGTTTATATTGTAAAAGTATAGTGTACATATATACATATTTACAATATACCTTTTTTTCTTTTCTTTATTTTTATTCTTTTATTTATTTAAATATTTTGGATGCATAAAAGTGCATTTTTATTCATGAGTGTGGTTTTGATCAAAAAAAGAAATTAATGAATATTTACATTTATTTGTTAAGGGTTTTATGATAAAATGCATAATGAATGTTAATGAATAATGGATTCATCAACCCCCTATACGTAAACTTTGTTAGTCCCTTAGCAAAACACTTATTTGAAAAATAAGGGAAAAGAAAGAAAGTTAGAATGATTTTGTTTTCCTAAACCTATTATTGAGAACATAAAAAGGACAGAGCTCGATCGGGCCTAAAACAAGCATTTTGTCGGAGCCTTAATAAGCATTAGTATTTTAACCTCAACAATCCTCAGGTTCCACAAATCCGTATTTGAGTTCACCTTAACAGGCATCTCAGATCCACTCATCCATATCGTTGACTCTATCAATCCTTGAATTCAATCTATAGTGTGTGTGAATTGTGTTAGCTCTTCCTACTTGAAGAAGCGAAGAAATCGCCCATCCCAATAATACACTCCGATTGGGCCCTCATCTAGCTGTTCTTTCCTCGAGGAAGGGGTATTCCTTTCTAAGGTTAAGTCGTGTTGTGTCCACAATCGAATAGAGAGAGAAAGTAGAAGAATGAGAAGAAAACTGGAGTGCGACCTGTGTAGACGCATCTCCTTGTGAAGCCCACCCAATGTAGTTAAGTCTCTACTAAGATGTGCAGGCTTTTTGGTGGAAGCTTGGACCATTGTGGTCATATTTGTATGTGGTGGCTTATTCTTTGAATTGGCTTTGTAATGTTGCTTGCACTGCATCAATCTTTTTGTGCCTCGGCGGATATAACATTTTTTCATTCCATCCATTTTTTTAGGTCTTGGAAAAATTGTGCCAGCAGATCCTTCCCTCATCTGAAGCATTATTTCAACCCCACAACTCACGTCTTTGGACCTCCGCACCACTAGACAAGGATGAAAATGCACCTCTAAAATGGATTGCCCTTCGCTTCCCCATGCAAGCCGAGCTAAGTGCAAAGCACATGTGTCCAAATTTGGTTCATGGATGGAGAGTTAAACAGATAACACCAAGTGTTCTACTTAGGCACGTTTAAGTTGACTTCCCAGGTATGGTCCTATGAAACCCAAAGATTTAAGTCAAAGACCTGAAGAGTTTAAATTCCAGTTCCTAACTAGGCTCCTTACAATGAGAGTTAAAGGCAATAATCAAGCTCCATCCCTTAGACTATTCCCAATCTTTAGTTCAAGAAATAAAACTTATTCTGAAAAATGCTAATGCAAATGCAACCATTTTTTCATTTGAATTGCATTTTATGACTTTTACCCATTTTTATGGATATTAAGGATTTTGTAATTTTTAGAATTTTAGGACTTTATTTTTTTTGGAGTTTGCACTTTTGATAAACAAGTATGTTCAAGAATTTTACAAGATAAATTACCCATATTTCACTTGGACTAAATAACTAATGTATTTTACAACTTTTTATATACAAAGAATTTTACACGGATTAAGTTATTTTCACGCATGTTTAAATAAATAGGATTTTAAATAAGTACTATACATATTTTAGATGCATACTTTAAATACATATTTTAAATTAAGAATTTTAAATAAGGATTTCAGACACATTTTACTTATTTACAAGGATTCTATAAATAATAAATAAATAAATGGATTTTAAATGAACCATTACCCACTTTTTATGGATTTTATAGATATAGAAAATAGATAAAAGTACGAGTTCTGGACGCAAGTATATATACATTTTATACGCACCCCCTATACTTAGCTTGTGATATATCCTCATAGCGTCAAAAGGAAAAAGGAGGACATAACTCGTGCTAAGTAAAAGTGGGTGAAAAGAATAAAAGAATAGAAGTCAGTAGACCCCCCTATACTTATGACCATGTCATCGTAGGTATAATAGAAGACAAAAATGAGGTGACCGAGGAAAAGGAATATACAAACAAAGGAACAAAAGGAAGATAAGAAAACAAAATCAACGAAATCAGTCGATCCCCCTATGCTTAGGATAAAGCATCCTAAGTATAGAAAAGAATGTGGCCAAAAGTTAGGGACCAATGAATAGTGGAAAAGAAAGGAAAACAAAACAAAAGTAAAAAAGAACAAAATCGAAAGGCGCAAATCAATGGGCAATCGGTCCCCCCTATGCGTAGGATCTGGTATCCTAAGCATTTAAGACAAGCAAAAAATGGGACGATTGTGGTCTACAAAGAATATCCATGTGGTGTACTCTAGAAAATCGAATGGCTCATATGTCTCTGTACAGGATGAAATGAAGTGGAAGAGTAGTCATGCATCTTGTATAAAGTAGATCACCTCAGCTTGGGCCGTACTGAATCATATGTTGTGCATGTGCATACCGATCCCTGGCTGAACAAGTAGAGCTGCCTCTGTAAGTGAACTCTGTATGTGGCATAGATATCTCTACTGAAATGTGCATCTCTAGAGTCAGACTACAGAAAGTGTCTATATGTATAATCGTCACACCATCTGACTCACTACGATGAATTGATTGTATGATCTGTGAAATATAATCAACTAACTCTCATGCCTGAATATGTTTACTCTCAATCTGCGGCACTGAGATGTCTATTGCAACTGACTGCTCATCTCGATCTGATGTGAACTATGTATCTGTATGTGACTAGTCATGTAAAGAACTAGGTACCATGTGATCTACCCCATCCTCGTGTAGGATATCGTGGGTATCAAAATAAATGCTTTCAAGATCAAGAAACTGTGTCTCATCTATGTGATGAAAATCCTCTACAAGATTGGTGTCCTCTAGAGTAGATGACAATACTGATATGGGACCGCTACATCCTCTCAATGTGTATTTCTCCATTGTCTATGTAGAATGATACTCTCCCAGCATCATAATCAAAGAGTGCTCTCACTGTTTAAAAGAAGGGTCTCTCGAGAATGATTGGAGCAAGGTGTAACTATGAAGGGTACGTCATATCTAGGATAGTAAATTCCACTAGAAACTGCAAGCCCTGAACGATTACGATAATGTTACTCAACACACCTCTAGGTCTCTTCACCGATCGATCAACAAACTGAAATATCACTCGTGATTTGTAAAGAGGACCGAGCTTAATCTTATCAAGCAAAGAAGATGGAATCAAACTAATCAAGAAACCATTGTCTAAGATTAGTACGATGGAATGTGACATCTGCAATCTGGCATGTGACATAGTGAGATACAAAATCTCTCTTCTTTTTAGGTACCTTATTTTGAATAGCACATGAAGTCGCATGGTCAATAAATGTTTCTCAACTCGTGATCTCTTTGTCCTATGTATTGTGCATTTGTTCCTCAACTGATTTTTGAGTGTAGGAAAATGATCCAAGGCATCATGGAATGGAATCTTCAGAAAAATGTGATCTTTCAATAAACGATCGGTTTCTTGAGTGACAACATTCTTTTTGGTATTTTTGTTTCCTTTTCCATACAAATCATCAGGAAAAGGAACAATCTTAGGAACAACAAAATACTTTCTATTTTCATCTAAAGTGGAATTTGCATGTACATCGAGTGTCTCAGAAGTACGCACAAAACTCTCTAAAATGGAGGAAGAAAAATCTACATATGGAGTATCTGCATGGTCTAGCATGGTATCATCATCTAACTTACCCATGTCCATGTCAACTGTCTCTACATCGCTCCCTTCTCTATGAATATCGTCGTAATAGACATCATGCTGGTCCTCATCATGGTGGTACTCCTCCTCAGTATTAAAATATGTATCATCATGGATCATCTCTTACTCCTCGTCATATGCCCTCTCCTCTCGATCAGGTGATCATGGTGATCTATTGTTCCTGAGATGAATACTATTAGATAAAAAGTCAGGAAAAGATATCGTACATGTAGTGGTTGATAACCACGAAATTGAGAGCGGTCATATTGATTCACAAGGCGAATCAACAGTCGATGTCTTGACCACTACAAAATCCTGTAATTAATCAACAATGAACCCACAATCAATAAATCAAGCAGTGATAAATAAATGTGGAGTCAAATTTATTTTTAACTCTACAAACAAGATGTATAAGTGTAAGTATGTAGAGAGTTCGAACACAAGGAGCAAGGCATGATAGATCAAGCTAAGTGCAAAATGTGATGTGATTGTGATCAATGTCTACACTATGCAAATATTTTGTGGGTTTTTAATTTTAATTTTTTATTTTATTTTTGATTTTTATATTTTTGTATTTTGGTTTTCTTTTTGCTGATTTTGTATTTTCTTTTTATATTTTATATTTTTATATTTTCTTTTTCAATAATAGAATATATATACAAAGTAAGTAGGAGAGGAATAAAGTATTTATAAAAATAAATAAAAATACTCAAAAATCAGGAAATAAAATGTTTTTGGGCTTTTTATATTTTTCTAATGTTTTTGTGATTTTTCTAGATTTTTCCAAATTTTTTTGGTATTTTTAAATTCAAAATTACTAAAAAACAGTAAACTAAGTTGCTGACCGATATTGAAATGAGGATGAAATATATCTAACAGTGTCCAAAACTCCTTAAATTAATTTTAAATCAAAGAGAATAAATCAGAAAAATACAGGAATTGAGTTTTTATTTTTAGGATTTTCGTGGAATTTTTAAGATTTTTTGGAAGGTTTTTAGAATTTTAATATTTTTAGGAGTTTTCTTCTATATTGTTTTTATGATTTTTGGTCTGAAGTTAAAAGACACAGAAACAAAATATAATTTTTTTGGAATTTTTCAAAAGATAATGAACATATTAAAAATAAAAGACTGCAGGAGGGTAGAAATGATATTTTTGATTTTTTTGACTACTCAAACAAAAAGATAAAAATACAACAAAAATCTCTGATTATAGAACAAAGTCAGGGACACATGGACATATTTTTAGATTTTCAAATAGATGAAAGATGTTCTAGAAATAAATCAATCACTAAAAATATTGTAGAAATTCTACAGGATACAAATCGCAATATTTTTTGTTGAAATTTGAACCCAATTTCGGCCCTGCTAATTACTACAACATATCCAAAAATGAGAAAGTGATATTGAATATTACAAGCGTTATCAACAAAACAAGATCAATCAATACTCTGACTTCATCAATTTGCCATAAATATTTCGTACATCAGAAAATTCTGAAATTTAAATGTAATGTAGAACCTTAAAGCAGCTTTCTAACAAAAAAAATCTCAAATAAAACGGATTCAGATGGACGAGTTATGAGCTTTTTAGTGCAAGGGTACAGAAAAAAATAAATACGAAACTGCAGTTCAAAAATGTAATCGAAAACTTGAAATAAGCCAAAAACGCGTGGGTATGGCCGCAAAACTTGCCACTAATCCAGGTGGCGTCAAGCTACTCTTGGACAATAAGGGGATGTGCGTGAAAGTGCTCTGATGTACCTGCAATAAGAAGAAGGGCTCGAGTAGAAAACTCGGCCAAGATGTTAGGTAAACAAAAAAATGGGATTTGAATGGGTTTTCCTTCGATTTGGTGAGGGAAGAAGGATGTGCTCCGACTACCGTATGTGGTCGAAGATGGCGGGGCTTGTGTACGAGGATATGTAGAATAGCGTAGGATGGCGGCGGTGAGATGTGAGCCGCGTCGAGGATGATGAGTGAAAGTCGAAATGATGGGTCGGAAGCTCGCCGGAGCTTGCTCCGGCGAGGGGTGAAATGGGTGATTTGGTGACTAAAAAGCAAGTAAACAAAATGCTATAATAAATCTATGATCTACAAGTGAATAAATAGAACGAAAACAAGCAAAAAAATGAAAGAAAATGCGAAACCTCAAGCCAAAAATGGCGAGATGGACCTCACGACCAAGGTGGCCGAAGATGATGGTGGAACGCGCCTCAAGCCACTGCCGTACCTCAACAAGGAGCTGGGATCTATCCTCTATCACAGGAGAGCCATGGTTGCAACTTGGATGTCTAAACATAGACTAAAAGTGGTTCAAAAACGGGAGGGAAGAATGGAGGTGGTTTTGTACATGTGATGTGGGCGGCTCCAAAGAACAATAGATATCTAGCGAATCGTTGATCCAATCCTTCAAGCAACCTCTTGGCGTGTATGAGGGTACCTCAAGGAGAAAAAGTCGTGAAGGAAGATTAGCGATTGGGTGAAAGGGTCAGCCTTGAAAAATCCGAGAAAACGAACAAAAAATAAGGTTCTGATAGGAGTGGCAGAGGCTGGTTAGAGAGTTGATGTGGTGGCAAGAAGATCGGTGTGTATCTAGATAATAGACAACTTAACCGTAGATATAATGCTTGGGCGTATATGATGGATGTATGGAGAGAAAAAGTCTATAAGTATGCCTAGCATTTAATGAAAGAATTGGCCTATAAAAATTCGAGAATATGGGCAAAAAATAATGTTCTGACGCACAGCAGGGGGGGGGTCAGACAACATTATGAGCATGCTCCAAAGATTGAAGAAAATAGGGCTAATACATGATCCAATTCTAAAACTATATACTGAGCGTATATAATGCATATAAGAGGAGAAAATGTCAAGAAGACTTCATCATGAAAAGATGTACGATGCGTCCTCCAAAAATCGGCAAAAACGACCAAAAACGTGGTTCTAACACAATACATTGGTAATTTATCTATGTATTTTATACACAAATATTATTTTAAATGTTTAATTTTTCATTTTATTCCATTCTTAATATGCACATATATAATATTTACAAAATAATAAAAATATGAAATAATAAAAAAAATAATAAATAATAATAAAAATAACGAATATTTTAATCGGTACAAGTATACAATAAGGGTCCAAAACTCAAATTTCAAATCGTAACTCCGAAAAATACGAAACCACCTTCATTAAATAGATTATTGAAAATTATATACAATTAAAGGTGAATTTGATATATTTTGAGTTTTTATTTGAGAGATACGGGTCTGGGAAGTTGGGATTCCGGAATCTTATTCAGATCATACCTTTTTATCTGTGCATTATTTTTGAGTGAAATCAAATTTGTATTTTTTTTATTTAATTATATACAACTTTTATGTACAAAGTTTCTTTATTTGAAGTATAAAAGGTGGGACTAAAAATAGGTCCCAAAATAATTAAAGAATGAATTAAACAAAAGGAATGTTTATTGTATTTTGGCCCTTATCTCCCCCAACTTCATTCCTTGTCGACTTAGCCATCGAGATGCCTAGGTCTCGGGGTTTCAGATCATAAAATATTTACAATATTTTATTCTTTGTCTTTTCTTTTATTTATTCTATAATTTTGGCTTTAATTACAGTGTTTTATACACTAATTACATGCACATGCATGAATGCTAAGATATGGAAATTAAGGGTATTTACACGCATTTGCTAGGATTTTTGATGCCAAAATGATAGAATAAAGATGATAAATGTGGCTTCATCATACCCCTATACTTTACCTTTGCTAGTCCCTAGCAAACACTTATGCAATAAGTGCAGAAAGAAAAAGAAAGAAAGGAAAAAGAAGAAGATGGATTACGTTTGATTATCAAACTTGTCTTCACAAAATCAAAGTTTGGAGCTTAAGTAGGACCTTTGAAATTTTAGTGCGGGCAGAACCTTAATGAGAACTGGATTTGAAATCCAACAGTCCCTGAGAATCCTAACACTCTTCTCAAGTCTCCTCAATAGCCAGGTCAGAAATAATTCAACTCTTACACAAACCCTTACGACTATGAATCTGACTCGTGCAGTGTAAGTGATAGTGGCTCTCGCCAACTGCAATGATAAAGAGACTGACTTCTCCAATATGATAACCCAATGATTCCCCAATCCAACAACTCATTCCTCAAGGTGCAGGGTATTCCCTTCTAAGTTCAAGTGGCAACCAGCTCAAGAGGAGGGGGTGAAGAGAAGAATGGATGGTAGCCAGTGTAGCTACCTATCCTAGGATGCAAGACTAGTGTAGTCAAGTCATCCAGCTGCAGGATCACATGATTTGACTTTGAACTCAAGCTTGCTTATTTGACTTTACACATATGTACACTCCGGCAGGCATTTTTATTTTTGTACAGGCCTGTCCACTTTTTTGGAGTTTTTGCTTTTGCAATTTTTTTTGAATACTATATACAACATCATTTACATAGGGAGTTTTTCTTCTTGAGCCAGTAGACTATCCCTCTTTTGAAGCTTTATTACAACCCACGATCTCCTATCCTCGAAACTCATCATTACTGGACGGGTTGGGATGCACTTCCCTCCCTAGAGGAGGACAAATGTTTCCACCTGTGTGCATCTCATACCGACAAATCCAACCCCCCTCACCACTCCAACTGAGTTGAGCCATGTGAAAGGTGCAACCAAGTTTTGTCATTATCAACAAGAATCGTACGTGTGCTCCGAAATACTCTACATAGGCAGTCAAGAATCCATTGAACCTAGTCCCGTGATCCTCAAAGAATTAAGTCTACTAGACCTGAAGTACCTCAATCCCAGTTCCTATAAGGTTCCTGTTAATTAGGTAGATTTTAAGGTGCTACCAAGCTCCAATCTTCGGATTTTATTTAGACTTGTTCAACTATCACACTCAATCCGAAAAATACGAATGCCATGCAAGTGCTATGTAGAAAATATTTTTGTGATGCAATTTTCAAGATTTTGAACTTTTTATGGAATTTTTAAAAAGATGATGATGCATATGCATTTTTTTTCAAAAGATTTTTCTAATGTTTTTGGATTTTAATTTTGCAAATGTTTTTGTGATTTTTTTGAAAACAAAAAGATTTTGTCTAAAATGTAGGTTAAAATATTTACACGGGAGTGCTTCTTATATTTACAAGAAGTGGATTTTAAGAATTTACAAGGGTAAGTGGTCAATTTTTATAAGTATATAAAGTGATTTTTAGTGCGATGTATATATTCCTCAAACTTATTTAAACGTTTTTTCAAACAATTTTGAAAATTATAGTCCAAAATAATTTTTACAATCAATTTACAAACATGTACGTACATTTGAAAATCATTTTGCAAAGATTTTCCAAACAATGTATGTAGATTTTATAAAATATTTTTGCAACCATTTTTCAAATCATTTGCAAATCCTTTTTCAAACATTTTATTTCATAAAAAGAAAATGAATTTTACAATCAAAATGTTTTTACAAAGGTTGAAAACATGTAACAAAATGTTTTACAAATAGTTTTCAAAAGATTTTTCAAAAAGGTTTCCAAACTATTTTTCAAACATTTTGCAAAAAATATTTTCACCTGATTTATTAATCAGTATATAGAAAAAGTATTCGAGGAATGGTAATATCTTTTTGTTACAATTTTTAATGAATTTTAAAGAATTATTAGCCATATTATTAGTAAAATACGAAAGTACGAGTTATGGCTAAAGTATATACGTAGTATATACGACCCCCCTATACTTAGCTTGACCTTTGTCCTCATAGATCGGAGAGAAAAGAGAAGACATAACTCGTACTAAGTATAGAAAAGTCTAAGGAATAACTGAATAAGAAATGAATAAACGAATGAGAAGTTGACCATCCCCCTATACTTAGGATCAAATAATCCTAAGTATAGCAGACTGTACACAAAGCAAGGAGGGTCAAGGGTGGGAATGAATAGATCCTACTCAGACTGTCTCCCCTTATACTTAGGGTAAGATATCCCTAAGTATAGACAAGAAGAGGAGACAATGGAGAGGATCAAAGAATAGAAGAAACTCAGGGTGCACACCCCCCTATATTTAGGACAAAGTATGTCCTAAGTATAGCAAAATCATAAGATGACGATGGAGTGTGAACCTTAAAGAATGAGTGATCGATGTACAGATGAACATATATACAATGTCAGATCTCAGTGATAATCATGTATGAGATGCAGAAGGTGTGAGTCAAAGAAACATCTCATACCAGAAGGATGGGGGCAACGTCAACGGTCGGCGGGTCATGATCTAGATATAACTTCAGGCGCTGACCGTTAACACGGAAGGTAGAGGAAGATGACGGCTCGGATATATCAATGCTACCATTGTCATGTACCTTCCTGACCATATACGGACCTTTCCACTTGCTCTGTAATTTCCCTGGAAATATCTTCAGCCTGGAATCAAACAACCATATGCGCTGATCGGGCTCAAACTGTTTATGGCTGATATGAGAATCGTGCCATGTCTTCACTTTTTCCTTGTACTGTAGGCTGCTAGAAAAGGTTGTATCTCTCAACAACTCCAGGGCTACCAACTCTGCTTTCCTATGTTCTCCTACACTCTTGGGATCCAATAATAAATATGTAACTGCCCAAAGTGACTTATGCTTTATTTCCACTAGTAGATGGCACGGCTTGCCATAGACGAGACGAAAGGGAGATGTCCCTAGTGGTGTCTAGAAGGATGTCCGATAAGCCCACAAGACCGAGTCAAAAAGTTGTGACTAATCCTTTCAGTCTGGGAGGACTACCTTCTGCAAAATTGTCTTAATCTCCCTATTCGATACTTCAGCAAGACCATTAGTCTGAGGGTGATACGGTGTGGCAACACGATGATCAATATTGAACTCGTCTGCAAGGGCCCTAACCTTGTCATTAATAAAGTGAGACCCCCCATCTGAAATCAAGACTCTAGGCACCCCGAACCATGAAATAATGTTTTTCCTCAAGAAACGACATACGGTTTTAGCATCTGCGGCTCGGGTGGGGATGGCCTCAACCCAACGACTCACATAATCCACAGCGAGCAGAATGTACTCGAACCCCTGACTTTTAGGAAATGGGCCCATGAAATCAATTCCCCATGCAACAAAAACCTCACAAAAGTGAATGGGCTGCATGGGCATCATGTCTCTCTGTCCGCAAATACCCATCTTCTGACAGTCAGTACACCTTCTCACGAACTCATCCGAATCGTTGAAAAGGGTAGGCCACCAAAGGCTAAATTGGAGCACTTTCTGTGATGCCCGTCTCCCATAATGATGTCCTCCTGCCTCAAGCTTGTGACAGTAGGTGAGGACGCTATGCTGCTCATCTTGAGGAATGCACCATCTCCGGATATTGTCCCCTCCTTCATGATAAAGGACAGGGTCCTTCCAATGGTACGACTTGGCCTTCGCAAGGAAGGTCTCAAGCCGTTGTCTGGGCCAACCTTGTGGAACGGATTTGGCAACAAGGTAATTCACAATGTCAGCATACCATGGAAGAGAGGTGATAGCAATGATCGCCTCGTCTGGAATAGTCTCTGTAATAGGTGCTATGGGTTCTCTAGGCGAGAGAGGTGATCTGCCACAACATTCTTAACTCCCGGTTTATCCTTAATCTCAATATCAAATTCCTGGAGGAGAAGGATCCATCTGATTAATCTGGCTTTGGCATCCTTCTTCGACAACAAGTACCGAATGGCAGTATGGTCTGTAAAAATTGTCACTCTAGATCCAAGAATGTAAGATCTGTACTTATCCAAAGCAAAGACTACCACTAGCATCTCTTTCTCAGTCACAGTGTACTTCCTTTGTGCTGCATCCAAAGTCCGGCTAGCGTAGTGTATGGCATAGGGTAATCCATCCCTCCTCTGTCCAAGCACAACCCCAATGGCATAATCTGAAGCATCCGTCATGATCTCAAAGGGAAGAGACCAATCGGGTGGCTGAAGGACAAGAGCCTCGATAACTAAATTCTTGAGAGTCTCGAAGGACTTAAGACACTTATCATCTACGAGGAACTCGGTGTCTTTAGTCAACAAATCTGTAAGCGGTCGGGCAATTCGACTGAAATCCTGAATGAACCATCGGTAGAACCGACATGCCCCAGAAAAGACCGCAACTGTCTCAAATTGAATGGTGGATTGAGTTTTCTAATGGTATCCACCTTGGCCGGATCAACCTCCATTCCCCTGTTGGAGATGATATGACCAAGGACCGTCCCCTGGGTCACCATAAAGTGACTCTTCTCCCAAGATAGTACAAGGTTTACCTCAATGCAATGCTGAAGTACGCGATCTAGGCAGTCAAGATAAGCATCGAACCCATCGCCATAGACCGAGAAGTCATCCATGAAGACCTCCAAACAGTCACCTATCATGTCCGAAAAGATGGACAACATGCACCTTTCGAATGTCACAGGGGTATTACATAGACCAAAGGGCTTCCGTCTGAAAGCATATGTCCCAAATAGACAGGTGAACGTCGTTTTATCCTGGTCTTCGGGCGCAATGGCCACTTGATTGTATCTGGAGTACCCATCAAGAAAACAGTTATGACTCTACCCGGCTAGCCTCTCGATAATCTGATCAATAAATGGTAGCGTGAAATGATCCTTCTTGGTGGCCTCATTCAATCGTCTGTAGTACACACAGACCCTCCAAGAAGTGGGTACCCGGGTGGCAATCTCTTCTCCAGACTCATTCACAACAGTAGTTATACCCGTCTTCTTGGGTACCACATGTAAAGGACTAACCCACTTGGAGTCGGAGATGGGGTAGATAAAATCGGCACTCCACCATTTAGATATCTCCTTCATTACTACATCTCGAAGATTCGGGTTCAGCCGTCGCTGGAAATCAAGCGAAGGCTTAGCGTCCTCCTTGAGGTAGATATGGTGGGAGCACAGGGCCGGACTTATCCCCTTGAGATCGGCCACGCTCCATCCTATTTCCTTGCGGTTTCTTTCAAGAACCTCCATCAGACGAGATTCTTATTCTCCAATCAAATCTCCTGAGATAATGACTGGGTGCATTTCTTGCTCGCCCGCAAGGAACCTGTATTTGAGCGACTACGACAGAGGCTTCAGTTCTGGCTTGGTGGGAGCTGGCAAATCTGGCTTCTGATATGTCTGCGTGAAAGCAACCAGGTATGCATGTGAGAACTCTCGTTGTATGTGATCATCTGACGAAGGGAACCCTGCTGGTGTGTCTATTATCTATGCTGGCTCGCTCTCCGTCCTATCTGTCGGCTCATCAGGAAACAGACGTGGAAAATACGCATCAAAATCCTTCCAATCAAAGTCTGCCTCCGAGGGATCTGAATCAGTACAATCATCAATGTCACTACTAAGTATGCAACTGTCAACCTGTATGGTATCCTCTACCAAGGGTGTGCTCTCCGAACTCTCGTATGCCACAAAAGCTGTGTACTCTGAATCTACAGACAAGGAGAGTGCTCGTACTTCTGGATCTTCCCAAACTACTTCATCATCGGTCATCACAAAATCACACTCCTGGTGGACGTCTAGCTCGGCATCTGTCATCTGCCCTGCATCATTGTTCTGCTCTGAGCCGGCTGAATCTCTCGCTTTGATCTCATCGATTGTCTCTATTTGTATACTCTCACCCTCTACGCGAAAGTACACCTTCCCACTATCATGGTCGGACACTGCCTTGGCTGTGGCCAAGAATGGGTGTCCTAGTATGATGGGGGCATCAGTCACTGACTCAAGGATGTCCATGTCCAATACTACAAAGTCCACGGGGAATTTCAGACCCTGAATGGTAACAACCACGTCTCTCAACAACCCCTTTGGCTTCTTAATTGATCTATCAACAAACTGAAGGACAGTCCTGCTCCGAAGAAGAGGCCAACTCGAATCGGTCGAGTAAGGCTGCCGGAAGGAGGTTGATAGAAGAGCTACTGTCTAAGAGAGTACAGTCGAATTGCTGCTCACTAATCTGGCATCTGACATAAGGAGCCCCTGCATCTGGGCGTTTGGCTGGCAGATGGTTCTGAATGGCACAACATGTGGCACGGGTGAGCACATGGATCTCTCCTCTGTTGTTCCTCCTCTTCCTGCGCACAGTGGTTTTCTCTCTCAGATTCTTTTGGAAGAGGGGGATGTGCTCAAGTGCCTCCTGTAGAGTAAGCTGGATCTGAAATCTGTTTATCATATGTTGGCTGAACTCTGACTGCTGGGTCTTTTTGGGATTTTCTTTTTTATTCCCCTTAGTCAAACCGAGTGCTTGAGGGAAGGGGATAGTAGGGCCCTCCTCAGACAGAGGGTTAGGAGAGGGCTTCTGGGCCTATGAAGGACAGGCATCCATGCAATCATCATCATTCATCACACATGGACTTGGAATAGATGGAGAAGCCTTTACTTTATTCAATTTTTTGTTCTTTTTCATTGAGTCTAGAGATACAGAAAATAGTAGCTCAGAAGGTTGGAATACAGATGGATTCAAAATGGGGGCATCAGCACCACCCAAAAGATTCTTCTTTGCGGTCTCAACACCACACTCTGGTTCGGCATCAAAAATGGTGGCCTCATCACCACCGTCTGCATCTGGTATCATGATGGTATCAGCACCGTCGTCTGGAAGGTCTTCCTTGGTGATATCAGCACCACCGTCATCATCATCATCATTGTTAGCGACATGAGCACCGCTCTTCTCCTCATCTGGGGCTCTAGGATCTCCATGGTGTTGTCCCTCAGATGAGCTGCTGCCGGCTGGTTCCCTACCGCTCCTAAGTGACACGGCGTGAGTATCAAATATAGAATGCATGTTATTCAAATAAGCACTGGGAGTGGTATCCTCTGCAAACTATACCTGCTCAGACTTTCTCTTCAAGTTATTTGGATTCGGCTTGCTATGTGCAGGTATGGCAGCTTTGCCTTTCATTATGTCCCTCATTTCCTGCCGGAACTCATCCATTTCTCACCAGAAGGAGGCCTACTGGTCGGAGAGCAAGCGGGCGAGGTCATCAAGTGCTGGGTTCTCCAATGCAGGTGCGGGAGAACCGGGAGTGTTCCCTTGTTGGAACTGAGGTTGCTGGTGGGACTGAGGGTACTGCTACTGGTATGGCTGTTGTTGCTGCCTCCACTGTTGTCCCTGATAGGTGGGACGAGGACCATGGTGAGACTGTGAGTGGTGGGAGTACTGGGGTTGCTGCTGCTGTTGCTGGCTGTATTGGTTGCCCTGAGCTGGAGGTTGCTGTTGGGAGGAGGAACCTCCGGTGGACCAACGAAATCCAGGGTGATCGCGGCGAATCCTGGGTTGCTGGGGGTGCTGGTCGTACCATATCCCGTTGACTTCCATCAACGGCTCTTGCTCGAAGGGTGGAGGTGGTAATGCTACGAACGGCTGGTCTAGCTGATATACCACCATCTGAGTATCCTGAGATGGTGGTTGCTGTGAATACTGTGGCGAATGTTGTACCGGCACCTCCTGAACATGGTGAACTTTGCGGTATGCGGGAGGTGGTGGGGTAGAATGGTTGCCTCTGGACTCAGCTAGTGACCTTGGAGGCTGATGTGAAAATGATTGTGCCTCCTGAATATACAAGATGTGAGTTTTCAGGTCACTCATGGATTTAGCCAACTGGTCTATTTGTGCCATGCCCTGGCCATGCTTTTTCTCCAGGATCTCAAGGCGGTCCAACTTTTCACTGATTATTCCCATATCAGCTGTTGATGATTCATCTTGAGCTGCTGTTGCTGAAGGAGTATGGGGACCGGCATCGATGCGGGCGATCCTCTGATGTGATCCTGCTCCTTGGGGTGGTATCTGTTGCCTGTAGACTCTGGCTTGGGACATGACTGTAGAATTCTCTGCATTGCCTTCACAAATAGCCCAGACATCATCTTCAGCTTTGGAAAAGTAAGACCCACCACAAGAGGCATTAACAAGCCCCTGCAGCTCCGGTGTTAGCCCACAAAAGAAACTCTGAACCAAGTTGGGCTTTGATATGTCATGATGCGGACACCTGTCAATGAGCTCTCTAAAGCGATCCCAGGCTTCATGGAATTGTTCATTTGGGATCATAGTGAAGTTGCTGATCATAGCTCTTGCTGTGTTCGTCCGGCCGAGTGGGTAATACTAGTTTAAGTATGCGGTCCAGAGTTGCTCCCAAGTGTCGATGTACCTCCCCAAGTGTTTGAGCCAATAAGCGGCTCTATCAACCAAGGAGAACGGGAAGGCAATCATTTTGATTGTGTCCCCAGTCACAAATCTGTCATGGATAGTAGTGCATATCATCTCGAATTCTTTCAGACGGAGGTGCGGCTCCTCAGTGGCGAGCCCGTGAAACTTAGGCAGTAACTGAATGGTATGCTGGTGAAGCTCGAAGTCTCCATATATGGGAGGGAGACGGATCCATCGGTGCGTGAGTGTTGCAGCTGGGTTATGCAACTGCCTCATGGTTACCTGTAGCGGACGCTCTTGATCAGGTCCTCCTCCTTCTGCATCTGGGATATCTCCGCCCTCATTTCTTTCTTCTCGTCCCTCACGCATCTCTTGCATGATTTCACCCATGACCATCTCTTGGTCTCTGATCTGCCTCTGCATGGTTTCCAGGGATGCTAACAGTGAGTTGTTGATGGCATCTTGATCAAATAGGTATGGAGGTGGTCTCTGCTCATCTGGATGCTCCTCTCTGCCTTCCATATCTTGGTTTTCTGCAAAGCCAAAGGAATCCATCTCAGGCGTCGTCAAATGTTCTGAACTCTGCTCTGTACTAAATTCTGACACTACTGGACTAATAGAAGAAGAAGGGTGATCGAGGGGGAATAGGGTGGACGTGAACTCAGGCTCGGAGAGTGGGTCTGGACTCCCCGAAGCTGACCTAGACGAAAAAGGAGGAGTGCTCGATAGCAGTGCCACCAGATGTGGCCTAAGGGATCTCCTTCCCATCTTCTTGATCTAGAGAAAGGCGGATGAGATTTGGAATGCAAACAAGATGTGAAATACAAACCCCCTGTTCACCTACGCAGCGCTTTAGCTGATGACCGTGAAGGTTCGGTCTGTTATCTTGTCAAATTTTATTAGGTGATCAATCAATCTATCAGAGCGTTAGAGCAAGCTGTTAGGTACCCTACTTTCTAAGCCGACTGTCCCGATCCACGTTAGATCTTTCCCAGCCAGTATGAATTGCAGACCGTAACCCGATTGTTCCCACAAATTCAATCTGCTAAGGACGTCACGGTCCGCTTTACCGGTTATGGGAGAGATCCTCACTGGACAAGGACTAACCACGATCAGTAGTCAACCAGAATTTTAGGTGTGGCTCTATCCTAGTGTTGGGTCACTCTCTTGCTGCAGATAAATAAAACAAGGAGGGGGTTATTCTCCCCAAGACAAAATTTTTGGTGGGATGAGTTTTAAGATCAAGTTTGCATTAGCAGTCCCAATTTTTATTGTTTTCACCTTTTTATGTATTTTTTCTGAGCAATCATCGTCTAACGAATTTTCCAATTTCCTTGTTATTTAGAGTTTAGTAAAACTGGGGGAGGAAATTGGAAAAGACGATGCGCGATCAAAATCTATGATGCATGTAGGGATAGAGATGTGTACCTTGTTGTGAGCACTCTACATGCAAAGTTATCCGCGCATAAATTAAAGACAATAAATTAAACTACCTAGATGCATGCATGAGGAAATTGTCCTAAGATGAGCAACTTCTATTAACGTGAAGAACAAGTACCTATGACAAAGAAGAGAGTCCTGAGTCCGGTCTAGGCTCTCCCCTCCTCCTCTCGACACGTCGAGTTCAGGAGTAGCGCTTGACAGGGTGGGCTCGCGGCACGTGGTCTCTAGTCCAAGTCAAATAGCATTTTCAGTTGATTTTTAGCCAAGTCCAATTACGTTCTATAGGTGTAGGCAAGATATTACGGATTGGGCCTTAGCTTCTTAGTTCGTCACAATCAACAAAAATTCCTATGTCTAGGGGCTAAATCCTCGTGAAACAAATAGAAATGAAGGCGAGAAAAGCCGTGAAAAACACAAAACCGCGGTGAGCCCCCAAGTGAACAAACACTTGGAAATTAGGCCCTAGTGTCTTAAAGAGTCCAAGTTATTACAAATAAAGTCTCTATCTCACTTTAAATTACAAAAAAAATTTACACTACAAACATTCGACAAAAATGATGATCTTCTCAAGCCTCCAAGTTTCTTTGGTGCTAAGCAAGTCTTCACGTGGGTGCCCAAGCGCCTATGATGGAGCGCTTCCCTCGCTCGGCGGCACCTCGCACGAAATCCAACAAAGAGGGGTGATTAGAGCAGTCAAATCACATAAATAGGTAAAAAGATAAACAAATATCCACAATCAATCACAAAAGAATGCTCTACACGCTGTTTCTCCCCAGCAACGACGCCATTTGATAATCACGAAATTGAGAGCGGTCGTATTGATTCACAAGGCGAATCAACAGTCGATGTCTTAACTACTACAAAATCCCGTAATTAATCAACAATGAACCCACAATCAATAAATCAAGCAGTGACAAATAAATGCGGAGTCAAATTTATTTTTAGCTCTACAAACAAGATGTATAAGTGTTAGTATGTAGAGAGTTCGAACACAGGGAGCAAGGCTGGATAGAACAAGCTAAGTGCAAAATGTGATGTGATTGTGATCAATGTCTACACTATGCAAATATTTTGTGGGTTTTTAATTTTTAATTTTTTATTTGATTTTTGATTTTTATATTTTTGTATTTTGGTTTTCTTTTTGCTGATTTTGTATTTTCTTTTTATATTTTATATTTTTATATTTTCTTTTTCAATAATAGAATATATAAAAAGTAAGTAAGAGAGGAATAAAGTATTTATAAAAATAAGTAAAAATACACAAAAATCAAGAAATAAAATGTTTTTGGACTTATATTTTTCTACTATTTTTGGTGATTTTTCTAGATTTTTCGTAATTTTTGTGGTATTTTTAAAGTCAAAATTACTAAAAAAACAGTAAACTAAGTTGCTGGCTGAAATTGAAATGAGGATGAGAAATATGTAACAGTGTCCAAAACTCCTTAAATTAATTTTAAATCAAAGAGAATAAATCAGAGAAAGCAAAGAAACTGAGTTTGTATTTTTAGGATTTTCGTGGAATTTTCAACCTTTTTTGGAAGGTTTTTAGAGTTTTAATGTTTTTAGGAGTTTTCTTTTATATTTTTTTATGATTTTTGGACTGAAGTTAAAAGACACAGATGCAAACAAAATATAATTTTTTTTGGAATTTTTCAAAAGTAATGAGCCTATTAAAAATAAAAGACTGCAGGAAGGTAGAAATGATATTTTTGATTTTTTTGAACTACGCAAACAAAAAGATAAAAATACAACAAAAATCTCTGATTATAGAACAAAGTTAGGGGCATATGGACATATTTTTAGATTTTAAATAGATGAAAGATGCTCTAGAAATAAATCAATCACTAAAAATATTGTAGAAATTCTACAGGACACAAATCGCAATATTTTTTATTGAAATTTGAAACCAAATTCGGCCCTCCTAATTACTACAACATATCCAAAAATGAGCAAGTGATGTTGAGTATTTCAAGCGTTATCAACAAAACAAGACCAATCAATACTCTGACATCATAACTTTGCCATAAATATTTCAAATATCAGAAAATTCTGAAATTTGGATATAATGTAGAACCTTAAAGCAACTTTCTAACAAAAAACATCTCACATGAAATGGAGTTCAGATGAACGAGTTATGAGCATTTGAGTGTAGGGGTATAGATGAAAAAGTAAATACGAAACTGCAGTTCAAAAATGTACTCGAAAACTTCTTAAAATAAGCCAAAAACGGAGGGGTATGGCCGCAAAACTTGCCACTAATCCAGGTGGCGTCAAGCTGCTCTTGGACAATAAGGGGATGAGCGTGAAAGTCCTCCGATGTACCTGCAATTAGAAGAAGGGCTCGAGTAGAAAACTCGGCCAAGATGTTAGGTACACAAAAAATGGGATATGAATGGGTTTTCCTTCGATTTGGTGAGGGAAGAAAGATGTGCTCCGACCACCGTATGTGGTCGAAGATGGCAGGGGTTGTGTACGAGGATACGTAGAATAGCAGAGGATGGCGGCGGTGAGATGTGAGCTGTGTCGAGGAGGATGAGTGAAAGTCGAAATGATGGGTCGGAAGCTCGCCGGAGCTTGCTCCGACGAGGGGTGAAATGGGTGATTAGGTGACTAAAAAACAAGTAAACAAAATGCTATAATAAATCTATGATCTACAAGTGAATAAAGAGAACGAAAACAAGCAAAAAAATGAAAGAAAATGCGAAACCTCAAGCCAAAAATGGCGAGATGGACCTCACGGCCAAGGTGGCTGAAGATGATGGTGGAACGCGCCTCAAGCCACCGTCGTACCTCAACAAGGACCTGGGATCTATCCTTTATCACAGGAGATCCATGGCTGCAACTTGGATATCTAAACTTAGGCTAAAAGTTGTTCAAAAACGAGAGGGAAGAATGGAGGTGGTTTTGTACATGTGAGGTGGGCGGCTCCAAAGAACAATAGATATCTAGCGAATCGTTGATCCAATCCTTCAAGCAACCTCTGGGCATGTATGAGAGTACCTTAGAGAGAAAGAGCCGTGAAGGAAGATTAGCGATTGGGTGAAAGGGTCGGCCTTGAAAAATCCCAGAAAACGGGTAAAAAACAAGGTTCTGACAGAAGTGGCAGAGGCTGGTTAGAGAGTTGATGTGGTGGCAAGAAGATCGGTGTGTATCTAGGGAATAGACAACTCAACCTAAGATATAATGCTTGGGTGTGTATGATGGATGTATGGAGAGAAACAATCTAGAAGGATGCCTAGCGATTTGATGAAAGAATCAACCTATAAAAATTCGAGAATATGGGCAAAAAATAATGTTCTGACGCACAGCAGAGGGGGGTCAGACAACATTATGAGCATGCTCCAAAGATCAAATATAATAGGGCTAATACATGATCCAATTCTAAAACTATATACTGGGCATGTATAATGTATATAAGAGGAGAAAATGTCAAGAAGACTTCATCATGAAAAGATGCAAGATGCGTCCTCCAAAAATCGGCGAAAACGGCCAAAAACGTGGTTCTAACACAATACATTGGTAATTTATCTATGTGTTTTATACACAAATTTTATTTTTAATGTTTAATTTTTCATTTTATTTCATTCTTAATATGTACATATATAATATTTACAAAATAATAAAAATATGAAATAATAAAAAAATAATAAATAATAATAAAAATAACGAATATTTTAATCGGTACAAGTATACAATAAGGGTCCAAAACTCAACTTTCAAACCGTAACTCCGAAAAATATGAAACCACCTTCATTAAATAGATTATTGAAAATTATATACAATTAAAGGTGAGTTTGATAAATTTTGAGGTTTTATTTGAGAGATACTGGTCTGGGAAGTTGGGATTCCGGAATCTTATTCAGATCATAACTTTTTATCTGTGCGTTATTTTTGAGTGAAATAAATTTTTTATTTCTCTTTATTTAATTGTATACAACTTTTGTGACAAAGTTTCTTTATTTGAAGTATAAAAGGTGGGACTAAAAATAGGTCCCAAAATAATTAAAGAATGAATTAAACAAAAGGAATTTTTATTATATTTTGGCACTTATCTCCCCCTACTTTATTCCTTGTCGACTTAGCCATTGAGATGCCTAGGTCTCGGGGTTTTGGGTCATAAAATATTTACAATATTTTATTTTTTTCTTTTCTTTTATTTATTCTATAATTTTGGCTTTAATTACAGTGTTTTATACACTAATTACATGCACATGCATGAATGCTAAGATATGGAAATTAAGGGTATTTACATGCATTTGCTAGGATTTTTGATGCCAAAATGATAGAATAAAGATGATGAAATGTGGCTTCATCAGTGGTGTATACCTGATATGTAAGCCTCCTCTTGTTGTTCGAATTCATCAGAGGTTGTGGTGGGAGTGTGGTCTTTGGTGTGGTTAACTAATCCGGGAGATGGTTAACCTGCTCAATATCTGTCCTATGTGTTGTCTAGAGTGCGCTCAAATATTCATGATCTAATTCAGTACCAAGGCTTGTGAAGACCTTTCAGACTCAGTGTGGTGACCTTGGCTTTCTAATCTCTCCTACCCCGGGGTGTGTTGTTGTGATGTGTAAGGATGAGGAGATCTCTTTGGTGTGGATTAGGATTGTTGTTGCTATTGGTATTGATATGGATGTGAATGTGTAGCAGGAAACTGATGTGATTGTGGTCTTTGATATGCGTGCTGGTGAGACTGTTGTTGCGTACGGTGCTATCGGTGCTGGAAATATGGATATCCATATTGTGGATGACTATAATATTGGTGGTTGTGGTGGTGTATGCTTTAAGGTGTAAAGTGTGGTAAAGGTTGAACATGAGCGTACCATATCCTGTTGATCTCAAGAGTGGCATGAGAATCGACATCAACATCTCCAGGGCTAGTGATCTAACTCAAGTTGGCAATGGATGGATCCTCATGCTAATAAATCTGTGGGGTCTCAGTAAGATGAATCGACTTGCTCTGAACAAACTGTATCTCGAGAGTGAGAGGAGCGGGTAAAGATCTCCGCACAGGCTGAGAAGTGGAAGAAGGAGTGCGAGACTGCTGGTAGTGGAGCTACAACTTGGTCACCTTCTTCGTCAAATCACTCAAATGATGTGGACGTGAAGAGAGTTTCTCCAACACCCATAGCGGTTGTAAATCCTGATCTTGCTTCTGAATCACATCGACTAATGTAAGATTCTCACTAATAAATCCCATGTCAGATCGTGGCTCAGAATCTGAAACATGTGCTACTTTTAGATGCTCTCTCTGTTGTGGTGATTATTGGCCTTTCTGGAATGCCTGAGTGGAATCAATAATGCATGAATTTTCTGCCATACCCTCAAATATGGAGCAAACTGACTCAGCATTCATATTCAGATAACTATTACCACATGCGATGCTCACTAGGCCCTAGATATCCTACTGGAGTCCTCCAAAATAATTTTACACAAGCACCTTCAATGGTATCTCATGATGTGGGAGTCTCTTTATTAAATCCTTGAATCGATCCCAAGCCTCATGGAATGATTCATGTGATAACTATGTAAAATTGGAGATTTGGCTCCTCATCATGTTAATCCATCCTAGAGGAAAATATTGTGGACTTCAGATCATCCCATGTAGAAATATATCTTTTAAAGTGACTCAACTAGTAAAGCACCTTATCTGCTAAGGCGAAGGGGAAGGCCTTGAGGCAAAAAACCTCCTGTGTAACTCTTGAATAGCTATCCCTACCACAAATCATCTCGAACTATTGCAAAAAGGTAAATGGCTCATCTTTAATGTTCCTATAGTACTTAGAAAGCAAAGAAATGGAGGACGGTCTCAACTCCTATGACTCTAGATTCAACAGTAACCAAATCCAATGGTGTAGCATCCTAGCTCCCGGGTCATACTCATCTCTCAAAGTAGAGAGAACCACAGCATGCAGTGGTGGATTCCCAGCTCTTGTTCTCAGCATAGTAATCTCGACTCTCAGCTCATTCTGGACTCCACACTGATCTGTATGCTCATCTTCTGCAGTGTTTCTAGAATCCCCGCAGTAATATCTGAAGTTGGATCGGTTCTCTCAACTGTATGTCTCTCCTCAATCGGTCTCTCCTTAATATCTCTGTCCTCAACTGATGCCTTCCCTCTAGCCATAATCTTTGAATCCTCTGGGAAGGAAAAAGTCTCATAAGAACTCAATGAAAATGTGCAGGAGAAATAGATGAAAACATGAGGCATGGGCCTCAACTGAAGGGTTAGGAGATGAGGGAGTATGGGTCTGACTTTCCTCATGACTAGGTGGGACCTACTTGGGAAGAGAGTCATCCCAAGTCCGTGAATACATACGACGTACGATGGATTAAAGTTCATGAAGTCTGAGCGTAAAATCCGTCTAGTCGTCATCTTCGATGTCAAAAGAATACGGAGAGAATACAATATCAAGTCAAAAACACGAGTGTGAAGGCATATAAGACGCGATATAATGCACACTTGGCATACAAACACAATGCACCACCAAGTTCACCAACTTCACACAATGTTGACCGTAAAAGTTCGATCTTTTATACTTTCAATTTTAAAGTTAGGTGATAGAGCAGTTATATTTTCAAACTCACATGTGTAGTCTCATAGGGTAGTTTGTGTTATAGCCAACGATGCACAACAACCTACAGAAGACTACTACTGCTAACGTCTAAGGTAAGTGCTTGCAACAAGTAACATGACCCGAGAGTGAGTCCAAGTCCTTAAGGCACAAGTCCCGGGAGTTGGGCTATATTTCTTACATGAACATGCATCGCTCTGTCTGGAGAGTACCTGCAAACAATGAGGGGATTGTTCTCCCAATATAATTTTTGAGTCCAGGTATTTTATATTTTTATCAACTTTTTCTTATTATTATTTTATTTATATAGTTTTCACTTTTTTTGGATTTTTTCAACAATATCCAACGGGATGTTAGTTCTATTTTATTTTAAAAAATGTGTCCCACGGAGGGAGAATCATGGAATGCGGCGGAAAGAAATGATGCATGCAAAGATAGAGATCATATTTGATGCCAGCAGTCTACATGCAAGTGATACTCACTGAATTTATAAACCCTAGACTAATGCATGAAAAGTTGAGAAAAAATGAGTCCTAATTAGACATTCTAGCGTAAGAATGAATTGATTTTTCAAATCAATGAATTACTCCTAAGTGTGGATTAGGGAGATAGGTTTTTAGTGGTATAGTCAAATAGGCATGCAACCCTAGGCTCTACATAAATAAGCATAACAAAGAAAACTCGATAAAAAAACCAAAACCTGTAATGAGGTCCCCCATGTGCACCAGCACATGGTGGAACAGACCATAAAAAATAGTCAAAGTCTGGGTACAGTCGGGATGTCCATAGTGGATCCCTTTCTACAAAGGTTAAAATGGGCAAGTGCCTCTTCCTCTCTCACAAAATACAAAAAATGTAAGTAAAAAAATCTGCCAACTTGCTCTGCTCCTCTACAACCGACTCGTAGAGAAAGAGTCGATCTTTGCATCTTAACTAGTTCGACTTCCTGAGAAACCGATTGAACCTGCAGGCCCTGCAAAACTTGTCAGCAGTCATAAACAAAAACCAAGAAAACCATAAAAAAAATTGGGAAAACTGTAAAAATAAAGAAAATCGATGAAAAATGAAGAAAGTTGATAAATTCAGAAAAAGTCTTAAAAGCCATAAAACAACTCAAAAGAAAACTGAGAAAACTCAAGAAAAGACCCGAGAAAAACCATAAAAACCATAAGAAGACTCGAGAATTAAGAAGAAAGAGAAATCACAAAATAAAGATAAAAAACCTGAGTATGGATAACGCCTCCCCGACAACGGCGCCATTTTGGTAATCGACTTTTTACGAGCAATAAAATGTGATGTCTTCGGTGTAGAGAAATCTCTCAAAACAAAACCATAGTTTATCAAACAAAAATCAATAAAATAGGAGAGAGAAAAAGAGAAAGTGAATAGAAGTGGGTTCTCTCCTATTTTATCTACATTATTTTTTATCAAGTGTTCCCGGGACAAACACAAGGAGGCAGAAGAGCTAGACTATGGTTTTTGATGAAAATAATATTTTTGTAATCCTTATTTCTTCTTGAAGAAAGCGAATACACGAGAAAATATTTTTATTCGGTTTTAGTTTTGAAAATTTATTTGATCTTAATTTACATTTTTTATTTAGTTTTCAAAGTGATATTTTTCAAAACAATGGAGATCTACAATATAGTATAAATTGATAAAATATGTAGAATGATACTAAATAGTACCACAAAGAGCTCGAGCGACGGGCTCGAAAGAACTCAAACAGAACTCAAAACGGAGTCGAAATGCAAAGAATAATTTTTCAATGAAATAACCATAAAATCTTCGAAAATCGACTCGAATAAAATGTAGGAAGAAAATTGATGCTAGAATAATATCCAAGGTCAAGAATATAGTCCAAGTCTAGAACCTAAATGTATAAAAAGTACACAAGAAAAGATATATACTTCTTGCAATTAGATCCCTTGTCAGTAACCTAAGTGTAAGAAAAAATCCTAGAAACTTACACTTAGGGCACTTTGCAGGGACCTAAATGTAAGTGATGAGACATCTGGAGGCGCATCTGCGATCTAGAAAGTAGCATGGGATTATGATGCAATTTATCAAATCTAAATGTATAAAAAGTACACAAGAAATGATGTTCGCTTCTGGCAAATAGATCGCCGGTCAGGGACCTAAGTGTAAGAAAAGTTTCTAGAAACTTACACTTAGGTCCCTGCGTGGGGACCTAAATGTAAATAATGAGTCATCTGGTGGTGCATCCGCAATTTAGAAAGTAGCATGGGATTATGATGCAATATGTACACCGTTTCGTGCGGACAACTAGGATTAGCTGATGGTCCACGTTCTTGACCACACCATCTGGACACGTGTCACAAAAATGCACTCATGAGCTGTTCTTGATGTTCTTCCCCATATCGAGGATCAACAATGGTGATTCTGCTTCCTCGATGATCTTCGACACTAGTTGGTTGTGCGACGCCTCCAGCAGGGCTAGGAGGGGATTTCCTTTCCCTTCCAAGCTCTCCTGTGGGGAGAATATATCGAAGAGAGGTGGTTGATGATGAAGAAGGCTTCGACTAGTGTTTGAATCCCTTGCTCCTTGACTGTTACACGATTAATTGATGAAGAAGAGCTCCAGATGAGGAGATGATGAAAGAGCTTGCTCCAAGATGATGCTCGTAACCTGCAAATTAAGTATTGATGAACGATTCTAACATAATTAACCAAAAAATATATGGTTCTTTGTAGTTCAAAATGGTTTCCAGAACAATGATATTTCAATCAAAAATTGGGATGGAATTTGAACGTAATCGAGAGGGATTCTGGAATGTGATCCAAAGATGGTGATTAAGGTAATCTAAAAATTTGATTAACTGTGCTAATTGGACACGAAATTCGATGGAAATCAGAAGATGACGGTGGAGGAATACCTGAGAATGGAGGATATATGATCCTTCTATCTTTGCTCAATGGCGGGTATTTCACCGAAGCTCAACGCCTTGATGTTGGCAATTCAAGGTCGGTAGAGGCCTTGTAACTCTCCTACGATGAACCCTCTTCCACATGGAACGGTCATCAGGCTCTTTCACCGTTGGTCGTGGCCGAAAACTATTGAGAAAGTTGTGTGTTCGATCATTTTTAAATAGAGTAGAGAAAGTTCCAGCAGTTATGATGATCTTTATATCATTAAGTAGGTGAATCAGCAGGAGGTTAGGATGAAATCAATGGTAGGAGTGTAAGGTAGTTGTTAGGTAGAGATGATGGAGATTTTAGATGTGATATAGGATGAAGTAGGTCGTAGAAAAAAATAAGGGAAGAAAGCCAGTTAGAATAGAAGCTAACAGCTTCTTGATGGGGAAGAAGCAACAAGTGCTGACACGTGTCAACATCTAGTTGGCCAGATGAGAAAATAATATATAAATTCGATAATAAATATTAAATGACAATATTTAAATTAGGTATAAAAAGACAATATGTTACTAATTTAATTATCTAAATATAAAATAATGTATTTTGAAAAATAATTAATATTTAACAAAATATAAATATTATATTAATAATTAGGTATCAATAATACTTGATAAATATGTATTTGATTTTTAATTTAATAAATTAATAAATATTACTTTATTTTTATATTTTCTTAATTATTAGAATAATAAATAAGGTATTTATGATTTTTTATGTATTTTAATAAATTAATTTAATATAATAATACATATATTTAGAAAGTATGCAGTTCAATTTCATCTATAACTTAGAGTTTTTGATCTTTACAATAAGAAATATTGTTAAAAAAATTGAAATAAATCATGGTTAAAATATAAGATTAAGATAATAATTAAAAATTGTAAGATTAATAAAACTATAAATGATGTGTTCTAGGTAAAATAAATATCCCAAAACCCTCTTTGTCATTAGGTCCCAAAACTTACTTTTTGCAAATGAACTCCGATTTTAGTGAAATCATCCTCATTAATTGGAGAATATTATTTTATAAACTTTAAAGGTGAGAAGAGTGAAACTGGAATTCGTATTAGAAAGTTATGATGTTCGGAAATTGAGAAGTTGACAATTTAAAAGTTGGATTTCTTGGCATATGTACAAGATAATTTTTTAAAATTATTCTCGTATTTTTTTATACATTTTTAGAAATAATTAGGAAAAGAGTTTGGTGAAAAATATATATGAATTAATTAAAAATATATGAAGAATTTATAATTATTTGATAAATAATGAAGAATGTATGAAGTGAATAATTAATTATTTTTTAATTTCTTTCCTTATCTCCCCTTACTTGTTTATTTGTCGACCAATCCATGTTGACTTGATCTCGGAGATTAGGTTATAGAAATATATCTTTCAGGTATATTTATATTATAAGAGTCATATTGTACATATATACATATTTACAATATGCCTTCTTTTCTTTTTTATTCTTATTCTTTTATTTATTTACATGTTTGGGATGCATAAACATACAATTTTATTCATGAGTGTGGTTTTGATAAAATATGGAAATTAATGAATATTTACATGTATTTGTAAATGGTTTAAGACAAAATTTAGAAAGAATGTTAATGAATCTTGGATTCATATGTATCTCTTACAATCCAAGGCATTGATCGGCTCGTTACAAAGTCTATCACCCTCCTGGTGGTAATCTGCATCGGGAGGAGGTCTGCGATGGGAAGATGAATGGCTGGATGTCGAAGGCGGAAGTCCAGCACCTTGAGGTGCTCTACCACTAAAGTTGAGGCTCTATTCGAGCCTCCCGTGCGTCCATAACCTGGAAGGGGTATGCTATGCTCAGAGGCAGAGCTCCAGCAGGGGTTATTTACAGTTAGAAAGGAAAGTAACGGTGATCAAATGAAGGAGGGAAATGAGAAGGAAATAAAGGGTTCCTGAGTGATGTAAATTGAAGGGAGAAGCGAGACAGAGGCAAAGGTGGGGTTATGGCCTC
This sequence comes from Ottelia alismoides, assembly GCA_037367405.1. Lineage (NCBI taxonomy): Eukaryota > Viridiplantae > Streptophyta > Magnoliopsida > Alismatales > Hydrocharitaceae > Ottelia > Ottelia alismoides. The sequence goes on along the minus strand of JAZKJV010003353.1, from coordinate 189,822 downwards.
AACCGGGGTGCAGAAAACCTAGGAGGCTAATTGTGGTGGAATTCCATCAACGAAGCGAGTTGTGATCGATTCGATGCAAATCAAAGCTCCGGCAAGGCCAATCATAATCATGTCACTATCCTAGAGGCACTGGTGGTAGAAGGAGGCATGACGAACAATATGCTTCGCTATGGAGGCCGATGAAGATGATTTATAGGGTGTTCGTGGGTCTAGAAAGATTGTAAGAGAGCGCACAACCCTAGAAAGACCCCACGCTACCTAGGGATCCGTAAGGATCGCGGATCCTAGTGGAGAATTAGATCTGTAATCCAAGGATAGAAGAGGTTGGATTCATGCAGGAAAAAAGGAAAAAAACCGGTCCGACGAGCCATTGCACGAGTTGGGTCTGAAAGGGGGATGGTGGAGCCGGGTAATAGACCTGGTTGACCAATCGGGAAATTATAATATACAAAATAAAAGGAAAATTAATAAAAAATGAAAATTACATTTAAATAAAAAATGAATAAAATAAAAAGTGTTTATTATTTTTCAAGTTATTTTTATGTGATTTTAAATTATTTCTAGTAATAAATATATACAGTGTATACAATATATGGTATTACGTATGATATAATATAATTATATATTTTATACATGTATTTTATTTATTATTTTTACAAAAAAATCATTATATGTTATATTTTATTTATTTAAAAAACAATTAAAAGAGTTAAAAAATATTTTTTATATTATTTTTATAGACTAATTACAAGTGTTAATAAATTATGTTTATGTACAATTATGGTGGTATTATTCAATAAAGTGATTTTATGTTTTTATTAAATTTGTATTTTATGAATTTTATTTATTAATTATCACAAATATATACATGTTAAAAATACAGAATATACACAAATTATTTACAAAAGAAATAAATAAATAAATAAAATTATTGGTGTTGTACACTTGTACGCAATCTTATTTTGTAAATTTTTTTGTTATTTTTATTTACATTTTTATTTACAAATTTTATTAAGAAAATTGAATTATTTTAAAATCATTTTATTTAGAGATAAAAATAGGTGATGGATATATACATGATGAGTAGTGATGAATATACGGTGACTAAGGATCGTATATCTCCATACTTTATTCGTTATCAATTAAGCCAATATTTGGACCTCTCTCGGGGTTCGGGACAATCTTCTTTTATTGCATAAATACATCCTTTTTGTATTCTTTTTCTTTTCTTTTTTTTCTTCTTTATTCATTTATTTTGGTTGAAAAGAATGTTAATTACACAATCTTAACAATTGTATGCAAAATGTTAATTTATTGTATTTGATACATATTTATAGATATTTTGCATAGGGAATTTGGATAAAATAAAAGAATAAAGGATGTGAATCATGGATTCATCAACAACCTCCTTGACCTATGTCCTCATAGATCAAAGAGAAAAAATGATGTCATAACTCGTATTAAGTATAGAAAAGTCTATACTAAAACGACTTGAGAATGAACGAATGAGTATTTGACTGCCCCCTATACTTAGGATTATATAATCCTAAGTATAGCAAGTTGTACACAAAGAAAGGATGGTCAAGGGTAGGAATGTATGAAATTATCAGCTCGACCTATACCCACCAATACTTATGGTAAAATATACCTAAGTATAGACAAAATATCAAGAGTTGAGGAGAAGTTAAGGGATCAAGAAATGAACAACTCGGGGTGCTCATCCCCCTATACTTACGACAAAGTACGCCCTAAGTATAACAGTGATGAAAGGGGTGGACACCTTTTCGGAAGAAATAAAAAAATGAAAATAAAAATAAGAATAGAAGAAAACAAAATCTTTTTATGATTTTTAGCTTAGGTGTCTGATCATTTGCTTCTGTGAGCTCATCATGAAATACCACTTCGATTGAATCAACAACAAACAGGAATATGTGATGTTATAAATATGGCTTAAACAACTATTTGTTAACTACAAAGGGCTATGCATCAGGTAACAATTCTGATATGAGTAGACTTTCGTTGTCACACACATTTTTCATAATAAATGGTCATGTTCTTTTATTCTTTAGCTTGCCTGGAAAGATCTTTAACTTCACATCAAATAACCACACCTACTGTTAAGGTTCGAAAGTCTTCCTACGGATGCGTTTCTCATGCCATCTCTTGACTTTCTCTTTGCACATCAGGTTGTTATCGTATGCAAAGTCTCGAAACTCTAGCAATCTATTCAGATCAATTTTTTTGTTCTTTCCTCCTCAATCGGAATGAAGGTTGCACAAGTTTAATTCCCACAAGGATTTGTGAATTAATTCCATGCTTTGGTGGGAAGGCTTACCATAAACAAGGCGGTGGGAGACATGTCGAGTGGAGACTTGTATGTTCAGTGGTAATCCCGAAGAACTGAATTGAGTAGTTGTGACCAATTCTTATGATCCGGATGTACAAGCTTCTGCAATATTGTTGGATATCCCTATTTGAACATACAACCAAACCATTGGATTGTGGGTTGTACGGCACAACAACACGATGTTCAATGCAGTATTCTTTGGTCAACTTCTTGACCTCTTTGTTGATAAAATGGCTCCCCTCTCCATCAGAAATGCGAATATTTGGGATTCTGAACCACGAGATGATGTTCTCTTTGAAGAAGCGATAGATTGTGCGGCTTTCTGCAGTTTGTGCATGGATTACCTCCACCCATATACTGATGCAATCAACGATAAGTAGAATGTACTCAAAACATAGATATTAGGAAATGGACAAATGAAATCAATGCCCCAGGGGTCGAAGACGTTGTATATATGAATATACTTCAGAGGTATTATATCATGCATGCTCATTGAAGCACTTTTGTTGTTGTTCTCTTTCCAGAATTGTGTCCACTAGCATCGAGCTTGTGATAGTGGTCTAGGACACCCATAATCTCATCCTGAGGTATACACCTCCTCCAAATACAAACTTCACCCTATCAAAATAGATATCGCTCTTTCCACTAGTATAAATGAATGTCAGCCAAGAATTTGTCTCATTTGATCTTTGGCAAGTCTGGCAGAGTCTACATAGAGACAAGATAATTCACAATATTTGCATACTGGGGGAGAGAGGATCTAGACAAGATGACCTAATATGGAAAGATTTCTGTAATTGGAATTTAATTTTGCTCAAGAGGCTCTGAATTGACATTTTTGGAAAGATGGTCAGTCACCACATTGTTGACATCAGATTAATCATAAATTTCTATGTCGAATTCTTGGAGTAGGAGGAGCAAACAAATTAGACGAGGCTTGGAGTCTTTCTTGCTCTAACGGTACTTGATGGTAGAGTAGTCAGTTTAAATAATCATCCTTGATCCAAGGAGATGTGATATGAACTTTTTCAAGGCAAACACTATGACTAGTAGCTCTTTATCTGTCAATGTGTAATTCTTCTGAGCTTTGTCTCGTGTTCGGCTAGCGTAATGAATAGCATATGGAATCCCATCTCATCCTTGCCCTAGAACAACGCCAATTGCAAAATTGGATGTGTCCTTCATGTTCTCAAAAGGAAGAGACCAATCAGGTGGCTACAAGACAGGAGCATGTGTGATCAGGTGTTTCAATTGATGAAAGGCTTGGAGAACACAATCATCCACAACGAAATCAATCTCCTTGCCTAGCATATCTGTAAACGTTGGAGCGAGCTTGTTGAAGTATCTGATAAATTGTTGGTAGAAACCGATGTGCCCCAAAAATGATGAGACATGTTTCAGATTGGCAGGTGGCTCATGTTTTGAAATCACTTCCATCTTGGTTGGATCCACTTCTATGCCATGTTTCAATACATAGTAACTCGACACGATCCCTTCAATCACCATGAAATTGCTCTTCTTCGACAATAGCATGAGGTTTACTTCACAGCACCACCTCAAACTCGCTTTAGATAATCAAGACATTGATCAAATGAATCTTTATAAACCGAGAAGTCGTCCATGAAAACCTCAAGAAAACTTCCCACCACGTTTGCAAATACGACCAACATACATATCTGAAATGTTGGAGGGGCGTTACACAACCTAAATAACCTCCTTTTCGGAGGCGTACATCTCAAAAGGACTGGTGAACATGGTCTCCCAAGATATTCGGGCCTGATCGCTACTTGGTTGTATCCAAAGTAACTGTCTAAGAAGAAGAAGTATTCCTTCACAACCAATTTCTCAAGAATATGGTCGATGAAGGGCAGTCGAAAATGATCCTTCTCGGTGGCGAGGTTGAGACTTCTGTAATCCATACAGACTCACCACAATGCCCGTATTCAGGTCAGAATCTCCTCTCCCTTCTCATTATTAATAATGGTGATCTAGGATTTCTTGGGCACTACATGTAGGGGATTCACCCACTTGGAGTCAGACATGGGATATATGAATCCCACATCACACCATTTTCGAGTTTCTTTCATCACAGCCTCCTAGAGATTTGGATTCATTTTGTGTTGTAATTCTTGGGAAGGCTTGTTGTCTTCTTCAAGGCAAATGTGATGTAAGCACAATGATGGATTGATCCCATAGAGATATGATATCTTCTAGCCTATCACCTTACAATTTCATTCAATAACCTCCATCAGACGAGATTCTTAGTCTTTGATCAGATGAGCATTGATAATGGCTACATGCATGTTTGGTTCACCAGCAAGAAAAGTGTACTTTGTGTTGGATGGCAAGGGTTTGAGTTCTGTTGGTGTGGGAGAGACTTCAGTGATGACTATCGGTGTTAGATATCTTGACTGTTGTTTATCCACCCTAGACAATTCAGCTTCATCATTTAGTACATCACACAAATCGATAATGAAATCTTCTTGCTCGGATGGGAGGGATTGGTCAAATTCTTCTACTAACATATCAGCATCAATCTCATCTTCAAAAACTTCGATTAATTAGACTGTGCTTTTCAGTCCTTCATCAAGGGAGAAGAATTCCAAGGTTTCTCTATCATTCAAAAATAGATTTGTATCTTTGATCTCTGCAAAAAAATCACAGTCCGCAAAAGGTTGAGATTCAAGCACTCTCATTTCAGACATGGATTTTGTTAGCTTGGACTCAAGGGTAATCTCTATTTGGATCTTGTTAGTGCTAGAGCAGAAGATGATCTCTCCAGTGCCGTAGTCAACTACTACCTCGACTGTTTAAAGGAATGGTCGGCCAAGGATAAATGGGGAATGGAGCGGAGGTGCGGAGGTGTCCATGTCTAGGATAATGAAATTCATTGGGGAGTTGCATTCCTTGAAAATTAATGATTACATCCTACAACATGCCCTTAGGCCGCTTAACAGATTGATCCACGAATTACAGAATCATCTTAGTTTGGTTGAGCAGACCTAACCCAAATTCTAAGAGTAGTAATGCTAGTAGAAGGTTGATAGAGGGCCCACTATCAAGAAAAGTACACTCGAACTCCTTATTGAAGATTGTGCATCTTATGAAAGGCGGTCCCTTGTCTTTATGTTTGTGTGGGAGATTTAATGGTGCTTATTGTAGCCATGGTTAGGACGTACATCTCCGGTTTCTTTTTCTTATGACTCTATGCTTTGTTATACATGCCTCTTTAAGTTTCGTTTCACTGCAGGCATGTATTCCATGGCTTTCAACAATGGCATCTCAAAAATCAAGTTTTGCACAATTTGGACTATTTTGGGATCAGACAAAGCATTTTTCAATTATTTTATTGTTTTTTATTTAAGTGCGAAAGGAAAAGGCATATACAAACCATCAAAAATGTTTTCTTTTTATTCAAATTTCTATCCATGTCTTTTTGTACATTTAGATGGCAAAAAGTAATAAAATCATCTACATGTGATGGACCACAAATAGAAGGCTTAGCTCCGCCGACTCACTTTGGAACTGCTACGTGTGCTAGCACCTCCAAGGCTGGCACGGCTTCGTTGGGACTGCTGTTATCTTTTTTTTGTATTTTTCTTCTTTTTTTGTATTTTCTATCTGGTGCTTCTCCAAAAAATGGGATTACTCTGGTGTCGACCTAGCTAACGACTTGCCGTAGGACACTTTGTTCTTTCCCTTCACCATCGCAGATGGTTGGAGTGTCCTACCACTCCTAGGATGTACAACATCAGATAAAAAGATATTATTTTCACATGAATTGGGTGGGGCACTCTAGGCTACCTGCTTCTTGCGATGGAAGTTATTCGAGTTGGCTTCGACTTGGGCCAGAATGATAGTCTTAGCAGTTGTCAGGTTATCTATCTTCTGGCTCATATCATCCATTTTCTTCCGAGCTAGGCCAAACAATCCCTGACTAGGTTAATTGGAGAAACCTCAGAAGATTCATCCTGATGAGACCGTTGACTCTGATGGTAGGAAGGAGGTTGTTGCTGGTAACCCTGAGAATAATGAGGAGGAGGAGGAAGAAAAGGTTATTGTTGGTACTACAACGAGGAGTACTAGTAATGATAAGGGACAGTCAGCAATTAATATTGATGTTGGCGGTATCTAAATTGTTACTGATAATTGTTTTTCCTCCAGTTGTAACCATGCTGCGGAGGCTGTTTCTGGACCTGGTTGGGCTGAAAATTCCGCCCTCCTTATTGTTGATGATATGACTGGCTAGAATTTTGCTGACCCTAGGGTTGTCCCTGTGGATGGGTCAATTGTTGATCATTACTCCAGACACCATTCTCCTCTTGAATGAGCGGGAGATCTAGAGAACAAGGCTTGAGGTATTGTTACAGGAACTTCAGTGGCTGGTAGATAACCATTTGAGTATGTGGTTATGGCGACGACTGCTTCAAGGCCTGCACGTAGTATATGTGCTGGACCAGAGGTTTACTGGGACTCGACTGAGGAGGATGTGTCTCTATCTGCTCCTTCTTCTCAGTTGGAGTCTCAGTAGTGGCGGTGACTGCATTGCAGGCACTGATGGTGTTCACCAGCAGATCCAACTGCTTGGTTATAATATCGAGCTTGTCGAATCCCTTCATTATATTCTCGATCCCAACGAGCTTCTCTTGGTCTTGCATCCTCCTCTTAATGATGTCAATCTTCGACAACTAGTTCCCAATGATGACTAAGTAAGAGTTGTCACACCTGTCGACTTCTTGTGTGTAGGCCATGTTCACATTCTTGTGAAGGACATGTGGTAGTGGCTGAATCTGGAAAGAACGAGGTGATGATAACATGACCTCTCCTTTGACCATTTCCTCGAAGATCTACCATATTGTGTCCTCATCCTTTTTGAAGTGGGATCCTTTGCAGGCGACGCCAACCAGACATTGACTAGCTTTTGTCAAATCCCCAAACAAGTGATGGACCAATTTGGTCCTCGGGATGTCATGGTTGGGGATCTTCTCCAACAGATAACTAAACCTCTCCCAGCCCAGGTCTCATGAAAGTATTCTTGGCATCCCTGAGAGATGCTTGCGGTCTTTGACTACATGAGATTGAGATGAACGAGAGAATAGTACTTATGTAGGAAATCTAACTTCAAGTCCTTCCAAGTCATCACTACCTTCCTCGAATGATTTATCCAGTATAGTGCTTTGCCCTGACGGCTGAATGGGAATAAAGATCCACGATTCATTAACATTCTATCCGCATTTTGTCATAAAACCCTTAACAAATACATGTAAATATGCATATATCTCATCGTTTATCATTAGCATACTCATGAATAAAATTGCCATTTTATGTATTAAAAACATGTAAATAAATAAAAGAATAAAAATAAAGAAAATAAAAAGAGGCAGACTGTAAAAATGTATATATGTATAGTATAACTAAAAGAAATGTAAAAAGAGTTGAAGGATATATTTATATAACATAACCCTCAAGAGCAAGTCAGCATAGATTGATCGACAAATACATAAGTAGGGAGAGATAAGGAAAAAAACCACAAAAAGAATTAATTATTCACTTTACACATTATTTATTATTTATCCAATAATATTAAAACTTCATTTATTTTTAGTTTATTCATTTATGCATCTTTTCAACAAACTCTTCTCCTATTTATTTCTAAAAATATATAGAAAAATGTAAAATCCTTAAAATACTCCAACTTGTATATATGCCAAGAAATCTATTTTTTAAATTAACAATTTCTCAACTTTCGAACATCGTAAATTCTTCACATGAACTCCAATTTCACTATACTAACCTTTAAAGTTCATAAAATAATATTCTCTAATTAATGAATGTGATTTCACTAAATTCAGAGTTCATTTGCAAAGAGTCAGTTTTGGACCTAATGATAACTAGATTTCGGGGCTATCAATTTTATTTAGAATATAATATTTACAATTTTAGTAATTTTATATTTTTTAAATTATTTTTTGATTTTGTAGACTGTATATAAATTATTTCATAATTTTTATACATTATTTAATATTTTAAAGAAATTAAAAACCATGATTTATAGATGAATTTGAACGATATAACATATACCTTTATTAATTTATACATGTAAATTAACTATTACTAAAATCAATAAAAAATTCACACATATCTTTTTTTATTATAATAATTAACAAAATAAAAATGGCATGCTATTCCTTAATTTATTAAATTAAAAATCAAAACTCTTTTTATTAAGTATACTCTATACATATTTATTAATATTATATTTATATTTCATTAAATATTTACTATCTAAAAATAAATTATATAATAATTTAGGTATTTTTATTATGCACACTTTTTACTTTTATATATAAATTAAATAACTTTATTTATTATTTATTAATTATTTAACAAAATTATTTAAGTCCTAGCCTACCACATACTGACACGTGTGAGCACCTGGAGCCTTCTTCTTCAACAATAGGTTGTTGTAGTTCTGTTGCAACTAGCCATCTTCTCGAAATTAATCACGCATCCTCTAACACCCTAAGCCAAATCTAACCCATCCAAATCCTAGACTCAAAAACCCTCCTACTCACTCAACCTTCGATTAATCCAAAACAATCTTCGATTCATCTATATAATCCCCCAAAGATCGATTGCTACAACCAATATCTCCATCACCAGACCAAAACTGGTCGACTGCCCTCCTTCCTTACTTTGCTCTGTCCGCCACCAGTGGTGACAACACCCGAGGATGACCCCGCGTGGAAGGAGGGAGAACAAGGGAGTATTACACGGCCTTTGTTGGCCTTGCATCATCACCATCGTGAGCATAGCGCTCGACATCATAGATCGTCGAGCAAGAATAGTGGGGTCCTATACCCTACATCCCAGGTGAACTCCTTCATTCATCCTTTGATTTCTTTGATTCCCATGTAGAATTAGATCAATTAATCAGATCATTAGAGTCCTTAAGTATCAATCTTTGATTCTCATTCGCGATCCATTTCCAAGTCGATTTAAATCCATCCAATTCTTCATACACATTCACTTTCCTGGAACCCATTGATATCTCTTGCAACTTGACCCTAATTCATTTGCCTTTGTGAAACGAAAAAAAAATCCTTTGCAGATCCTTCATGATCATCTCGAGTGTAGTAGCATTCATCCATAATTTGGAGTAACGTCTTTGATAATTGATTCACGCGATAATTACCCTCATTGCCACCTTACCCTCATTGCCCTCATTGCCACCTTAATTGACCTTCATCGCCCGTAGGTGAGCTCAAAGGGGGAGAAACCCCCTATTTCACTATATCTACTATATAGTATCACCTCAATTTCACTATATTTCATATACTATTGTAGATAAGCTAGTTGAAAAATATCCCTTTTAAAAAATAAAATAAAATTTAAAAATAAAATCAAATAAAAGATAAAAACTAAAAATCCAAAAAGTGTTTTGTCATTGAAGAAGAAAAGAAAAGAAAGAAAAAATATCACAAAAATAATATATTTACTCGAACACTTTGAGCGAGACTTTATGTCTCCTCGTGTTCGACCAAGGAATACTTAACTAGATAAATAAATAGTGAACAACACTGAATTTTTCTTGGTGTTGAATTTTATTTGATCAACTAGGTTTTTGTCCTGAGCAGTTTTCTAGATCCGACATCTTTATTTCTCAATTTTAACCACTCATAAACCCCTGGTTATCAGGAGTGAAAGGAGTTGCAGCCTCAGCTCGAAATGGTTGTGGACCTATTGAATATGAATACAAACATTAATGTGGTTAGCCCTGGGGTCATATGATTGCTTGAGGGTTGGCTTGGGTCGACCTCGCCCTCCTTCCTCCTAGCCTCCATGAGGTCGATCTACAGAGTAATCATCTTTATCATCATGGAGATCATCACCTCCTCCATAAGGTGTCTCCCTCTCTTCTGATATCCTCCTCAGATCATTTAGCATATCTTGAAAGGTGACCTAAACTAGAGTTTGGTTAGTGAGTTGCTGCTGAATGGCCTAACTGGAGGCCAAGAGTTGACTTTTTACTTCATTCTGACTTGGGATAGTGCCCTCCTCTGTATCTGGCTCTATGTTCTGGTGCTGGGATATCTTTCCTCTTCCTATTGGATCAATTGATGATGCTGAGTATGATCGTACATGATCAAGATCGAGGTTAAGATCTACAATGGGAAATACACCCTGATCAGTCTGCAAGCATGCACTAGACGGAGAGAAAAATTCAGAAGTAGGGCTAATTCTGAATCTTATTAGGAATGGAGAGGAGTATGGAGTGAAATCGATCTCTATCCAAAAAGTGAAAAACTTGGGAAGAGAGTTTTCCTGATCTGTAACGGAGAGTCCTAAGGGTGGTTCACGGAGTCTGAACCATGGACTTGGGAATCATCCTGAATTATTGGAACTGCTGAGCTTGAGGAGTCAATGTGGGTGTCGACGGAGTCCCGACTAAGTAATCCTGGAGTCGTCATCTCGAGGAAAAATTGAAGATCAAGTTGGAAGAAGGAAACGATAATGAACTAGAAATAAATGGAGTGTAAAACACTAGAAGGCTTACGAAGAGCGGGGGTCAAAGAGTAAGGAAGAAAAGTGGAATGTCAAAAATGCACAAGTGCGCAAGACTTTGATATTTGAACCTAATTTAAACAAACAAACACCAAACAAATTGGATTCACCAACTCAACTCAATGTGATTCTGTAAGAGTTTGGCTATTTATATTTTTTCAATTTTAGAGTTGTTACTTCAGGCAAAAATATTATCATGGGTCCTTAATGGCTAGCCCTAGAGGAGAATGTGTACTATCAGGAAAGTATCCATGTACGTGTTCCACATCCTTTGTATGTTGTGATCTGCACATTTTACGGTCCTCAATACTGGTCTTGGGTGGCTACGCGGCCAATGAAAAGAGAGAGGAAGCCGATAGGAGAAACCACTACTTCCCTCAAAAGCGAGGCACTAGGATGCAAATCGATGAGATGGACACAACCGTGAGGGCATTTCCTAGGGTAACTACTTTAAACCAAGTCGGATGCTCCACACAAGGTGAAAGATCATCGTCGACAAGGACCTACTCGGTCACGTATGATAGAGGGGCCAATACTTCGTCGGTCCCAGGTGGTAATTGAGGAAGTCATAGATTGGGTTTTGGCTCTATTCCTTAATGGTCATACTTCCCTCTGTCTGTAATGTAACTGAATACAATGTGGACTTTGTGAACCCCAAACAATGATGTTCGTTACGAATTTTATTTTAGGTTAGAGTTCAATTAACAATCTCCTTTGTTTTAGTTTTTTATTTTCACTTTTTTGATTATTTTCAATATCAAAATGCCTAACAATTATTTTATTTTATTTTTCCCTAAGTGCTCCAAATCAAGGGAGAGAACGACAAAGCAATGCAAGTCAACTAAGTGTCTAACTGTTGAATGCTCTAATGTGGAATGTACCTGAATGCTCTAACGATTCTGTAATGTACCTGAATACACTAAGGTGGAAATCTCACCTTAGTGTCTAACAGTTGAATGCTCAGTTAGAAGACTTACAGAGCTTCCCATTGCTCTCCATGCAGGATGCAAGTTAAAGAAATTATAAACCTAATCTATAAGTCTATATGGACACAAAAAAATCACCCTAAATAGGAATTTCTATTAACTAGAAGAACCAGATGCTAAATAAAAGATTATAAACCTAAGAGTCTGGTCATGGAGGTTCCTCAGATCCTATGATAGTAGGTCCTGCAAGGGATGTATGGAGACCTCTCACGGCACACGGTTTCAAGTTCAAGTATTCAATAATTAACCTTTGATCTAAGTCCAAACGTAGAAGCTATAGGTACATGAAAGATATTAGGTGTTTGTCCTTATATTATTGAGCAAGCAATCCAACAAAACTAAGGGTTCATTCCACAAAACAAATAAAAATAAGGCAGGAAACTCAAAATGAGGAAAGTAAAAAAATAAGGGCGATAAATTTGCGAGAAAATCCGATGAGCCCCCAAGTGAATAAACACTTCGAAATTGGGTTTGAGTGCCCAAGTCCAAGACCACATGTATTATTACATTTTAATTATGCAAAAATAAATAACACTCTCTCACAAAAATAAAAAGAAAGAGACTATGCTAAATATCTCTCTCCTCTTGGTCAACAAGAATGACCAAGTCCACTTTCACTCGGATGCTCCAACCACCGTGGCGGTTGTCGTTGCCTCGAGGTTCCTCACAAGAAAAATACAAGAGAATATATTATCACGATCAATAATTATATCAAATAAAAAGAAAATTAACAAAGAGAAGAAAATGAAAGAAAAATAGACCAAAAAAACTACCATACGCATTAGTCCCAGGCAACGATGCCATTTGTTTAACCGAAATAGTTCGAGGAGAGAACTGTACCATCTCACAATGGAGAGATCACAATTGTCAAAGTGATCTCTCACAATGACCAATGGACTAAGCAACAATCAACCCACACAATATAAAGATGAAGCAATGCAAGCAAGTGTAAATCAAAATGTATCATAACCCTATAATGAAATGTGTATACTGAGAAGTATGGTAGGGTGTCCAACATAAGGAGAACAGTGGATAGACAACAAAAATGACTAAAAAGACAAATGTTTTTCATATTTTATGGGGACTTTATTTTTAGTGGTTTTTAAGTACTTTTTTTTGAACTTTTATTTTTATTTTTTATTTCTGAATTTTAATTTTTATATTTTTTATATTTTTGTTATATTTTCTGACTTTTAATTTCCTTTTTTTTACAATTAGTTATAACATAAGTATATGTAGTGTAAATATAACATATATATAAGAATACAAAATGAAATCAAAATTAGAAAAATACCCTAAGGTACAGTCCTTCTTAGTTTTTAAAGGTAATAAAAATAATTTTGATATTTCCAATTTCTAAAATATAATAATAGTGATATTGGTAAATATAGGTAAAAATACACTATATAGGCTAGTATATAAATATAAATAAATAAAAATAATCAAAATACACCAAATAGTTATTTTTATATTTTTTACTATTTTGTGATTTTTCTTTTAATTTTTGCTATTTTTTGTATTTTTAATCGAATAAATAGTACAAAACAGTGAGAAATAAATTAGGTTGATTTGTTTTGGATTTCAAAAATAGCTAAATAGCTCGAAAATTACCAAAATTAATTTTAATCTATAATAGATATAATAAGCAAAATACAAAAATAAACAAATATTTTTGTAATTTTTGAGAATTTTTATTTTTTAAAGGATATTGGAGATTTCTAATTTTTAGTTATTTTTTTTCTATTTTTGGGGATTTTGGTTTGTAGATTATTAATAAAATAACAAATAAATACTATTTTTGGAATTTTATAATATTATTTATAATTTTGAAGGTTTTTTTATTTAAATAAAGATTTAATGCACGATTTTTGAATTTTTAAAAATAGAAAATGGTTTAAATAAATTAAGAAAAAATATATGTGATTTAATATGTGTCTAGGTACTCAGAATAATTTTCCTAGAATTTTTAGAGGCAAAATAGTATTTTTAATGAAAAAATAGAGAAAACAAAAAAATACATGCACTGGCAGGGAACTATTTGCAAATATAAATAAATAAAAATACAAACAATACATAAATTATAAAGTCTAGGGGCCTATGCAAAAATTTACTCATAAATATTAAATCATTCTTCGAAACTGTTGGATGCTTCACAAAGTTCCTAGGAGCTCCGACGAGCTCCAGTAAAGTCGGAGAAGCTTTGGAGCTTTAGAAATTTCTTCCTTGGATAAAATCGACCCCGGAGGGGTCTCCAGTCCTCCAAAACCTACAGGAAGCTCAATTGCACACAATGGGAGGTTCTGGGGTCTAATCTAGGTGAGATGAAACAAAAGTGAGGTCAGGCGGAGGTGCTCCGACCAGCGACGGAGTGGAAGTACCTAACTCTTGATCCAGTGAGGAATAGGTTTGCTGGAGGGACTTGGGCCATAAAAAAGCGTCAGGGAATGAAATATAGGTGATAAGCATGTTGAGAAAAAAAGGTGTATGACGATGAGAAGGTCTTCGGAGCTCTGCGCCAGCCTACGAATATGGTATTTTAACTAAAAATAACACTAAATCAAGCAAAAGAAAAACTAAACTATGATATTCTAGATCTTATGAACAGAAAGAAATACTATACTATGGCTCTACTTTCCTTGGCTAGAAGCCAGGTCGGAGCTCCGCCGCTGAGGGTGGCTATGCTCGGATCTCAACATACACTCCTCTTCCTCCATGCCAAAGGGGTCATCTATCCTCCTGCTGTCACCAGGAGGCTTCAAGAAAGATTCTAGGATTTCAAGCGGCTAAGGGAGATCATGAATCGAAGGGACCCAGAGGTGATGCTTTATACATAGGCACCTTCAATTAGGGATTAGACTTGATACAAAGACCCATAGACTGAGGAAAGATCATGGTGTGTAAGTGGTTCAATCGAGGAAGAAAAGTTGTTTAGGAATGGAGTAATTTTAGTTCAACAATCAGCCCCCCAAATTGGGCAAAATGAGATCAAAGTCATTTGATGGCTACAAGACTAGGGGGTTAGATAGTTGATCGGGGCCAACTGATATGGACTCCCCATTAGTACACATGGACTGTTGACAAACAAATAAATAAATCCTGGTTAATTCAAATTAAAATAATAAATGATTTTCTAGTCAGAACATGAAAATATTTATTATTTTTTGTTGTATTTTATTGTTATTTTTATTTATTTTTACAAGTTAGTTTGTTGTAGGTTACTTTTTACAGATATAATTATAGGCATATGCATTTATATAATGTGTATTTTATTTTTATTTTGTATTTTAGATTTTATTATTTTATATACATAATTTATACATTTATAGCTTGATTAAAACTACATAAATATATTTTTATTTATTTTTCTGATATAATATGTACACTTAATTAATTGTATATCTTTATTATATTTATGTATATGTATAATTCATCTATGAATTTATGTATACAAATTTATTTTGATTTATTTTTAATGGGTTGTTCTACTCTAATTATGTACATATGTTATAAGTAATATTTACAAAATTATAAAAATATAAAATAATGAGAATATAAAGAATAAATAAAATGTTTATTTTATTCAGGTATAATGTACATTAGGGGTCCTAAACCTAACTTTTGCATCTTAACTCCAAATTATGAAACCACCTTCATTGAATATCCAATAAAAAGTAATATGTAATTAAGGGTGATTTAGATGAATTTTGAGTTCATATGGAGGAGATATGAGTCTGGGAAGTTGGGATTTTAGATTTTTATTCTGAGTGTAGAAAACATAATATGTATTATTTTTGTATGAAATAAATTTTGTATTTTTCTATATATTTTATCTATTACTTTCATAACAAATTTATTGATTTGAGGTATAAATAATAAAGAATAAAATAGGTTCTAAATTTTACTTATTTGGTATTTGTGAATTAGGGTTTTATTGCATTTTTGGCCCATATCTCACACTACTTTATTCTCGTTGACCCAGTCACCATGATGCCCAGAACTCAGGGTTTAAGGTCATTCAGTACCTTCGGTATTTCATTCTTTTTCGTGTCTTTTCTTTATTCTTTTATTTTGGCTTTAAATACAATCTTTTATAAAAAAATTTACAAAATAAATAATCTTTGTGAAAAATAATTCTATTTCTTGTGTTTAGCCATGGTATAAAGGACAAAATGAAAGAACAAAAGTGATGAAATGGAGATTCATCACCCCAATAAAGCACGTTAGGCCTAGTTGAATCCTCTTTGCTTTCAGGCAACCTAATGTTAGATGAAAAAAAATCATACTTGTGGAAAAAGAAGAGACAATGAATGACTTGTATTATTCCATGCATCTAGGGTTTCTTATATAGAGTGAAACCCTAGAAAAGAAGGCATAAAATTACATAGATGTTGTAAACAGTTTACAAGACTAAAATAAGAAATACATATAATAAAATGCATAGAAAGAGACAATAATTCTGACACTTTCCCGCAAGTTAGAGCATATTTATCGATCATGCCTAACTTTGTAATCATCCATGAATGGTGTTTCCTTTCTAGGGCCTTTGTGAAGATATCTCCAAACTGAAGATCTTGGGAGATGTCATGAGTAGAGAATTTCCCTTCATGTACATCAACATGAATTAAGTTTGTAATACACTTTAATATGCTTAGTCCGCTAATGAAAAATAGGATTGGTGTCATATAGAAGATTTACTCACACAATATAGAGGGATTTGAGTGGTAGCACGGAGTCCAAGTTCTTGTAGAAAGGAGATGAGCCATGTATCTTCACATATAGCTTGGTCCATTGCCCTATATTCTGCCTCTGCACTTGATCTAAAATTTAATGTCCACTTCTTATTGTTCCATTTAGCAAGATTGTAACCAACGAACATAGCATGTCTAGTAGTCGAACGTCGATCATTTAGAGAACTCACATAATCAACATCGACATAGGCAGTGACAATGGTATGGCCATTCACCCCATATAAGAGGCTTCACCTTGGAGACTCTTTCAAATGTCTGAGAATCATAAGACCATCTTGTCAATGAATATAGAGAGGTCTGCCCATGTTACAGCTCGCTCTACTCACAATTTATGATATGTTAGGTCTAGTAACAGTAAGGTAAAGTAGTTACCCCTAGACTTATATATCTTTTAGTGTCCTCAAATTCTGAATCAACAAACTTAAAGTGTTTTCCTAGTTCTACAGGGATGCTAGATGGTTTGCATCCAAGTATTCCGGTCTCTGTCAGAATATCTAGGCAATACTTTCATTGCGAGAGATGCAATACCTTTATAGTACGTATCACCACAATACATAGAAAATAATGAAGTTGACCAAGGTATTTCGTCATGAATACCTTCTAAAGGAAGTCCTTCATATCTGAAATGCATGCTTTGTCATCATCAGTGACAACCATTTCATCAACATCGACAACTAGTTTACAGTGTCAGTGTACCATAATTTGAAAAATAACTAAGCAGTCAGATCTTGTCCTATGGAATCCAAGATAGTGATATCGGTAGTAAGCCTGTAAAACCATGCTCAAGGACTCTTCTTAAGGCTATAGATGCAAAGAGATTGCCATAGAGAAAGGCATTCTTTATGTCTAGCTGAAAGATAGACCAGTCCATATTAGCAACAACTAAAAAGAATGGTGGGCGTGGATCCCATTCAGGAAAATGGAGAGAAAATCTCAAATAAATCCACCCCATAATATGCATGAAGTCTTTAGAAATCGGTCTAGATTTCAATCTGTCCATGGGTCCATCATGCGACTGTTGTTTGTGAAGACCCATTTGCATGCACATGTTTGACTCCCAAGGAGCAAGTCACAAGATTCGTTGTGCTCAAGGATGTAAGTGTGTACATCTCCTAGTCTATGGCTTGTCGCCAGCCATGACTCTCTAAAACACAATGATGATCTTGGGCAGTACAAATGGTCATTAAAGCATCTGTAAATCTCTTGTCACAACTAAATAAACCATCAGTAGAAGTAAAATGTGACAAACGATGAAAAGTGCATGGCCTCATTGATTTTTAGAGCTATAGGAAGCTCCTAATGTGCATCCGGGGTAGTATTCGTGGGAGCACATAAAGAATTCATATTATCTTGCACAAAAGGAAAAGGAAAAGGCACATAAGCCGGCATAAGAGTGTGTTTGAATTTATAAACAATCGATGATAGTGGTAGATCCAAAGAGATGTTGATGAAAGACTGTGTAAAGAAACTAGTCTTCTTAAAGAAATTGGCATCAGTAGAAATATAGTATCGATGCTGATTATGATCATTGCACCTATAAACCTTTTGAGTGTGAGAGTACACAATGAAAACATGATAGCCCTAGGTGACAACTTGTCAACAACATGACAATTATGGGAAAACACAATACACCCAAAAATCCTCAATGTTAAGGGGAAAGGTGGCTCATGGGGCCTAATAAAGAAAAAAGAGTATCCCCCTTTAGGATATAGGATGGAACCCTAATAATAAGACGGACAATGGTAAAAATGGTATCCCCAAGGAGTTTGGAACCTTCATTTGAGTGAGTAGAGACAGAGCAATATCAAGAAGATGTCTAAGTTTCCTTTCTGCTACCCCATATTGATAGGAGGTATACAATCAGGAAGTTTGAGGTACAATCTCTTGAGAATCACATAATGATATCAAATCCTATTGGATGAAGTCGAGAGCATTGTCAGTTTAAGGATTTTGTATACAAGCAGAAAAAGATGTTTTAATGAACTAAAAGAAAGTCCTGACAATTTTATTAATCTAAGAACATTCCTTTATTATTGTTATATATATATATATCCAAGAAGACTACTATAATTATCCACAAAGGCTACACAATATCTGTGAGTGCTCCAAGTGGGACTACATAGAGCCCCCCAAACATCATAATGGACTAAAGTAAAAGGAGCAATATGATGTGACTCGACATGAGACAGAAAGGAAGCTCGATGATGTTTCCCAAACTTGCAAGCCATGCACTCGAAGGGCTTCATAGTAGAGAGTTTACAGAACATCATGGAGAAGGCCCTGGCAGAAGGAAGACAAAGATGAAGGTGCCAAAGAAATGCATCATCAGAGATAGACACAACACTAACAAATGTGGAAGCGTAGGTCACGCTAAGATAATAGAGACCATTCTTCTAATGTCCCGACCAAAAATAAGCCACATCCAAATATCCTGAAAATAACAACAGAACTCATTAAAAATCACATGACATTTAAGCTCAATACAAAGTTCATGAATAAACAATAAGATGAGAGAAAAATCAGAGGCACAATGAACTCCAATGGGTCGAAATTTGGACGAGAAATTCATAGTTTCTTACAATAGTAATGGGTGAATGAGCCACGTTAGCGACCAAACTAACTTCACCAATGAAGAAGGTTTGGAGAAGGTCAGTAGACTACCTTCTCCTATCAAATGCTTGAAATCTCCAGAATCAATAATCCAAGTAGGAGAAGAAACAATGGAGGAGTTGTCTATCATACCTAAAGTGGTAGCCAGACTAGCAGCGGTAGTACTCTCACTAGTGGAAGCATTGTAGATTGGTAGAAGATGCATCAGATGTGAGTAAAAAGTAGCCTTGAGTTGGATAATCTGTCCACTGAACTTTGGATGTATTGATGCCTCTATAGTATCAGTCATTCTCATAAGCACTATTGGCATGAGGTGGATAGCCAAACATTGCCCAATAACTCTATGACGAGTTGTTCTAGCGCTAGCCATGGATGTACTTTATATATTGACTATGTGCTAGCATCATGTCCTTGACCTCGACACAGTCACGATAGAAACCTATGTCATGTCCATGACCACGAATAGTGCCACGAGCTTATCCTCCTCGAAAGCTCTATTGTACTCCTAATAACTTGAAGGTCGATGAGGATCCTAACGCTCGGTCTTGGAGGGCATGCGGTGTCCGACAAGTTAGATCCATCAATCATTGTATTGGCCGCTCTCAAGGTACTCGGATCTCAACAATCAATGGAATCAATAATCAATCCACAATAATGATAATGTAATAAAGAAATATACCATCAAATTTATTATACCCTGCATAAAAATGTGTATAAACAACAAGTGTAGGGGTCGAATCACTGAGAGCAAGTCACTGATAGGTGAATTATTGTCTATTAATAAAAATAAACAATTGTTTTTTGTACTTTTTGGTTTTTTTATTTTTGTAGGTTTTTTATTTATATTCAATTTTATGGATTTTTAATGTTTTATATTTTTTATATTTTTTTATTTTGATTTAGCAAAATTTTAGTTTCTTTTTGTTTTTAAAGATATAATACGTGTATATATATAGTAACAATAAAAGTAATAAATAGAATAATATAATATATATAATAAATATAATAAATATTTATATAAATACATAAAATAAAAATAATAACAATCCTTTTTATTTTTTAGGGTAATTATAAATAATAATTACTCTTATAATAACTATATAAGTAATATTATGTATACATACTATATAGGGTTTTATGTTTTAATATATATCAACAACAACAGTAAAGCCTTTTCCAACAATTAAGTAGGGTCGGCTACAGGGATTCTTCGCCTCCATTCAGATCTATCTTGGGTCAATCTCGGACTTATATCCAAAAAACTAAGATCCCTTCGTATAGTCTCTTTCCAACACTTCTTGGGTCGTCCTCGACCTCTCTTAGCCGGCTCAACATCCCAACACTCGCATCTCCTAACCGGTGCATCAGTTGACCTTCTTTGCAAATGACCAAACCATCTTAAGCGGTTTTCTCACATCTTATCCTCGATCGGAGCTACACCAACTTTCTTTCTGATTGCATCATTCTGAATCCGATCTTTACGTGTATGTCCATACATCCATCTTAACATTTTCATTTCTGCTACGGCCATTCTCTTCACATGTCTATGGTTCACAGGCCAACATTCAGAACCATAAAGCATAGAAGGTCTCACGGCTGCTTTGTAAAACTTTACTTTAATTTTAAAGGGATTTTCTTATATTTTAATATATATATATATATATTAAAAATTTATAAATAAAATGTTTTTATGTTTTTCTAGTTTTCTCTATTTTTGTGATTTTTCAAATATTTTTTATTAATTTTTCGGTATTTTAAGTGATTTCAATATACAAAACAATAGCTATAATAAATAGGTGATCTGTTTTGGGTTTCAAAATATACGAATAGTTTAAAAATTCCCGAAATTATTTTAATATGTAATATTTAATATAAGTAAAAATATACAATAGAAAAGTATTTTTTTGGATTTTAGTAGGATTTCTATTGAGTTTTATAAAATTCGTAGGGTTTTCAAGTTTAAAGGTTTCTCTTTTGTATTTTTTTCGTGATTTTAGATCTAGAGTTAATATATAAAGTAGTATATTATATATCATTTTTTTGGAATTTTTAGATAAGGTTTCATGATTTTTTTTAATTTTATATTTAAAAACTGAATAGATTGATCCTAAAGGATTTTTCATAAAAGGAAAAATGAATCAAATGCAAAATAAATAATATGGCATGAACAAGCATAATATTAAACATTTAGTATGTTTTTTTCCAAGATTTTACAAGCAAATGAGCTATTTAAATAAAATAGAAATGCAACAAAATAAATAAAGACCTAGTAGGGGTATCTTTGCAATAAAAATTAAGTACAAGTGTTTTCGTGCAAAATACCGCATATTTTTGCACTAATATTGAAAATTAATATACTAAAATTAAATATAGGTAGTCGAGAACATTTTCATTGATGTTATTTTCCCGGATTGGTATCCTTCTGATTCTCGATTGTGGCAATGTTCCTAGACACTATGGACTTCCTCCTGAGGAATACACCTTCTTTATATGCAATATGCCCCCTCACAAAAGAGATAAGGATCATCCCATTGATAGAAAATAATATATGACAAAAACTTGTCAACTTTCAGCTTTGGCTAATCTTGCGTAGTTCTTTTTGAAACAAGATAGTTCACAATATCGGCAAACTAGGGGAGCAAGGTGACAGGAAAATTTACATCATACGGAAAGGTTTTAGTGATTGGAATCAAGATATGCTCAGGAATGTCTGGCTTGGGTAATCTTGAATGATGATCTACTGTTACATTTTTATTCCAGAATAATGCATTGTGTGCCCAAGACACACAGAATAAAAAGCCGTAAAGAAAACTTTACAGACCTGTATCTTCTTTGTAAAGACTCAAAATTGACTAAACTCACCTTTATTGTCCATAAAATTAAATTATCTATTAAGTGAAGGTTGTTTTATTTAACTTGGAGTTAAGATGCAAAAGTTAGATTTTGGGTCCTTATTTTACAATATACCTGTAATCAAATAAAAGGAGAAATTCATTCTTTATTATTTTATTTTATTTTTATATTTTATATCCCTATAAATATTAGTTTAATTGCATTAAAATATAAATAGAAAATGAAACTATTAAGAATTCATTGAAATAATTAAAGTATCAAAACACATAGGTAAAGTATAACTATATAAGACCTATCCACATTTATTTAACAAAACAAGTAAAATCAGAAAAATATAACAAAAATTTGTAAATATGTACTTAAATAAATTATAAATGTATAAAATATTTAAATAATAGAATAAGATATAAAATAGAAATTAAAATTAAAATACCCTAAATCACATGTATATATACCTATATATATGCAAATATGACCACATAATAAATTAACTTGTATAAATAAATAAAAATCCGATGAAAATACTACATCATAACAAATATTGTTCATGTTTTAAACAAAAATTAAATACTCAACAACTATTTTTAAATTATTTAATAAGGGAATTATCTTTCTGTTTTTCCTAGTTGGTCCACGTAGACTAACTAGGAGGCGAGGATTGTTGATTGCCCAGTCCTCCCACCACCTTATCAGAGGTCTCATGATCTCTGACTTTCTCTATATTTTTGGATGAGATCCAGGGCTCGATGACCCTTGATCCCTTCACCGAACCTCTTCCCCATACCTACCACTACCTCACCATCATCATACCATTCACCAACTCTTCGCCTCGAGCAAGCAACCTTCCCTCGAAGTCTGCCTCTTCCTTGCCTATAAATATGACATGGATGTCCCCATTTTGAGTTTTGATCTTAATTCATCCCCGTAACCCTAATAGGAACCCCTTGTGTCGAGTTTATATTTACATGTTGAAGTCCTAAATACTTGTCAGCTAGGAAAAGGGCGAGGTTCTGTGATTTGGTCGTCATTGAACTTGCTCCGACGAGGTCCGTCTGCTCCCTGCCCCAACAGGTATGAACTGTTCTTTCTTGTTATCTTTAGTGTAACTTTCCTTCCTAGAAGTAGTTTAGATTTTAATTTCATCATATAATTAGAAGTTTAGTTTACTATCAGGATTAAATTCAGTGGAACCATAAGCTCCAGCCCCCATATTCTGTGTATCTGATCGTTATCAACCCACCATGCCTCCATTTCAATCCTCTTCATTTTCTCCATTGTTCCCCCCTTGTTTACCTACTTGATTCTATATGAATCAAGGTTCATCGAGCTCCTCCTGTTTTCCGTCATTCGAGCTCCATCACTATGATGTTCTCGTGCGCAACCAGCTTTAGGAGAGCATCAAGAGAAACCCTCTCGTCCTCCCATTCTTTTTCTACAGGAACCTGAGCGTAGCAGAGCCTATTCCACCACATAAATGTTCAACCAGGAGATCCAGGTGCATCGAGCTTCAGGTCCCTCCAATGGACCCCGGACTACTTTGAGCCCTCTGATGGATGATTATATGTAAAGATGCAGAAGACTGCATGAAACATTATAATGATTGTTAGAAGATGGGCGGAACCATTGGAATGAGATATACAATGCCCTTGAAGTACACTCATATTTCAGACCTATTTGATGTGTGTGGCATTTACTTCACGGGCTCATTTCCTAATAGTCAGGGATTTAGGTATATTATGCTTGTTGTCGACTATGTCAGTCGTTGGGCGGAGGCTACCCATCCCGAGCTACCGACAGTCGCATCATATGTCTGTTACTGAAAGAACACATCATTACAAGATTTTGGGTCCCTAAAATCCCAATATCAGATGGGGTTAGCCATTTTATCAATAAGAATTGAAGAAGCTAACTCAATAGTACTACATTGAATATTGAGTGGCTTCTCCATACCATACAAAATTCAATGTCCTAGCAGAATGTTCAAATAGGGAGATTAAGACAATTCTTCAAAAGCTTGTGCGTCCTGAAAGGAACAACTGGTCTCAACTTCTAGACTCAACTCTTTAGTCCTATCGAACCATATACAAGTCACCATTGGGAATGCCTCCCAACCACCTTGTCTACGACAAGCCATGCCATTTTCCCGTGGAATTGATTCATAAATCTTTATGGGCAATAAATGTCTACAATTTGGATTCCACGAAGATAGGGAAAAACATAAATCTTGAACTAAATTGACTCATCGGATTCAAGACTATGCATATGACAACAACATGATGTACAAGGAGAAAGTCAAGAAGTGGCACGACAAGCATATCCACCGAAAGACTTTCGAACCGAGTCAAGAAGGTTTGGTTGTTCGATGCAATGTTGAAATGATTCCTAGGGATGTTTAAGAGAAAATGGATTGTGCCCTTTGTAGTGAAGCATGTGCATGCCAACGAAAGTATTGTGATATATGGTTTGTCAGCTGAGGTACAACCATTCATCATCAAAGGATAACTACTAAATCCATATCTCAAACATGATACATTCATGTCCGTGGTTGATTCAATACAGGTGGTCTAAGATGAACTTTAGACCGCATCATCAAGAACATCAGACAAGGCTACCAAAAGCATTTTTGATTTATTAGTCTTTTTCTTATTTTCTTCTTTTCTTCTTTTGAATTCTATTCTTTCATTCTTCCAAAAAGTTGCATTCACCGCATTCATCATTACTATAATTAGGTTATGCTTCATCCTAAGTATAGGGGGATGAGTGTATTTGGGTGTTAATTCTTTGATCCCTCACCTATCTCCTTAACTTTTGATATCATGTCTATACTTAGGGATATTTACCCTAAGTATAGGGGGATACATGCCAAGCTGATGATTTTATTCATTTCCTCCCTCGACCCTCCGTACATGATGAGAACAGTATGCTATCAATAGGATTAATTGATCCTAAAAATGGGGGGATGGTCGACTTCTCATTCTTGATTTTTCAGTTGTTGTAGTAGAGATTTTCCTATACTTAGCACGAGTTATGTCTTCCTTTTTCTCTCTCTGATTTATGAGGACATAGCTTAAGTAAGTATAGGAGGGTCGTATATAAGTTGTATATACTTTATCCATAACTCGTACTTTCATTTTTTAGTAATATAGCTGATTAATAAAAAAATCAAACCACACATTAAAATTCTTTGTAATTATGGTTAATAAATTGGTTAAAAATATTTTGCAAAATGTTTGAAAATGGTTGGAAAACTATTTCAAAATTATTTTTTAAATCATTTGAAGAATATTTGGAAAATGTTTTCGAACTTTTGTAAAAAGATTTTGTTTTTAAAAATTTCTTTCTTTTTTTCAAGAAATGTCTTGAAAGTCTATTTACAAATGAATTGGAAAATGGTTGTAAAAATACTTTGAAAAGTCTATATATATTGTTTGAAAATTTTTTGCAAAATGGTTTTCAAATTTTGTAAATATTTGCAAATATGTTTTGTCAAATTTTCAAAATGTTTGTCACAATATTTTCAAATTATTTTGAGAACCTTCTACATAATTCAAGTAAATCAAGTTTTTTACAAACTCTATATGAAAACATCTAAATAATAATTAACCTAACTTTTGTAAATACATAGTATAAATTCATTGCCTAATTCTTGTAGATAACATGATGCACTCCGGTGTAAATATCAATACATAATTATTTCACTAACTCTTATTGTTTTAAAAATCCATAAATTTTGCAAAAATCAAAAACTCAAAATATCTACAAAATATTTTTCAAAATTGCACAAAAGTTTGCAAAACTTTTCAAAATTCCAAAAAAAGTTCAAATCAAAAAGTTGCATCTCAAAAGTTTTCCTTGCATTATAAATAGCGTATGCATTTTTCGGAATAACCTAGACAATTTAACAAGTAAAATAAAGTCTTAATATTGGAGATTGGTATAGACCTTAATGCACTTAATTTTAGAGGAACCCATCGATGACTAGAATTGGAGATACTTTAGGTCACCTTGACTTAATTCTTTAAGTTCCATGATACTATGTTCATGATTCGATTCAATGTGTCTAAATAGAACCCTTCATATCATCCATAAGACTCTTGAGACAATAGCTTGATTAGAAAACTCACACTTAGCACTTAGCTCAACTCAGATGGATTATTGAAATATTTTGGAGTCTAAGTCAGGACAATGCTAGGTCAATTTGTCAAGGGTGACTAAAGAACCATTCCTGGGGATTTCCAAATCAGTACTCTAACTCACTTCTTTTGGTAACAATGACACCTAAAGATTGAAGATGGAGTGAGACAATGCTTCTGATGAGGAATGGTCTGCCGGCACAACTTTTCCAAGACCCCAAATAATGGGTGGAATAAAAGATGATATACCCACTAGTGCACAAACAAGAATGTAGAAGCTGTGCAAAGTAAAAGAAAATATCCAAAGAAGCCTTCACCAAAAATTTGAGCTTCATAAAAAGCCTTCTTCCTAGTGAAAACTCAGTTACACTAAACAAGCTTCACAAGGGAATGAAGACTACACTCTTCCATTCCCACTTCTTTTCCCTTTCTTCTAGCTTCTCCCCCCTATTCTATTGTAAACATCGATAACACCTGACCTTAGAAGAAAATATATGTCTCCACGACAATGGGTTACCAGAAGAGCAGACTCATTTTTTGTTAAAGGGTTTGTTTCAGAAGATATGAAAAATTCACACACATGGTTCTATCACGTCTAGCAAGCGTATGCGACTAAGAGGATGGTTATGACCATACGTGAATTTAACTCGATAATAGGATTATGGATCCTAAGGGTTATTGTTTCGCACTTCCTAAACTAAATAAGGTTCTGACCAAACCAAAAATCCAAAGGTCTAACAGAGCTCTGAACAATGATTTTATGAAGACAAGTTCAAAAGTTAAAATCAATCCAAGTTCTTTATTTTTCATTTCTCTATTTTCATTTCTGTACTTATAGGCATAAATAATAGCTAGGGACTAGAAACACAAGTATAGAGGGGTGATCAGTCCTCACTTCATCACCTTTATTCTTTCATTTTGGCATAAATCCCTAGCTAAATGCATGTATATGTCATTAATTTATCAAAATAAGCACTCTAAAAATTACACAAAATACTATATAAAATATTGTGTAAATATTGCATTTAATTCCAAAACAAAAAAATAATGAAAAGAAAAAGAATGAAGTCTCAAAGACAATGAGTGATCCTAGACCCTGAGACCCTATCGTGATGATAACTTGATCTATAAGGAATAAAGTAGGGGAGATATGGCAATGAAACTGTACAAATATTACAAAGAAAACCACATTTTATTTTTACCCAAGTATTGCATTTTGGGAACTAATTTATTTTATTATTTGTACACCTCAAATATTAAAAACACAACATGAATATTGTAGATAAAAATACAAAGAAAAATACAAAATTGATTTCACTGAAAAATAATGCAGTGTGCCCGAGACACACAAAATAAAAAGCCCCAAAGAAAACATTGCAGACCAGTATCTTATCCATACTATATCAAAATTGAGCAAACTCAGCTTTATTGCTCTTAAATATAAATAAGCTATTTAATGAAGCTAGTTTCATTAAATTTGGAATTAAGATGCAAAAGTTAGATTTTGGGCCCTCATTGTGCAGTATACGTGTATATTATATTCAATATATTTATTCTTTTTATTTTTCAATTTCTTTTTTTATAAAATTATAAATATTATTTAAGAAACATATCCATAATTAAAATAAAATAAAACAATTAAAATAAAAAGTAAATATTACAATTCAATAAATAATTAAAGTACAATAAAATATACCTATGTGATATGTGTATATAACTAATTAGATGTGCAAATAAATTCAGAAAACTGAGATAAAAATACCTAAATATGTAATTAAATAAAAAAAATTTATAAAATACATGTATATAAAAATAAAATATAAAATAGAAATAATAATTAAAACATGTAGAAGACATGCAAATTTACCTAAGTTTATACATGTAAAAATCAAGTTATAATAAATTACCTTGTAAAAACTATTAAAAATGGGAATTAAATACTATATAAAATTAGAAATATATTTTCTTTTTTAGAAAAAAATCAGTTAAATCATCAAATAATTTTATTTATTTATTTTCTAAGGCATTTTGGCCTTGGAATTTCCTAGTTGGTCTACGTGGAACAACTAGAAGTGTTCTTTTGTTGACCTCCGATCAACTGTACGCCCAACCCCAGCCTCCTTGTTTGAGTCATGAGCAGGTGATTTTCTCATTTTTTCCATGCCTCGTCCACACCATCCTTTGCCTTGAGCACTCTGCTTGCTACAGCTAGCATGCCCACCATTTTCACCGACCATCTCCTACTCACCAACCCCTTCACCCGTTTATGCAATACGACCTCGAACTTCGCCATTTTCTAGCCCTTAAAATTGAATCCTCCTCCGCCTTTATGTCTTTGATCCCTCTCGGAGATGCTTTCAGCCCCTCATCTTGGCCTATAGGTTTGATGCTGGTGGCAAGAGCTGTGGATCACCTTGCTGTAATGAGGAGAAGCCTGGTCGGAGGACGATCCAACCCCCACAGGCCAATCTCACTGGAGGTTCTACCTCCTTGGTCTTCGGGTCGAGTCGAAGCCTCTTTCCAGTTTTTCAAGGTAATCTTATATCTTTTGTTTTACTTCCTGCCTTTAATTTGTATTTTAGTATGTAGTTTAGCTTCATCTAGGAAATCCTAATTTGACCTAGAGCTCAAGCTCCAAGCCAAATCTTCTTGTCTCTGACCATATCTTGACCCCCAACTGCCACATATTGCATCCCCATCACGTTCTCCATTCTGTGTCCCCTTCCCAACCTAGATCTCGCCATGATCTGGTGAATCGTGTTTCGCACCTCCATCCCTCGTCGGAAACTCATCACATCTCCATTCCCTGCTTCCAGCAGCTTCAATATTTTATCGAGGATGACGCCTTCGATCCGTCGATCTTTTTTATGTACAAATAACGGGCTGTAAAGGCCCATCTGGAGCAAACACAAAGATATGGAGCACCTCTAGGTCTTGGGAAAAAAGAACCTCCCCTCGATTCAAATTGAGCATACTTGAGGGAGGGATAGTCACCTGTGGAGGATGCCTAGGAAATTGTAGCCGTCGTCTGATCGAGAATCCATCGTCGGAGCATGAAGAAGTGCCAGATCAAAGTCAACCCCAACATAGTTCTTCAGTTGTTCTTCATGACCCCTCAATCGTTCGATCAAGAACACCGCCCATAACTAATCTAGTCTATCTAATTTAATCGAAGAGTACGCATCATTGAACATCTGATAAGACACATGGAGCATGTACAATGGCTGGATCACGGGCGTTTCAAAGGGGTAATTTGTATATAAACCCTCTACACTTTTTGTATTTCATAAAAGGATATGTAAATATTTTAGTCTATTCAAAACTTTGTGGAAAAATTGCAACAAATTCCCTAAAAGTATTGTGAATTGCAAGTCAGTCCAGTGCCAGCTCAACTCATGTGTTGATATGACATTTGCCAGGGTCGGCTAATAAAAAACAATCAATGTCCTGTAATGAGCGCTCATGAAAATCAAGCAGATGGCAATTAATCCATAATAGACATAAAGATGAAAAGAAAAATAAATGTGGAGTTAAAATTTATTATAACTCCATAAAAAATGTGTGTAGGTGTAAGTATGTGTAGAGTGTCGAATAAATGGAGCAAACATGATAGATTAGGAAATTAAATTCCTTTTTTATCTTTTTATTGTCTTTTTGTGTGGTCTTTTAATTTTATATTTTTTGGATTTTACTATTTATATTTTTAATTATTTTTAGTTTTATCTTTTATGATTTCTTTTTATATTTTCTAATTTTCAAATTTCCTTTTTCTTTTCAATAAATAATAATATTGTGTTATATATACCTATAGAGATAATATAGAGTAGTATAACTATAAATAAATAAAAATGATTTTTAATTATATTTGGAGAAGTTTTTATAGTTTTTGCTATTTTTAATCTTAAAATAAATTCGATAAGTTTATTTTATTCATATTTTGGGATATTTTTGATTTAAAAATATATAAACTAGCTAAAAAATAATAATAATATTTGATTATATATAACTATAGAGATAGTATAGAGTAATATAATTATAAATAAATAAAAATTACAAATAAGAAGTTTCTGTATTTTTAAATTTTGCTTCTATTTTTGTGATTTTTAAGTTTTTTTCTAATTTATATATTTTTAAAGTCAAAAATATCCCAAAATTGGAATTAAATAAACATGTTGAATTTATTTAAAGATTACAAATAGTAAAAACTATAAAAAAATTCTCCAAATAATTTTTTTATATAATAAATAATATAAAGAAAATTTAGATGGAAATAAATATTTTTTGAATTTTTGATGATTTTTTTCTATTTTTAAAAGATTTTGGATATTTTAAATTTCTACTCATTTTATTTTTCTATTATTTGAGATTTTTGCTTTGGAGTTAAAAAATACAATAATAAAAATGCAATTTTTTGGCAATTTTTCAAAAAGGTTTTATTTTTTGGTAATTTTTAATTCAAGTAGGGATAAAAGAATGCTAATTAGTAATAATGTATAAAATACCAGTGTTGTAAAAGTCCCCCGACTGGCCCGACTAGTAGGTCCGACTAGTCTAGTCAGTAGGGTGGCCGATCGAGTACCGACTAATTCCGACTAGGCACACTAGTCGACCAATTTTTGCTTCAAGATATCATATTTTTATATGTTTTTGCTTTTATTATATTCAAACTTATTATAATATGCTTAGTGTTTTATTTTAATTCAATTGTTTATTTTATTTTATTATGATAGTATAAAAATGTACAAAATCTATGTAAATATATGAATAAAAATGAGTATATATGTAAAATAATCATAAAATTCAAAGCCGACTAAAGTCCGACTAAATCCGATTAGTCGTCCGACTGCCGATTAATCCTTAGTCAGTGACTCGACCGACCGAGTACCGACTACCGACTTTTACAACCTTGTAAAATACTCATCTAAAATATATCATGAGTGTCTGCTAGCAGGCACATAACACTATTTTTTCATATTTTTTGGAGCACGGATGATATTTATAAAAACTAAATAATAACTACAGAAATTGTTGAACTGGTAGAGGTATACTTACAATTAAAGTAAAAGTCAGGGCTATAGTACAAATTACCAAAAATATTACAACTAATATTTAAACTTTAAGGACTAAACGTAAATACAAAAAGCTGCAAGGATTTCACTACAAAAAGACTACCTCACGTAGGTGTTGGACATGTGATCCCACTACGAGCCATTATGCAATAAATGCCATTGTGAATATCATTCCTTGATCTGAAATGAAAAATAACTAATTTACATAATAGGTCCTTTAGTACAATTAGGGTTATGTGTCATGGCCATCTTGATAATCATACAGCTGTTGATCCAATTATTGAATCATAAAGGCTAGTGCTTGGATGAATATCTAAAGAGTTTGAGGACTTATCAAGCACAGTCAAATGATTATTAAGAGGTGATCTCCAGCCTGAGAAGGAGAAGGCAATCCTTTCTCTAAAGGTTGATATCTAACCGACCTCTTGATGCAGGTCCTCTACGTAGGAATTAAGTTTCAGAGGTGTTAGAAAAGTTAGGTCAAAGAGTTGACTTAATGAGATTGAGATAACCAAAGTCCTATGTCGTATGTTGTCTAGGCACGCATCCTCAAACCGAAGACAGATGTGTTATTGTATGTCTGAGTATGTACATTTGGCAGACTAATAGGTTGATGACCTAATCAAGGTCTATACACCGGCACGTTCGTGTGCATATAAGGGCATATGAGTAATACGATTTCTCAAGGGATCATACAAGTTCATTTACTTAACTGGAAGACATGATCTCACTCATTAGATATTGGGAAGATCAAATTCTGTGCATGGTCGTCTCGCTTTAGAAACTTGATTGAATTTGTAGGTTTGATATATGCTTTTGGAAAGTATGTGATCAACACAGTGGTATGATATATGATTTTGGAAAGTATATGATCGACACCAACTCCCAATAGTGAAATGAGAAACTTAATGATAAAACTCTGAAGTAGACAATATAAAAATGATCTAATGCTTCAAGTTTATTCTAGGTCTTCCAGTGTACAGGATGTACGGGTTTTAGAAATACCTGAGGGTGATGTGATCATAAATGAATGTATAACCATGACGCGTCCATTCTTTGGGAGTTATGAAACGGGTCTGGATTTTAGTGACTCCTCTCAGTAGAGAAGTGATCCAATCTTAGTCCAAGTGTTGGACAGAGATATGAATGTGATTCAGATGCAATGAGAAGATTCGATCTACGACCTTGATTTAATCAAGCATCTATGAGAGGTCTGCAAGATCTTGATTTGAGATGTGATATCAATATCCGAGTCACTATACATAGAACAATAAATCACCATGTCCTTATCTCTAAGTATTCGTGGAGAAAGCGCATTATCCTTTAAAGAGTTCATGGATAATTTCATTGTTGATATATGTATCCGAGCATTGAGAAAATGGATAATTAAATGTGATTTAATTATCATCAATAATATTAATTTGATTCTTATTATATGGAGAGTTATTTAAGACAATTAAATGTGATTTGATTATCAAATATGTAAATAATGTGAATGTTATTCATATTATTTGGGCACATTAGAATAGAGATCCAAGATGATTAAATGTCATTTAATTATCAAGGATGTGAATAATGTGAATGTGATTCATATTATTTGGGCACATGAGAATAAAGATACAAGATAGTTAAATGTGATTTAATTATCATGGATATGAATAATGTAGATAGCAGTACTCACATTAATCATATATATTATAAATGTGATTTATAATATATAAGAGATAGTTATTTGTAAATAACATTCACAATTTAAATGTTGATGTGAGTTGGATTCACATTGGATAATTATTTAAAAATGTAATTTACATTTTATTTTGTGTGAATGTGATTCACAAATTTCCAATGGCATGATTGCAATGTTCACAAAATAAATTAGAATTATTTTTTGTAATAATTTGAAACAAAAGTTGTTGCAAATATTGGAGAAAATCATGGGATAATGGAATCTCATGGAATAAGAGAAGAACGCCACCTTCCTTGTAGAGAGGGTGGACGGCCACAATTCCTACATGGAATGTGGTGTCCGTCCACTCCTCTCATGGAAAGAGGCTTGTCTCCTTCATATTTCTCCAATGGAGATTGATTAAATTTAATCAAAATATATTCAATATATATATTTGACTTAATTCAATTAATTATTGTTGTGTTTCTAGCAACAAGATCATAGCAATTAAAAGAAACATAAATCACTGTGAGCCTTGGAATTGTGTTGTTCATAGATTGAGATCCATGGATCCTAAAATATTATGAAAGGAGGGGCACCCCCTTTTCTCTTATTTACACACACAAGTTGAAGACAACAACTATTGATCTCTCTCTCTCTCTCATTCTCTACACACCCCCTCTCTCTCCTTGTGGCCATCCACCATGAAGCCCTAGAGAGAGTCACCATCACCACAGCGTCACCGTCATGCTGTCAGATTGTTTGCTCATGGATCTTTGTCTCCTTTGGTAAACCTCGCTCATGAAGAAGATGATGTACCTCATGCGATGAGATCGGTAGATTCATCGCTTGGATCATCAACGTGGATTGCGAGGATCACATGTTTCATCAATGCGCTTGCAAGCGTCTCCTCTGTCGGATCAGACTTGAGATAGGAGGCCTCCTCGTTTAGAGACTTGATTGCAACCACGCTTCAAGAGGTAACCCTAATACGTGTTTGTGGTTTAGATGAAATGATCCGAGAAGTGTTCTTGGATCAACTAGTTTCATCGCATGATTTTTTTTTAAATCTGCTGCCTCAAGCAACTAGTGTGACTAGTCGCTCTGGATCGCATATGATGTGATCCTCACATTTCCGCGATGCACTTAAGGATCTTACCATATCCTTCAAGTGTTATAATAGAAATAGGTCGGAGGTTTCAGATATAATCAATAAACCTTTGATGACTTGTGCTTATTAGGGTTTGTGAATATTTTATCGCATTATATTCACACAGTCATGTTTTTTTATTATTTTTCTGTTCTGTTTGAATTGTTTAAACACGGACTTTTTACTTTAATTATGTTATCCATTAAATAAGGAAAGTGTGAGATTTGAGTTTGCGTAATTTGGAATTTGATTGCTCAAGCAATGATCATTTTAGGAAACATGTATCCATTGTTTCAGGGATTGCGAATCTTGATGTAATTAAAGAGTTAATTACATATTTGAAACACTTAGAAATGCAAACTAATCACTTTGGTTATATTATAAATAAAATTAGCAAACTTTGTAAACTTATTTTGCATGATTTGGAGTTAAATTGATTGAGATATGCTAATTTTAGTAAGTGGGGGTAACTGCTGGAAATTACATTCCTAATCAAGAACCTTGTGATTGTTATTTAACCAATTAGTGAACTTAATGATTAATTTTCCGGAATCATTATGGATAAAAATTTGAGAAATATTTGATAGATAATTATTTCCTTAAATGACATTGCCTTGATCAATAATTGATTACATATGATCTTAGATCACAAATTGGTTACATCATACAATTTACAACAAACAAACTTGC
Source organism: Ottelia alismoides (assembly GCA_037367405.1). Taxonomy (NCBI): domain Eukaryota; kingdom Viridiplantae; phylum Streptophyta; class Magnoliopsida; order Alismatales; family Hydrocharitaceae; genus Ottelia; species Ottelia alismoides. The sequence continues at coordinate 155,005 of JAZKJV010003353.1, read as the reverse complement.
TTGAATAGGTTGAGAATTTGTTTAGAAAACTTCCTTATAATAAAAATGATTTGATCATTACTATATGGTATAACTTTGGTTGAAAAACCGATTATCATCTCTAATACATAATGATCAATTTGGCATTATCCTTTCCCGATGCAGATATGGTGTCTAGTCGGGAAGCATTAGGGTAGCAGGTTGCACCATGTGAGGTTTGTCCCACTCTCGTCAGTACTGGCCATGACAGTAGATAGGGAAGAGATAATGCGGAAGAGATCATGATGTATTTTCTAATTATTAAAATTTGAAATAATACATATTTGAGATAAAACCATATTTCAAGTAATAATAAAGAATGTTAATTGGACATTAATTGGATCATTGATTTAATGTGATTAGATTGATTGGAATCAAACTAAAATAAAAACTCTATTATGAATAGATGTGTAATTTCCTTGGAAGAATTAATCATAATGAATATGATTCATAATGATTAATTCGAATTTGAACATGATATGGAGGATCACATAAGTGGCATTTATGATCTCCGGTCAAGGCGAAGGGTTCCATCGCTAGGGATTGTATGTAGGAAACGTCCGTCCGAAGTGACAGATCCTGCATACAAGCGCATCTGGATCGGGCTCCTTGCCTCTCGAAAGAGTAAGGACATGCGTAGTGACACCAAAATGGAGTCCTCATATTTTTGGGCCATATTGGATTGCGTATAGCGAGTTGTATTCATGTTGACGGTTGGTTCAATTAATGACAGGTCAACATCACCTCATGGGTGGTGGGCCCTGGTGTTAAAGACCGAAATAAGAAATGCAAGTTGGACTTGCAAGGAGGAATGTGTTACCGCTTCTTTTTATCCAAGTTATAGTTTCTCATATTATTGGGATGTGACAAAGGTAAGAAAGGAGATCCCAAATCTTGCTTGAGATATAATGGTAAGTATATCTCTTACCTTGAATGTGATTAAGGGAATGAACTTTCAATGTTGACAAGGCAAAACAACTTATAAAAGTCCTAAATTAAAGTAAAGTGTGTATATATATTTATATTTATTTATGCAAATTTCTTATTTCAGATAATCCTTCATTAAACCCACTCAATACTATTCTCAATAGTAATAGGTGAAATAACATGAATTGGATCCACGATCAAGATATTGTACTTGCAATTGGACACATAATGTATATGGTTGTAATATGCAAGTTTCCTCATAATAACGAGGAATGATAATTAAATAGACAATATGACCAAAACCCTAGGGTTTGTATGTTGCTATAGTCTTGATCTCTCATTGAATGCACTTTAGAAGTGACATGATGATGATGATCGTAATTGTCAATTAAGCCTTATAAAACCTAAGAAGATGTTTATGGCATACATATGTGCTCTCGAAATTTAATCATGAATGACATGGTTCACTGTGTCATGCAGAATGGTGGCTCTATAAGAGATGATGTATTCAAAATGTTTGAGTACCTATCTGAACCGAAGTCTTTAAGAGTTAAGATGTATATAGATATGATGAGTGTCATCATTCTACTATCTATACTCAAGTCATTCATGAAGCTTCATAATATTCATATTGTATGAATTGAACAAAGCATGTATAAATGTTGAAATACTCTTATATTGAAATCTTTTGAACTAAACATAAGAGATCCTTTTTCTTTTGAAATGGTTGTTTATAGATGAAGGGAGCACAGTGGAAGCATGGGTTGGACCCAAGTAAGAAGGAAAGTCAAGAGTTGATTGTACTTCTGTGACTTTCATATGACATCCAAAGAGTTGGATGAATACCAATACTGCAATAAGCCCATGTACTGATAGTATAACTATCTAGACTATCGAGGATCCTTAGAGAAGGACTTGGATAGTGCACCGGAATAATCTGCATTTAATCACTGAAATTGACTTTCTTATTGCATAAGATTAAAGTCTAATAATTGTATCTCATTCTTCTAATGACACTTGCAATTGATTGCATATGTTTTAGAAGACAAGAAAATTTGATCTTAAGGTTTAATAGTCATCCATATGGATATCGATGCAATTGTTGCAACAATCTCTATTGGATAGATAGACTTCATATTTTCAGTGGGAGAGCCCTTAGTCTTAGAGAATATCTATATGACCTAGATATTAGAATACACTCATAGTTTATTTGTAATATTGCAAATAAACATGAATTTTGGAATAACCTATCATAAAGAGTTATGATGGATATGTTTCAGATTGTAATCTAACATCTAGTGGACTCTACTAAATTAGAAAATTAATGAATGGTTCATTAACATTTCTAATACTGAAAATTAAACCTTAAATGATCAATAGGAGGATGAAGATCATTTGACAATGATCTAGAATCAAGCCTTGGACATGTCCGTTTAGGAGATCAATAGACTTGTAAGAAATAAAGCTTTAGAATGTCTGAAATTTCAAATCTTACATACTTTTGAATATTGTATTCAAAGTAAACATTTCCAATGCACCATTCTGATGGAACACAGTTTCATGGTTCTAATTTGCAGATATTACACCCCTAGCTTAGACTAAGTGTCAACAAAAACCAGATCAACCCTTGTATTTGTCTAACCCTTAGAATATATTAAAAATACAAAAAACAACAAAACAAAAAATCATAGTGTTTTTATAACTTTAAAAACACTCTCAAAAATATTTCTCCCTCTGTTTGACATCATCTTCATTTTTTGGCCAATATGAAACTTGTTGATCTCATCGAGATCTGCAACTTTCATGTTTTGAGTTCTTCCAAATTCGATCTCCTTGTCCCTCATAATTCACTTTCTTACCTGTCTCTACGCATACACCCTCCATTTCCCGTCGTCAAATCATCATTTTCCCATCCTTATCGCCACCGTTCATCCCGCTTCATATTGCAGCCCTTTGATCATGCCCTTTTCTCATCGTCGTTGTCTACTTCGGCCTTCACCTCAGCTCGCCACGTGTTGCACTCGTAACCACCTGATCTTTCCCCAGTACCTTCATCTCCACCGCACACTACCGTACTATTCTCAACCGCCAGTTCAAAGCCTCAATCGCACCTGGCTCGCTCACCCCCGCTCACCTCTCTTTGCACCACGTGTCATCCTCGTAGCCGCCCAATCGATACCCACCTTTCATCACGACCTTTCACCTCCACCTGCACCCACTCATGACACATGGCTCTCTCCTAACCCTCGATCTTGACTTCACGGATCTAATCCATGCCTCTCTTCTACGCCCACCTCTCAGCTGTTGGATCGTGAGATCCAACGACCGAGGACCCTTTGTCAACCTTCGTTCACCCCCTCTACCCCACGATCGCCAACTTTGTGCACAACCCGCGCCCTTTCCTTTTTCCTAACCTTATCGTCCACCATCACCACTCTCCAACCAAGCCACGATGGAGCCCCATCATCCCTCATCCTTGCGAGCAGCCACTCCCTCCATGTTTCCCTCTACTGCGCTCCATATCAGCCCCTCAAAGCACGTCGGCCCTCATTGGAACCACTACATCCATCCTTTAAATACGTCGTCGACGACCGCCTACACCTTTGTCCACCTTTACGAGGGCCAAGGCTCAGCCCCATTCCACCTCCCCATAATAGGGGGAGGTTCGATTGCAGATGCCATGACGACCTTCGACCCCCGGTGAGACCCACAGCTCTCGAGACTACGTCGCGGAGCTCCGCCTCCGTGCGAGCTACTCCAACTGGCTGATGGAGTCCAGCGAAGACCCAGGGTTCGACTTGAACCCCAAGCACAAACCGCCGACAACTGCCATTGCCCAGTAAGCCTCCAATCTCCCTTCTGTGTTTTTTTATTATTTTCTCTGATTTTATTAGGTTCCTCTACTCATCATCCTCGTCCCTCCATCAACCCTTTATCTCCACCACACAATCACCATCTTCGTGCACCTCTTTGATCGCCTCCTCCTCCTTTTCCGCTACTGATCACTTCCGACCCACCTCTCCTCTTCTCGCCGGAGTTAGATCTCCGACCCCCACTCCTCCGCTTATCGAGGACTCACATCCCTTACAACACTCCACACCATGCATGCTTCGGCTACAAAACTTACACCTACAGGTACCCGAATGATGATTGGTCGGAGCTTCACCGGAGGCAAATGCACGAGCTTCTCCTCCGGCGACCAAACGTCGTTGGACTCTTCCAGGAACTCCATATGCTACGTTGATCTTCAGCGACACTAACTATGCCTTCAGGAGCTGTTGGGACCCTTCACTGAGCTAGACATAAAGTGGCGGAGCTTGGGTAGCCTCGCTGGAGACCCAAGAACGCCACCATCCCCTGTGGCGGAGGAAAAGAACCAAAGCTACAAGTGTCGTTGGACGCACCTCCTTGGTGTTCATTCAACGGACCACATTCATGCACGTCGCCCACAACTGCAAGCTACAGCAGCCGTCTGATCTACTAGATTCAACAACCATCATAGAGCCACATCGACGCCCCGTCTTCGTTAGCCACCATCTGATCTTCCTTGATCAGATGGTCTAAATGCAGGCACGTGTCAGCGCTAGGTGGCAGCACCAAACCTCTAGACTCAGACCCCCTTCGAGCCTCTGTCGAGCCTCCCGATCCATGATCCGACGCTAAGCCTGCAACCGAAGCACCAGAGCAATCCCGAGCCAGCTCCGAGTCTGTAAGCCACCAGAACCTCGCCATCACGTGCCTATCGCGTGACTAGCCAGGTATTTTGCAGGGATGCCCCCCGTAGCTTTTCCATATTACAAACAGGTCAAGAGAGCACGTGCATACCACGCGCACCTGGGGTATTTTGCACTCGAACCTCTGTAGTTTTTAATAATTGCAAAAATACTCCGTGCATGTGGGTAATTTACATGGAAGGCTGATGAATCCACATTTCATCATCTTTATTCTATCATTTGGCCTCAAAAACACTGGCAAATGCATGTAAATATCCTTAATTCCCTCATTTTAGCATTCATGCATGTGTATGTAAATAGTGTAAAAAATACAGTTTTAAAGCCAAAATAATATAATAAAGAAAAGAAAAGAAAAAGATAAAATATTGCAAATATTTTATGACCCAAAATCCCGAGACCTAGGCATCTCGATGACTAGGTCGACAAGAAATAAAGTAGGGGGAGATAAGGGCCAAAATACTATAGAAATCCCCTTTTATTTAATTCATTCTTTATTCATTTGGGACCTATTTTTAGTTCCACTCTTTATACTTCAAATAAAGAAACTTTGTACATGAAAGTTGTAGATAATTAAATATAGAAAAATACAAAATTGATTTCACACAAAAATAATGTACATATAATAAGTTATGATCTGAATAAGATTCCAGAATCCCAACTTCGCAGACTTGTATCTCTCAAATAAAATCTCGAGATGCATCAAAATCACCTTTAATTGAATATAATTTCCAATAAGCTATTTAATGAAGGTGTTTTCGTATTTTGCGGAGCTACGGTTTGAAAGTTGAGTTTTGGAACCCTATTGTATACTTGTACATATTAAAATATTCATTTTATTTATTATTCTTTAGTTTTATAATTTTATATTTTTATAATTTTGTAAATATTATTTATAATAAATGTTGTATTAGAAAAGAATAAAAACATAAAGAAAACACAAAAATAAAATACTTGTATACAACATATAGGTATGATACCTGTACATATAACTATATAATTACTACTTCTATTTTATTAAGTGTACAAAATACATTAAAAAATGAAATAAAAATATATTTAAGTGTATAAAAATATTTTATAAATATATCAAATAAAAAACAAAATAAATAAAATTAAATATACAAAATAAAAATAAATTACTAAAATACATAGATGAATATACCTGTATAGAAGCTATAAAAGGAAACTTGTAATTTTTAATCTCGAAAAAATAAATAAAAATCATAATAAAATACTTTATAAAAAATAATTTTTTTTATTTAATAACCTAAAAATAATAAAATCGTTTATTATTTTAAAATGAATTAACAAAGTATTTTTTCCAGGCTTTTTCCTGGTTGGCCCACGTGGACCAACCAGGAGGGCTGGAGTGTTGACCAGTGGGTCAACTCTCTGACCCACGCATGTGCCCTCATCAAAAACCACATTTTTCGGCTATCTGTGCGATTTTTTCAAAGCTTATCCCTTCTCCTTTTTACGATGCAATCTTCACGACTTTTGATCCTAGTGGATCCATGATACACACCCTTGCGTTATCTCGATCCCTAGAACATTGACGTGCCCTAGATTCATCGTTCTTTGCGCCGCTTCAGTCCACTTTATCAAAAGCCCCATTGTCCTTCCTCTCGAATTTGAACCCTTTCTTGGAGGAGCTTAGACACCCGAGAGCGCTCTAGGACGACTCCGGTGATAGGGGAGTCTCTAGCCATCTCGTCGAGGTACGGTGAAGCCTTGAAGGCCGTGTCCACCTTCATCTCCGGCCCTTGACCATGAGGTCTATCTCGAGTACACAACCCTTGAGGTCCGCTTTCCTTACTTTTTCTTGCATTTTTTTTATTTAGCTTAGCCTTAGGAATCGAATAACATGTTCACCTATGATCCAGATCCATCAGATCACCCAATTGCTTTCCTTCGCCAAAGTTGGCTCCGGCCGACTTCCTTTCCACATCCCACCTCTCCATTGCACCACCACAGGGTCGATGCAGTTTGCCCTCGACTCCTTGACCCTATTTTTGCAGGTCCCGCATAACGAGGAGAGATTGGGGCTCATTTTGCCGCTCGCCGAGGTTCTTGGAGCCTTCCAGCTCCGCCGAGCCCTAGCGAGGACTCTGGCCACCGCCGGAGATTTTTGGAGCCACAGGAGCGAGAGGAGGCCCCCAGGAGGCTTGTCTGCCACTTTTGGAGCTTAAAGCGTCACTAGGAGCCGAGATCGAGGTTGGGAAAGGTCAGCTCCACCGACCTTCTTCCATGTTCTTCGTTTGAGGTTCACTACCGTTGGATCTGGGTCGGCACTCTAGATCATTCAGTCGCCGTTGGATACCCTTGCGCTGCCACCGTTGGATCATCCTTTGGGGATCTAATCCCAGCCGTCCCTGCAAGAAGGGGTATCGGGTGTTCGTATGTCGACACGTGTCAAGTGAAGCGACGCCCGTCATTGGATCACGCCTTGTGGGGGTAATTTTGCCTGATACCCCCCTAGTTTTTGTATTTGCAGATTGATCCATAAACTTTCATGTGTAGTTAAATATTTTGTGTAATAACTGCATAGACTCCCCCGTACTTTCCATATTTGCATCTAGGTCCTTGTCTGCATCACTTCACGTGACCCGTGCACGTGGGGTGGTGGACATTTTGCAAGGGACCCCCTGTGGGTTTTGTTATTTCATTCTAGTCTAGGAAATATTTTATTCAGTGTAATATTTTTGGTGAAATTACAAAGCGGCCCCTTAGTTTTTTGTATTTATGTTTAAGTCCCAGCCAAACGCGTGCGTAGCACTTGCATCGGTGGGAATTTTGCATTTTATTCCATAGGTTTTTAACTATTGGTGATTGGTCCTAGAACTTTATTAATTAGTTATAAATTTTCGGAAAAAATGCACTTGGCCCTTGATGTTCTGGATATTTACATATATGCCCCTACTAGTGTTAATTTTTCTCTTTATTGTTTGCATTTATTTTATGCATCTATGAATTCGTAAAAATTCCTAAAAAAATAGCATAAGCTCCTGTTTTGTCACTCTTTCATGCCATATTTTTAGTTTGCATTTTTATAGCATTTTCATATTTATAAAAATTCAAAAACATGCATTTTCTCTTCTGTCTACATTAGAAAATACTTAGAAATATGAAACCCTTCAGAAAACTCCAAAAAAATTGTATTTTGTTTGTTTCTGTGTGTTTGAACTTCAGTCCAGAAATCATAAAAAAATACAAAAGAAAACCCCTAAAAATAACAGAACTCTTAAAAACTTCATAAAAATCTTATAAATTCCAGAAAATTCTAAAAATATAGTTTTTTATCTCTGAATTTTATCTGTTTCTTGTCTTTAATTTAAAATTAGTTTGAGGAATTTTGGACTCTCTTTGATATTTTTCATCCTCATTTTAGTTTCAGCCTTTTATTTTATGGGATATTTACACCCATAACACTGAATAACTCTGTAATTACCCTAGATACCCTCTATAATAATGAATTACACCCAAGACCCTGAATAACCACTCCGTTTTACATTCATAACCTTCTGTTACTTTAGATCAATAACTCAACCATATGGCTGAGTTAATCTAACCCAATCAATGATCAACGGTTGACATTAATCAAAAAAAGGAAGGAAGGATAGAAGGAGGTGGGTTCAAGTGCTGGAGCTTTCAACATAGGTACAACCTGGGGCTTGGTCTAGAGCGGAGCCTGGAACGACTAGCAAGGGAGTTGCTGAAGCTTGGGGGCGAGCCGTGGGAGGGAAGGGCTGGAGCTGTGGAGGTGTTGGAGCTTGCAGGCAGGAGGGAGGCAAGGGGGCAAGGGCTGGGGATTGCGGGCGTGGGGGGGGGGGGTTGCTGGCTCGGGCGGGAGTAAGGGGAGGGTTGCGGGCTCAGATGGGAGGAGGGGAGGTTGCAGGCTTAGATGGGAGGAGGGGGGAGCTGAAACTTGAGGTCGAGTGGGGTGGGGGGGTGCTTGCAGACGAGCGGCGGGAGTGGGATGGAGGCGGAGGGGCGGGTAGGGGCAGGGGTTGCAGGGTGGAGGCGCGTCAGGGGGGGGGGGGGGGGGAGGCGGCGAGAGTGGGCTGCAGATTGCGGGGATAGGGCTTGGCGGAGGTGTGAGGGGGGAGGTGGGGAGCTTGCAGGCGAGTGACGAGAGTGGTTCTGGGGGGTGGGGGACAGGGAGGGGGTGGGGGAGGCGTGCGCGGGGGGCAGGGCTTGCAGCCAGGGCAGAGGCGCGCAGGGCAGGGGGTCAGGCTGCTGGGAGAAGACGTACGCGTGAGCGTGGGGTGGGTCTGCAGGTCTGAGGTGTGCCGGGCAGGGGGGGTTTCTGGAGCGAGCGGCGGGGAGGGGGGAGCTTGTGGGTGGAGGTGCACGCAGGGGAAGCTCAGATCGAAGGTTGGGGGTGTTGGGGTTTCATTTTGTTCCATTTGCATAATGGCATCATGTTATAAATATGATGTGTTTTGAAGGGTAAAATTATCAACATATAACTTTTTCCATCAAAGTTAACGGATAATTATGACAGAACTTGACACAAGGTTATGACATGTAAAGGTTAAGCATTATTTGGGGTTCTGGGTGTAATTCGTGATTATAGAGGGTATCTGGGGTAATTATGAAGTTACTCAGGGTTATGGGTGTAAATATCCCTTTTTTATTCACAGTTTTCAGTATTTTTGACTTTAAAAATACCAAAAAAATAAGAAAAATCTAGAAAAATCACAAAAACATAAGAAAAATTATAAAAAAACCCAAAAAGAATTTATTTCCTGTATTTTGCTTTTTTTACCTATTTTTATAAATACTTTATCCCTCTCTTTTCTTACTTTGTATATATATTTTATTTTATAAATCAAAAGAAAAAATATAAAAATATAAAATATAAAAAGAAAAAAATAAGTAAATAAAAAATTAAAATATAAATTTAAATTAAAAAATTAAAAATTTAAAAACCCACAAATAAATAGCACATTTATAGACAGTTGATCACTTTCACTCTTGAGCTTGATTGCCCGATCTATCCTGCTTGTTCCCTGTGTTCGACACTCTACACAAACTTGCACCTATACACACTTTGTTGTAGAGTTATAATAAATTTTAACTCCGCACTGCTCTTCATTATTTAATTTCTGTTGTGGGTTAATTGTTGACTTAATCCGGATTTCGTGTGGTCGACTCAGCGACTGAGTTCCCGCTTTGTGTGGAACATAAGGCCATCGATTTATGGGTTAATCAAAGGCCTCGTGAAAAATTTCATTTACATTTTAGTCCCTCCCAGGGACCTGTTTTCTAGTTATCTTCATGTTTTTCTTGCATTTATTCCCCTGATTTCATTTGTGAATATCTTGAGCATCCTAGATCCGTTTGAGTCGATTTTGGTCTCATTTCGAAGCTTGTTTTGTTGTCTTCATAATGGCATGTTTAGATTTCTATTTTGAAACTTCGAACTGTGATGCATTATTTTAATAGCAAAGTGTCTCCTATGTTCAACTTTTCATGCCTTGTCTAATTACATTAATAAAACTTGCTTAATGATTCGAATTTGAATTCGACTACTGTCTTATTGCTCAACTATTTTGTATAATTAGGGCATATTCACATTGCATTTCTTTGCATATTGTTGCATGTTAAAATATAATCAAATAATAACTTCATAGTTACATGTTTCTTTATCCATTATATCCTCATTGCTTCTTAACCTACATTTTATTAATTCTTCGCTTAATTCAAGTAATACATGTCTAGATAAATCACTTAAGAGGCTCGTATCCCTGAGTTCAACCTTGGGCTTACCCAAGCAAAATATAATACGACTACTTTTGCCTTTATTTGATGCATTATTTAAAGCGGTCTTTTGACTGGCTCGATTTTACTCGACTGCAATGAAGCAGTTAATTCCGCATTACTAAGAGGGTCAAATTGCGGTTCATCACCTTCTTTAATATTGGTGTAAGATGTAAAGGTATTCAAGATCTCATACATTTGTATGCATGTGTATCATCTATATCATAATAAATATTATGGAAATGTGATATCTATTGATGGTTATTTGTAATATGAGATTTCTTCCCTTCACTTAGAAAGCTTTGGAATGTTTGAAGATCTCACAATTTTTGTTTAGAACCAAAGTTTAAAGGAAGATGAAATGAATTTGATCTAACCTAGGTAGCATTTACCTATTAGATGAATTCAAGGAATACCTTATGTAGATATGAATATCATTCCTATCTCACTCCTCTTAATAAACCTAAATTCGATAGAGTTATAGGGAGATACAATTGGATAATGTATGACATGATTTAATCAATGATGAATTTTAGCATAATTACCTCATAGTTTCTAAGTATTTATGTGGTAGAGACTACAATATATATCCTTAATTAGATTCCATGCAAGTAAGCTGGAATCTAGCATCAGAAAGTGCTACTTCATTAAGAAAATAAAGGATGGTATTGGTTACCTACTTTATGACCTTGAGATTCTTAAAAGACTTCATCTCTGAGGATATAATTCTTAAAGGATGAGACTCTTGAGAATTAATATGAAAATGAAGTGAAAGAACTCATTAAATCTTGAGAAAATAATGAGGATCTTGAAATCGGAAACTAAAGGGACAATTAAAGATCAAACACTAATACCTCTCCAAATGAGTTTGATGATAGATTCCATGTGTCGGTCAAGTCTGACAATGATCTGACTTCATGTTATGAAGCTTCTGAAAATCATGACATGGAAAAATGGATGTTAGCAATAATGTCTAAAGTAGACTTCATATACAAGTGTTGTACATGGACCCTCGAGGATCCACTTATATGAATGGGACCTGTTAGGTATAAATGGATCTTCAATAGAAAGAGAGAACTTGATGAGAAGGTAGAGACCTTCAAAGAATGATTCATATCTACAAGATACACATGGAAGAGAAGACATCGCTTGCGATGAGACTTTCTCTCCAGTAACCATGCTTAACACATCAAAATATTGCTAACTATAGCTACATAACTTGACTATGACACTTCATGATGTGAATCAAGATTGCATTCCTTTATGAATAACTCTCTGAGGATATTCACATGAAGTAACCCCAAGGCTTCATGGTTGAGGAAAGCAAGGTGTGCAAGCTGAAGAACTCCATCTATGGACTCAAATAAGCTTATTATAGTTGGAACATTGGATTTAATGAAATTATAAATGTTACAATTTCAGTTAGAATCTTGATGAACCATGTGAAGCTTAGTGGGAGTGTCATTGTTTCATCATGCCAAATGTAAATGATATCCTAATCATTTGGAATGATATAAGGATAATAAAAAGTGTTTTATAGACTACTTATTCCATACCTTGAGATATGATCTCAAGGATACCTCTTTGATCTTAGTTTTGAAGTTGTTCAAAAGCAAATAGAAGATGGTCTTGGGAGTGTCACATTAGTAGTACACTATGAACATGTTCCATTTTCTGGAGAATTTCAAGAAAGGCTTCTTTTCCTTAAGATATGGTACTAGCCTATCTAAGGGGATAACACCTCAAAGAGTTGAGGATGTGAATGCTAAAACTGCTTGCCCTTGTGCATCAGTTACGAGAAGCCGAGTGTATGCTAGATGTGTACAAAAGCCAGATGTCTACAATTCAGTGGGAATAGTAAACTGTTACTAATCCTACTATGGAAATAAAACACCCGATTGTAGTAATAACAATATCTCCAAAGATGACAAGACTTTAGAGATAGTGATCTCTAAGTCTTATCTTCAAGTACTTAAGACTTTATAGATAGTGATATAAAAGGTCTTAACTACATATACCATAGGATATAGAAATATCCAGGAATAAGGGTATTCTGATAAGGATAATAGAAATTACATATTGGTTATATTAATTATCGAGATGTAGTGTCAAGGACACTATAACTGACAAGATTGAGTATTGGTTGCATAAGATGCAACATTCGTATTGGATCCGAGCATTGTTATTAGGAGATATACGAGTGTCGTAAAAGGACTTAGCGTAGACTCATGGGAATAGAGTGACTGATCAACTTGCCTAGCTATTTTTTTAAATAGCCTATGATTGTCACATTTTTATGAGTGCGGGTTTTAAAGATTAGCCCATTAATGGCTTTTTTGGCTAGTGGGAGATTGTTGGACATGTGAGCCCACGACGAGCCATTATGCAATAAATGTTATTGCGAATATCATTCCCTGATCTGAAATGAAGAAAAACTAATTTTCATAATATGTCCCTTAGTACAATCAAAGTTATGCACCATGACCATCTTGATAATCACACAGCTGTTGATACAATTATTGAATCATAAAGGCTGGTGCTTGGATGAATATCTAAAGAGTTAGATTGAGGGCTCATCAAGCATCGTTAAATGATTATTAAGACATGATCTCCAGCCTGAGAAGGAGATGACAATCACTTCTCTAAAGGCAGATATCTAACCAACCTTTTAATACAGGTTCTTTGCATAGGAATTAAGATTCGGAGGTGTTAAATATGTTAGGTCAAAGAGTTGACCTAACAAGATCGAGATAACCAAAGTCCTATGTCATATGTTGTCATGATATAGGCAAGCATCCTTTGATCGGAGACAAATGTGTTATTGTATGTCTAAGTATGGACATTTGGCAGACCAATAGGTTGATGGCCTAATCAAGGTTTATACATCGGTGCGCTGGAGTGCATATGAGGGCATATGAGTAATACGATCTCTCAAAGGGGTCATACAAGTTCGTTTCTGAACTGGAAGACATGATCTCACTCATGAGATATTGGGAAGATCAAATTCCATGCACGGTCGTCTCGCTTTGGAAGCTTGACTAAATTTGTAGGTTTGATATATGCTTTTGGAAAGTATATGATAAACACTTGGGTATGATATATGCTTTTCGAAAGTATATGATTGATACCAACTCCCACTAGTCAAATGAGAAACTTAATTATAAAACCCTGAAGTAGACAGTATAAAATTGATCTAATACTTTGGGTTTATTCTTGGCCTTCCAGTGTGCAGGATGTATGTGTATTAGAAATACCTGAGGGTAAAGTGATCATAAATGATTTTATAACCATGACGCTTCCATTCATAGGGAGTGATGAAATGGGTCTGGATTTTAACGACTCCTCTCAGTAGAGAAGTGATATAATCTTGGTCCAAGTGTTGGACAGAGATCTGAATGTGATTCAGATGCAATGAGAAGATTCGATCTTTGACCTTGATTTAATCAAGCATGTATGGGGGTCCACAAGATCTGGATTTGAGATGTGATCTCAATATCCAAGTCACTATACGTGGAACAATACAATCATCCTGTACTCATCTGCAGGTATTCGTGGAGAAAGCATGTTATCCGTGAAAGAGTTCATGAATAATTTCATTGTTGATATATGTATTTGAGCATTGAGAAAATGGATAATTAAATGTAATTTAATTATCATGAATAATATGAATTTGATTCATATTATGTGGAGAGTTATCTAAGATAATTAAATGTGATTTGATTATCAAAGATGTAAATAATGTGAGTGTGATTCATATTATTTGGGCACATGAGAATAGAGATCCAAGATGATTAAATATGATTTAATAACCAAGGATGTGAATAATGTGAATGTGATTCATAATATTTGGGCACATGAGAATAGAGATCCAAGATAGTTAAATGTGATTTAATTATCGTGGATATGAATAATGTGGATAGAACTATCCATATTAATCATATATATTATAGTTGTGATTTATAATATATAAGAGATAGCTATTTGTAAGTAACAATTGCAATTTAAATGTTGATGTGAATTGGTTTCACAATGGACAATTAATTGAAAATGTAATTTACATTTTATTTTAGGTTGTGAATGTGATTCACAAATTTCCAATGACATGATTGCAATGCTCACAAAATAAATTGGATTTATTTTTGTGAAATAATTTGCAACAAAAGTTGTTGCAAATATTAGAGAAAATCATGGGATAATAATAGAATCTCATGGAATAAGAGAAGAAAGTCACCTTCCTTGCGGAGAGGGTGGAGGCCACCATTCCTACATGGAATGTCGTGGCCGTCCACTCCTCTCATGGAAGGATGCTTGCCTCCTTCCTATTTCTCCAATAGAGATTGATTTAATAAAAGTCAAATTATATTCAATATATATGATTTAATTAAATCAATTATTGTTGTGTTTTTAGCAACAAGATCATAGCCATTAAAAGAAACACAAATCTTGTGTTGTCCATGGATTGAGATCCATGGATACCAAAATATTATAAAAGGAGAGGCACTCCCTTTGCTCTTCTTTACACAAACAAGTTGGAGACAACAAATATTGCTCTCTCTCTCTCTCTCTCTCATTCTCTATATGCCCTCTCTTTCTCACACACACATTGTGGTCATCCACCATGGAGCCCTAGAGAGAGTCGCCATTGCCACAGTGTCGTTGTCATGTTGTCGGATTGTTTTCTCATGGATCTCTGTCTCCTTCAGTGCGCCTCGCTCATGAAGAAGATGACGTATCTCTTGTGACGATATCGAGAGATTCATCGCTTGTATAATCAACATGTATTGCGAGGAGCACACGTTTCATCAACATGCTCACAAACGTCTCCTCCGTTGGATCGAACTTGAGACAGGAGGTCACTTCATTTAGAGACTTTATCCAAACAACGCCTCAAGATGTAACCCTAGTTCTTGTTTGAAATTTATATGAAACAATCTGAGAAGTGTTCCTAGATCAGGTGGTTTCATCGCATGATTTTTTTTGATTCTGCTGCCTCGAGCAACTAGTGTGACTAGTCGCTCCTGATCGCATACGATGCATCCTTACGCTTCCGTGATGCGCTTAAGGATCTTACCATATCCTTCAGTAGGGATGACACGTGAGGTGATATGACTAGGACTCAATTGCAATAACAATAAACTACAGCGATCTTTTTTCACGTTTTACCAAAAGTATTCAATGAATTAAATAGATTATAAGATCAAATAAAAAATACACAAAAGTGGGGGCTATGTCAGCAATTTACCTCCCTCAAGGAGCCTGATCCAATTATTGTTGGTGTCTCACTTGTCTACGTGCCAGCTTCTCAATGGTCAATGACTGTTGATGCATGACGGCTGAGATTAGATCTCAGATCCAGATTTGATGGTGGTGGCTTCATGCATTCAAGGGGTTTCTTACCTGGGCTGCAATGCATGATCGACGGGTTCTTGAGGCAGGTGGAAGAACCAAAGATGAACTCGCTACGGGTGAGTTGGGATCTAGTGTAGAGGGATCCTCTAACCACATGGCATGCCTCCGGCTGGCTCTACAAGTTCTTGCAGCTTCAACGAAGCTCCCAAGAGCTTCGAAAGGATCCCGAGGCCACTATTACACCCTCGGATGTCGATGGCTTGCTCGCATACATGGGAGATGTTCTTGGCTTCAGATGGGGCTCAAATGCCCACTTCTAGACAGGGCAACTGCATGATAACAAAGGGGAGCACGGGGAAAATGTCTGGGCTTTTATTGGTGAAGGTTGATGGGGAATTGAGATGAAGCATGAAGGTCCGATGAAGGGCAATGTTTGGACTTCTATGGCTTGATCAAAAGGGAGTCGAGATGATATGGGTGGCTCAAAAGTTGGAGAAGCATTGGGAAAAGAAGATGGAGTGTCTGCGACGGTCGGGACAATAGTAATTACAACGAGGACAGTGGCCGGAGCTCAAGAGCTCCGGAAAGGCTAAAGTTAAAATCTAAGCTAATGCATTCATTAAGTCGTAAACTAAAATAAATAAATAAAGATGGAACTAAAAACTTTCTAAAGAGCAAAAGGGAGAATTACCTCGAGTTGCTGAAGGCCATGAGATGGGTATGGTGGGAACCTCCTCCTCTTCACTCCTCCACGCACCAAAAAACTGGATGAGATAGTTGTCACCTCGCTTAAGCCCTAGAGCATCAATGGGGGGGCAGAAACAAAGTGGAAAGGGAACCAATTTGAAGATAGAGGAGGGACTCGGTTATATACAAGGTGAAGGCCGGGAGGTCTTCTAGGAAGGATTGCGAGCGAAGGAAGAAGGAATGGGCTTGGAAATACAATCGACGTGAATCATGGAGGAACATTGAGGACAACTCATGAAGAGAGTACAAGGCCTCTATCCTTGTATCATAAGAAAAAATTTCGAGAAGAGAAGCGGGCAGCTACTTCTGACAGGTCAAGGATTGAATTAGAAGAGTTGACACAAGTCAATAGTCGGAGCCCTCCTGTTGATCTTGATGGGCCACTAGAAGACAAAATCGACTGGAAAAATACAAATAAATAAAAGTAAACTATTAAATGAATAATTTAAATAAAATATTGAAAACATTTTTTTATTTTTTATGTAGTATTTTATTATGATTTTATTTATTTTTATAGGTTTACTTATTACAAGTTATTTTTTACAAGTACATTTATATGTACATTTCCATATATATTAGGCATTTTATTTCTATTTTGTATTTTTGATTTTATTATATTATACATATAAATTATATATTTATAACTTATTTAAATAGATGTTAATATAATTTATCATATTTTTCTGATGTAATTGGTACACTTAAATAAATGTGTATACATATTTTATAGGTATAAGTATAGTATATTCATCTATGTATTTTTTATACTATTTTATTTTATTGTTTTCTTTTTAGCTTTACACTATTATAAATATGTACATACATTATAAAGAATATGTATAAAATTATAAAAAATATATATTTATAAAAATGTAAAGAATAAATAAAATGAATATTTTATTCATGTATATAGTACTGTAAGAGTCCATAAACTATGTTCCGCATCTTAATACCAAATTAAATGAACTACCTTCATTAAATATCTAATAAAAAGTTATATACAATTAAAGTAATTTTGGTGCATTTTTAGTTCATATGGAAAAGATACGGGTCTGGGATGTTTGGGTTTTGGAATTTTATTCTGAGTATAAAATGTACATTGTGAATTATCTTTGTGTGAAATCAATTTTGTTTTTTCTATGTATTATTACCTACAACTTTCATATACAAAGTTTCTTTATATAATGGATAAATAATAAAGAAAAAATTGGGCCACAAAAATGGATTATTGAAGAATACAAATTAGGGTTTAATTGTATATTTGATCCTTATCTCCCCATAGTTTATTCCTTGTCGACCAAGTCATCAAGATGCCTAGTTCTCAGAGTTTAAGGTCATAAAATACTTTTAACATTTTTATTTGTTTTTCTTTTCTTTTCTTTATTCTTTTTTTGGCTTTAAACCATGTATTTTAAACAATATTTATGCAAAAAATAATGAATGTTAATCTATGCAAAATAATTATATATACATGAATTTAGCTAGGGTTAAAGGCCAAACATGGCACAGATATAATCTAGTCCGTCCAATTTAATTGAAGTGGTACACATCATCGACCATCTGATCAAACACGTGGAGTGCGTACAAGGGCAGGATCCCAAGAGTTTTAAAGGGTTAATTTACATATAAACCCTCTAAACTTTTTGTATTTCATAAAATGATATGTAAGTATTTTAGCATGTTCAAAACTTTGTGGAAAATTGCAACAAAGTCCCTTATTTTTTTATGAAATGCAAGTCAGTCCAGTGCTAGCTCAACTCATGTGGCCCCCCACATAAGCTGGTAAATTTATATTTGTACCCATGCAACTTTTGTATTTGCAATTTAATATATAAAAATCAAGTTGACATTTAAAAGATTTGTTGTTTTTGCACATATCGCCTGCCTTTATTTTCAATTACATAAATACCTCTATTAACTTTTTTTTATTTATTTTTTTATTATTTTTCGTAAATCTTCCCATTCTCCAAAAAACTTGAAAAAATAGATGTAAAAGCATGATTAATTGTGCATGAAAGCTACATGTTTTGTTAGAATTTTCATACATTTTAATATTAATTAAAAATCAAAAGAGCATGTTTTATTTCCTATTTGACTTAAAATATAAAAAATATAAAGTCATTACTAAAAATTCTAAAAAAATTTACCTGATATTTATTATTGTATTTTATAAATACAAATAGGAAATCACAAACAATATCAAAAGAAACCCCTAAAAATCACAATCCCTAGCTTACCCCGAAAAATCAAAAAAATTTAAAAACCCCAAAAAGTGTTTCATGTCCCATATTTTAATATATACTATTTACTACATATAAAAAATAGTTTTTTTAAATTATGTCTCTATTTGCTTTGTTTAAATCTCGAAACAATTCGTCATATTTAATTAATCCATGATTTGAATTTTTTTTAAACAATAGATAAAAATTAGTGAACATTCCGAAAAAAATACCAAAAGAAGAAGTATATTTATAAACATAAAAATATTTTATTTTGTAATTGTTAACTATGTACAGCTATATTTATAATTACATACCCTATATTGTATTATATACCTATATATAGTTACATATAATTAATATTCTTACTAATTATTATAAATACCTAAATATATTTTTAATCATTTTAAGAAAAAGATTATTCATTTGTATTTTTTGATATATATATATATATATTATATACCCTATATTATATGGGAAAAATGGAGCTGCCCCCTGGAGGTAGCTAACTTAGCTCCTCCCCTCCCATTTTCCCATATTTTTTATTTTTTTTTGAAAAATAAAATCATGAAAATTCATCACTATATCGCTATATATGTCATTCAAGTTTCATGAAAAACAGACTCTTACGACCTCCATCTAGATAGTCATTTTTTAATGGTTGTAGGATTTTTTAAATCGATCATGTCTGGATGGACGCCGTAGGAGTATCTGTTTCTCACGAAAATTGAATGACATATTATAGATATATAATAATGAATTTACACGATTTTTTTTCAAAAAAATAAAAAAAACATGGGGAAAATGGGGCGGGGGGAAGCTAAGTTAGCTACCCCCTAGGGGCAGCCCCATTTTACACATATTATATATATATATTATATAGTGATATATATATATATTTATTTATTTATATTTATTATATATTAAAAAGAACAAATAAAAATCAGAAAATTATAAAAAGAAAATAAAGATTATAAAATTAAAATTTTAAAAAATATATAAAAATAAAAATTTTTAACAATAAAAAATTCCACATAAAATATAGAATAATTATTGTATAGATAAATATACAACATAATACATTATTTATTTATAAATAATAATCCTTGCTAGACCAACTTGTTCTTGAGTTCGACACCTTACCAATACTTGTCCACTATACACATTTATACGTATGATTTATAATAGATTTTGATCCACACTTGATTTTATTTCTTTTATTTATTTCTTGTGAGTTGATTGTTAAATTCGTTGGTGGTTCGTGTCCGGTCTCTTCAGTGACACTATTGGCCTCACCTTGCGAGACCACATTGACCTACACGTCTCTTAAGCATTTTAATTACAAATCAACGGGCAACCTTATTTGCCTCTAACTCATGGTGGGATCTGAGGGCAAGACTTCAACCACATTTTTGGTCCAAACCTTTCCGTCCAAGGGTATCAATATTCCTTTGGTATGTTACACACTCCGAACTTATGACCAATGACAAACTACACCGCTTCAATATATCAACGACCAATCTTTGCACACTATGCTTAATAAGTGTTGTATCCCATATTCATTGGTTGTTGGATTGCTCATTAAAAATGTTCTGGCCTTATTTAATATAACTACATATGAAAATAGTTTGGATGATTTTTTTCGGAATCCCAACCTTTTTCCCAAATTCTACCTCCTATTGGTAGATAAAGGTCAAGCGAGCATTTGTTTGGAGGTTGACTGGGAAGGAACTTCATACGAGGGCGTTTCACAGTACCTCTCATCCACCCTCACTCATCACAAAATATGTGGCGTTCCTTGTTGAGTATACAACATGACACTGACCTTCATTTCCCACAACTTCCAATGAATAGTTAACCCATTATATGATTCTTTTATTTACAACAAAGAAATGAAGGATTTGCGAAGCCCCGACCCCGAAACCATCATCATCGTGCCATGCTTAAAGGAGCTACATGAATCAACGATCCTTAGTCCATCGATCTCTATGTCTAGTTAGACATTCTTTTGTTGTCTATTTTTGACGTTTGATAGACATTTATCATTTTGGTAATGGTCTTGGTTGGATTGTCTGGTTGTACTAAATGACGGCCCTCCTACGACCTGGTTTTCAATTTCTACTGTCTTGGAACTTTGGCATGTGTAGGGTATATCTCTACCTTTTCATGAATGAATGCATTTTTAAAAAAAACTATAAATGAGCATAATATTTTGAGGATTTAGACAGTCGACAACTTCTTCCGGGTCATTTTTGTAGGCCCTGCAGTATGCTCAACGATCTGGTGATGTACAACTCCTCATCACCGACCTCTTCTTAACATAATCACATGGTACCTCTTCATCCTTATCGGACAAGGGAGCCTTGCTAATACATGGTAATTGTTGTACCTAAAATCCACCAAGGAAAGTTGGTCCTTCCAGGAGTAAGTTCGCAAGATAAATTATAACTCGATCATCAGGGCCTTTTCGGATTGCCTATCTGTCCCTCCAATAAGGTTAGATAAATGTGAGTCTCTAACAAACACAATCTTTTTGGGGATCCATGCAGATGGATAACATGTTGAATGTATACCTTAGCCAAATCCACTAATTTGAAACTCATATGAATCGGATGGTTGTCTAATTTGATTGGGACCTTATGTATTTTTAAGATGCAAAACGAAAATTGAATTTGAATCAGTGATAGGGGTATCTCGAGTTGGACTTTTATACATACACATCAGAAGCTGTCCGATAAGGTTGGTAACTCAGATTTGATTAGTTTAACTAAAATACAGCACTCGCACGTAAATATTTGGGCTTGGTGCATGTTCGGATTGGGTACCCCATAAGAAAGTCCAAAACCAAACCCCTATCTTCATGGATAATGAGCTTTACATGGATGGATTTTGAATCTCTGAATGGAGTCAGATATCCAATGGGCAAGCTGATATCCTAATAAAAAATCCTTCTTCCATCATACAGCAGAAATGGTTCTCAGACAAAATACAAAATTCTATACTGTAAAGGAACAACAATGCAAGTAAAGTTGTCTCCAATGTGGGCATTGCGTCGTCACCTAATCAAAATCTCCTCTATTATTATTATTATATATTATAAATTATAATAGAATAGAATGGAAAGAGAGGAAGTGGGGGCGAGAGTTTAGTGGCTGCTGATGTGTAGGAGTGTTTTGTGGAGTTTTGAGGGCTTCTCTCCCATGGGTGCCTTCATGGTCGGATTCCTACACTCCCTTGTCGGGATGTGGTTTTACACGCCAGCCACACACCCAGTGGAGAACCCATCCGCACGATATTCCCCCGTCCTCTCCATCAAATCCAATGAACTTTATCTGAGCACCCGTGCGTGTCTGATTAATCTTGGCAGCTACCACCCAGCCCTAGAAGGACAGATTTGATTGTATGTTTCGTTTATGGATTGAGAGAATATATATCAGTGCATGTTTCTTTAGTAGATCCAGAGAATGTGGGTGAAATTCCATGCACCTGCCCCCCTCCAAAGGTCTGGAAACTGAAGCAGGAGCTTCAACGTTGTTGAGTACTAGAGATAAAAGAAACAGATGAAAGGAAATTAAAAAATGGCCATTCTAGTAAAACGAACACATCTCCAGTGATCCTTAGAATGTTAACTCATATTTTTCAGCCGAATATCATAATTTGAAGTTCAAATTTGTCGGACATATTTGTTACTACATCGTTATCGATTAACCATAGATCAATTATATAGCATCCATTATTATCTTTTCAATATTCTTTTCCTTCTAACTAATCATTGCTAATGTGGAGAGAAGCATCTACATTTCTTTGTGATAAGAAAAATTCCTTTGAAAGTCAAATGAAAGTATAACAAAACAATTATGACACATGATATGCTCTATGTATCAGAATATTGCCATGTGAACCATAGATATGTGCAGAGAATGACAGCAACAGAAAATGAAAATATTAAGGTGGATGTGTGGTCATAAATGAAAAGATCGAATTCAGAATGATACGATTAGAGGGAAAGTTTGTGTAGCTCCAGTAGAGGATAAGACGAGAGAAAATTGTTTAAGATGGTTTGGTCATTTTCAAACGAGGTCGGTTAATGCACAAGTTAGGAAATGCGAGATTTAGGAAGTTGAGCCAGGTAAGAGAGGGCGAGTAATGCCCAAGAAGTGTTGGAATGAGACCTGTTCGGAGGAATTTTAGTTATTTGGATTTTAGCTCAAGACATAATAGATCTGATGTGAGTAAAAAAATCCATATAATCGATCCTACTTAATTACGGGGCAAGGCTTTGTTGTTGGGAACTAATATTGCTAAAACCAACGGTGATGTATGTAACTATAAAATAGAAAGATAATAAATAGTTGTTAAATTAATAGATCCTAGTAACATAACAAGTAAATATAATATTCACTGTGACTTTGAAGAATCAATGATACATTTAAAATAGTGAATAATATTCATTGTCATAAACACTTGAAATCAAATGATATGTAGCCATCTTTTTTAAAGATATTTGCTTCTGTAAACTAACTTCGTCAATGTAGATGGCAAACTCTATACATGGATTAGAAGCTCAAAGGAAAAGGGGAGATATGATACGTATGATAAGGTTCGGTTTATGCTCAGTTTATCTTATCAATAATTACTGTGAAGCAATCTGCATGCCACGAAAATGTGTCTATCGATAATACCGTAAAACCAGAATCAATAGGAAATAATATATACGAAGATACCTGCTCTAGCAGGAAGTCAACGACCATAGGACTAGTTCTTTAGATACAGTAATTTAATGAACAACTTATCTGCAATCTGCGCCACAATTTTACAGTACTTGTGAAACTATGCACCTGTTTCGTCAATCTTATGTTGAAACGTGACCAAGTTTTAGCACTATAGAGACGAGAAAGAATTAGATCCTGTCAATGTACATTGAAACACGATAGCAACAACGACTGCTACAAACACCACTGAAAGCTATACCATCATGCATTAGTCCACACGGGTTCACCAGCAACTGCACTATATTCTGGAACATATGCATCATGCATGAACCACTTTTCAATGAGCTCGGATCCTCTTCTGTTACAGCAGGTGTGGTACAGCGGAGGGCCGCTCAGAGCACGAAAAGTGCCACCATAACAGTGAAATCGTGTGCGCCACTCGATAGTGATCGAGCGGCCCTCCTTAAGCCCTCCATAACCTTGACAACAAGACCTTAATTCCAGAAGTCAATCTAACGTATAATCAATGAGTCAATCTAACATGTAACAAATGTAAGGATGCAAGAAATAGGGCTGAAAATCTACTCACTTAATATACATTACATAAGATGTGATTGGCGTGCACGTACTGACTTGCACTTGGCAAGCACATGTGCTCGACCAGCTGTGGATGATTACAGGGGTTACACATGTGCTCGCCTGGGCTGCTCGCCAATTTAAATTTTGAAGCAAGGCTCTGGAGCGCGTGTGTTAAAATATTGGCGAGTGCTTGGATTATACATGTGCTCACCCAGAAAGTGCTCGACATTTGAAATTCAAGGCACAGCTCGGACGGACGCGTGTCAATATCTAGGCGAGTACAAGTGGAGCACTGGCGTGAGTGTGTTCGCCAGTGTCTGTAAATTGAATGTCAATACACTTCTTCTTCCTCATTCTACACGTGTTTCTCCACAAATCCCTACATTCGGTGATTCGTGCTCCGCCCTCCTTGCCTCCAACGACCCACATTTGGGTCATTCAATCAAACGCACATCATACTTTAGGTATATTCCTTCATCATTTCTCTCGTTTTTTAGCATTTCATTACATATCATTTATGTTTGGATAGTTTAGGATTTTCATATTTTTGATAGGTTACTTTTTATTTTATATATTCCTAGTGCTTGAACATGTTGTTTATGCTACATACAACTTGATTAATATATAGTTGTTGTTAGCTTTGATGATGGTTGTCTAATATAGATGGAAATTCATATGCATGTCAGGTGTATGATGAAATACCACAACCAATAACATGACTAAATTTGTATAATAAAGTAGAATATTGAATGCCCTTGTCATTTTTAAGCTTGTTAGTATATATTGTTGATGATTTATGAAAATTATAAAGGATGGGAATGTCATTCTGTGATAGTGTATTATTGTACTTAAATAACATTATGTATACTATTAATATGATGAAATAACTTGGACATCGATAACGTAGAATGTTAATTATATTACGCTTGACATGTATTACATTATGTAGCCAATTAGGATTAGTTTAGGTGAAAACTCTTTAATATGAGTCTATTTATGTCTATATGCAAAAAAACATACTCATATAGAGAGTAGTTAACGAGAGAGATGAGGAGAGAGGGAGAGAATATGTGAAGGTTGGATGAAGAGATATATATGGAGAGAGGGGTGTAGATATGCTTTGATGAGGTGGCTAGATGGAGGGGTTCATTATTTAAATTAAATATAATAAATTCTCTATGTAATAATTAAAATTAGGAAATATATTTAATTTAATTATTTAATAATTTAGAATTTACTTCCATTATAAAATTATATAATTCCACTATTTTGTAAATTGTCTACAAATACTTTTAAATATAACTTAAAATTAAACTAATATAAATACTATTGTGGAAATATAATTCATTAGTTTGTTACATATATATTATAATATATAAATAGTTTTATAACAAACTTTTATAGATATATTTGTATTTTATAGTGATAATAATAATAGTAATAATAATAAATTTTAAATGATGAAGATTCCTTTTAGTCCTAACAGGGAAATAATTTAAATCTAATTCAATAAATCATAAAAATTTTAATCAAAGAATGGTAGAGTCATGTACGTCGTTTAACAAACACCAGTATTTATGTTGTGATAATTTTATTATCGCATTAAATTCTAGTTATTATGACCAAATCTATCACAATATCTTTTAGTTAGGTAGGTAATAAGGCTAAAACATTAATTTATTGTTATATCATACAAAATAATTCATACATAGTGCATCCCTCCACACATGTAGTGTATGGCCTGATGACACGAGAATCAATGCAGTCGAGATGTGTAAATAATATCACAATAGTCATTATTCTCAACCACTCGAATTGGTCAACGAGAAAAATGATTTTAAACCACTCGAAAAAACAAGAAATTCAATGAAAGCAAATATAAGCGTTTCTCGCTATTCTTTTTACCTCTTATAGCAGTTTTCGCTATCCTTTTTACCTGTTATAGTGATCAGGGTCGAACACAAGGAGCACGATTTAAAAACCCAGTAGCCAAATTTCGAAAATGATTTTTAGTGGTTTTTAAATTTTTATTTTTTGTATTTTCAAAACAAGCACAAATGATAAAAATACATAACACCACACTTTTTTTATTTTTTAGATTAATAAAAAATACTCAGAAAATTTAAAAGCAAATGTTTTTTGTGTTTTGTATATTTTAAAATATTTTTGATAATTTTTTTTCAAAATTTTTTGATGTTTTTGTGATTTTCTAAAATCAAACAGTGGAAAATTAGGGATACAATGCACAATCAAGAATATTTTGCAACTTAAAAATACTTTAAGTGCCCAATACTCCTGGAAATTATTTTTAATATAAAATACAAAGTAATATCTACATTCAGAGACTAAAATCAGAATTTTATAATTTTTATACAATTTTCTACATTTTTTAAGATTTTTCATTTTTTGCAATTTTTTAGAGTTTTGTAAAAGAGGTAATGCACAAAAATTAGTCAGAAATTAAAAGACACCAAAATATACCTACACTATTTTTTTTGAAATTTTTAAGTAATTTTTATGATTTTTCAAAGTTTGGGCAGACAAGAAGACATTGTTTTTTATTTTTTAAAAATAGAAAATGAAAATAAAATACAATGAAATTTATATATAATGTAGAGGAATACAACAAGAATACACACAAATTTTGAAGAATTTTTTTGAGCAATAAAAAGATTTATTTCAGTGTAAGAAAAGCCAATAAATAGTCTGGAAACTAGGGACTGAAAAGTAATTATTTTAAGTTTTTACAATAATATTTAACAAGAAATAAACTAGGGTCGGAAATGGCAATTTACCCAATGGGGGATAGTGCCCTGCATGTGACTTGAATCTGGTGGAAGGATCGGCTTTTTGCAAAATTTCAGAAATTGTTGGGGTCTTTTCACAATTTTAAGGACCTTTAGGGGCTTGGATGTAAATTTTCCAATAGAATTTTTTAATTCAAAAACCCCTCTAGGGCTTCCCATGTTTTAGTTCCTTCTCAACATGATGGGGGGGGGGACAGGGATGCCTACTTCTTCTCCTCCAGATCGGAGGTGCTTCTTGCAGAGGCACGACCGCTGTGAAGTGGGGTTGCGTTACTGGTCGAAGAAAGCTGAGTGCCTCGCGAGGGAGGCGGCAGTTCGGTGACGTCGACGAGTGGAAGCGCGGTCGAGGAAAAGCGACGGGTGGCGGCTGGACGTCGCGGGAGGCCGCGTGCGCGCGGGTGGTGAGACGCGGGCGCCGTTGTGTGGAGGAGGCGTTGGGAGGCCGGTGGAGGTGCTTCTTGCAGAGGCGCGGCCGCTGTGAAGTTGGGCTGCATTGCTGGTTGGCGGAAGGTGGAGTACCTTGCGAGGGAGGCAGTGGGGTAGATGCTGCGGAATGGCGCTGCCTGGCGATGGTGTTCACGCCCAGGCGAGGCGGTGACGGAACTCAGCGGGGGGCACGGGACCTAGACGGAGATCCCCCGCACGATCAAAGGTAGGGGCGTTGGAAGGAGGCCGGGCGGCGCAGGCGGGGCACCGCTGGGGTGCTGCTGGTTGGGCGGACTGGGCGGCGCATCTGCGGCGGTGGTGGCGAGGCGTCGCCTAAGGGAACTCCGCGACCCGTTGCAATTTTTTTATTTTTTGTTTTTATGTAATCAGAGATAATAAAGAAAAGTTTTTTTAATTATTTTTTTATGAAGAAGAAAATTTAAACAGTGACAAATATTTATATATATATATTACTTGCAAAACAAATATTAGAGATAAAAATAAATGTTTTTAATTTTCCCTGCTAAAATAAATGTCAGATAAACAGGAAAAACTATTTTATTTATTTTTTATTTATACACAATAATGGGATGCGTGAACAGGCAGATCTTGCGATATGGAAGAAAGATCTGTATCTCCGATCACCGTGCATTGTCGGAGGTGATAGGTTGTGCGAGGTAGAACGTGAATACGTAGAGATCGAGAAAATGGTATATAAAATCGGTGTCGGACGCAAATGTGTGTGGTGACGATTTTTTTGTGATTTTTAAGATCTAAAGACTAATAAAATGTGAGCAAATGCAACCTACGATTTATCCTAGAGAAAAAGACAAGAAATAAAATTGGCTCTCACCTTGGATTCAGAAATGCCATGAAGGCCTCGATGAGGGCCGACGCGCTGTCACTGGACGGCTCGGAGGCTAGGAACCCTTCTTCAACAAGACGGCTCTCGGAGATCGGGCTCCTTTCCACCAATGGTTGATCAGGAGGAAATGAGAGAGGGGGAGCCCATTAAAAAGAGGAAGAAAATTAAAAAAGGAAGGTATATAAAATAAGGAAAGTAATTAGTGGTTATTTAAATAAATAAAATAATTAATTAGATAAATAAATTAATTAAAAACAAAATTCGGATTTAACTAATTTTAAATAATTAATTAATTTACAAAAATTAATTAGCCACCTTAATGGTGGCTATTTAAGGCATAAAATCAAATCTTTACATAAAAGGTAAGTTTTCAAATCAAATAAAGAATTAAATAATTAACTCTAAATACAATTTTCGTAATTAAACTAAATTAATTAATTAATATGAGATATTTTATTT
This sequence comes from Ottelia alismoides, assembly GCA_037367405.1. Taxonomy (NCBI): domain Eukaryota; kingdom Viridiplantae; phylum Streptophyta; class Magnoliopsida; order Alismatales; family Hydrocharitaceae; genus Ottelia; species Ottelia alismoides. Next base: position 126,400 of record JAZKJV010003353.1, on the reverse strand, counting down.
TTTAGTGGATTTTATAACTGGAAATTAGTTGTATACACATATTATGTACAAATAATACATTATACATATGTAAAAATAAGGAAATAATTTTAATATCTTTTTTTATTTTTTATTTTTTAATTATAAATTTTATTTTATTCATAATAAAAATATTATTTAAAATTATGTACTATTAAAAAAATATGAACAATTATACAAAAATGTAAGTGGTCAAACTACACAAAACACTCCAGAAAACATACTTTTTAACCATAACTCCAAAAATTATGAAAGCGCAACCATTAGAAAGATAATTTAATTTAGAGTGTAATGGAAGTGATTTTGATTCAATTTGAGTTCATATCGAGCTGGAATTGGTGTTTCAATTATCGCTTTGCGGCTTTTTCTGAGTGTAATTATTGGAAATATGTACATTATTTTACTTTGGCAATTATTTTTATTATTTACAACATATTTTTATTAACAACTTTTATTTACAAAAATAATTAATTTGAGCTCAAATTATGTACAATCAAAATAGTCCACGTTTTATACAAATATACCGGAAAAATATTTACAAACTATTTTTGGATTTTTGAATTGCTGACCCTATCTCCCCCTACTTTCTTCCTGGTCGATCAGGTCGAGTCTTGACCTTCTCTCAGGGTTTGGGTCAGTCTGCATTTATTGCATAAATACGTCCTTTATTTTTCTTTTATTTTTCTTTTATTTTTCTTTATTCTTTTATTTATGTACAAAAAGTGTTAAAAATGCATATTTAACAAATGCTTGCAAAATGGTAATTTTATGCAAGTAATGGATATTTACAGGTATTTGATTAAGGAAATGAGGATAAAATAAAAGAACAAAGGCGATGAATCATGGATTCATCATGGCCTTGCATACCGAGAGGCGTGCGAAACACATTGGAGGATTTCATCACCTCTATATGTGTTATATTTTTAAAATTTTTCACAATACTATTAGACTCACTTCAGGATGAGATATCTCAGTCTAATTGTTGCAGATTTTGATGCGTGCTGGTGGATTTTTTTTGCACGTACACATCCAATAACTATCATTCCAATACCTAATTAGGCACTAAATTAGGATCATATTTTTCATATTCTCATCATTAAGCAACCAAATATATGTAAATGCTCGGTCAACATAAATGAATAAATATTTTAAGATCATTTTATAGTCTCCTTTGTAGCATGTATAAATGTATGGCGTAAAGTGATCTTAAAATATTACATGTATGTTGACTTTCCTTAATTCAAAGTTCCCGGACTAAAGGGGTCCATAAGGATTCAAACCGTATTATAAGGCTTTTAGGCAGCTAAGTTGGAAAGGAAACCCTCATTTCAGGAGAGGTAGTATTGGTTCCACATGAGTCTAAAAGCGGAAGAGTCTCAATAGGCCATTTTTGAAGCAGAAAAATTGATGGTTAGTTTTTTATTTTTAAGCAATTTGAAATATACATTACAATTAATTCTTCTAATTTTGTTCAATTTCTATTTCAGGATCATTATTTGGCACTATCTACAGAAAAATGGGGTGAGACTTCTAATAGTGAACAACCATCACTGGATAAAGTAATTTGGAAATAGGTATAGAACAATATTATTTTATTTTATTTTATTTTTTAATATATCTGCATATTACGCAATAAAATTTTTATTAGGTGTTGGAGGAGATGGATGTTATGGCGAATCAAAAGCAGACACTTGATGGTCTTCCTCCATATTATGTGGAGGAGCATCGTCAATCGTATTCTTCTTATGGTCATCCATCATATTCACAACCACAATCATCATAGTCATGACCATAGATAGTGTCGTAGATGGTGATGATCGTGGAGAAGGCGACGAAGCTCCTATAAGAGTTTACGGCATACATGTAAGTATTCTACTTAGAACGAGTAATAATTTCATAGTTCTCTATCTTCACATGCATATCTTATATATATTTTCTTAATATAGGTCACAAGAACGTTCATCTCAATATGAGGAGATTGATTCAGATGATAAGGAGGAGGAGGAGCTAGGTTTAAGGATAATGAGAAGGAGAAAAGAAATCAAAATTGAGTTTGATTTCAAAGATTTTTAGATCAAAGAAGAAATTATTGTTGGGTTTTTTCTTGTGTAGTTGTTGATATTCAAGCTAGTCTTCACATTTATAGAAACTTTGATATTAGATACAATTGTACTTGAATATTAATATAACTAGAGAACCTTTAGACCATCTACTTATTGTTTGCGTGAATTTGACTCTTAAATATTATGCATTTACATATAATGAAGTTCTATATGAACTTATATGTTTAGTTTGTAAGTATGTTTATATATATTATGTGAGTTTTATAGGTACAAGTTAGTAGGACAAGTATAAGAGGATGTCAACTAGAGGGCATATTACAGGTACTTTCTCAACTTTCAGAAGTACCAGCAGTAGTTTCTCGACAGGTTTTACAAGTTTGACGGGGTGTCTAACACCCGTTGAACCTGTATACATTTTTTTAGCTCTATAAGTTGGGCGAGCACATGTGCTTTCCCGGGGCTCATAGTCCGCCCACCCTATTATGTGGGGGCGAGCCTTCTTGTGCATGTCCATAAGGCGGGCGAGCACCTAGCATACATAGGTGCTTTCCCGTTTGCCCTTGCAACAGGGCTACCTACGAGCACACGTTGGGCGAGCACATGTGCTCACTGGATATGTGGGCATGCACATTGCGTGCATATAACATGCACATGACAAGCCACAATGTGCACTTTCTTTCTTTTTTTTTTTTGAAGTGATAGAAGAAGAAATGGATAGGAATCTAGCCTAATTTAGTGTATTAGGAATAACAAAATAAGTCACATGATGAAAAGAATTTTTGAATCATATCAAAGATTATGATAAAATGGTTTTATAGTGGTGAATTTTTATGATGGTTCTATATCATCCAAATGTTAAATGTGTAATAATGAATTCCTTTCGTTGCATAACTACAAATTACATTTTTTAAGAAAATAATCAAATTCATTCTTCCGATGAACATGAAGCGTAACATCCTGAACCTAGCACCGTGACTTTTCTAATATGTGAGAAGGATTGTGGTGATGCCTCGAACCTTTGTACTGACATAAAATGAAAATGTAACAACAATTCTATTGCCAATGAGTTGTTGCCATAGTTGTCGTCCCCACAATTCTATGACAAATAGTCTGTTGCCACAACTCTTTATGGCAACAATTCCATTACACAGTTTTATCGCCCTAGTAATATATCAGGGATTTAGCAATAGATACAAAAGCTAGTTATCTGATCTCATTGACATTCACCCATAATTTCAAAAATCACTACAAACCTTGAATTTGGCTTACCAAATTCAAAAACCATGCCGCATTTTCAGACAGAATTTTTTTGCATTAGCTGAATTAACTTCTTTGCTCTGGCAACATAAGAATAAAGTGAAAAAGTTGTCTCGATTGTTTCTGAGATTTAAATACAATCTTTGGCCTTCCAACAAGCTTTGATATCCTCTTAATTAAGACCAATGATAACATAATAGTTAAGTAAGAAAAAGTTTTCAGATTACCAGATTCCAAGATCACAACAATACGACACATGTTGTCAATCTAGAGAACATTACTATAAGCAAAAATTTGTAAAGATGCATCACCATACTTGATTTTTACAAAAAGTCTAACTTCTATAAGCATTCCTAACATTATATCTAGCTTATTTACTTGGTCAAAGGCTGCCACTACTAATCCCCATCCGTTGCAATTGCGGTCACATTAAGTTTAGCGTTCTATTTGTTATTCTTGGCAGTTTTGGTTAAGCATCGTATAGAAAAGCCACTGTCATTATAGTTGTTGAAAAATGGTCAATACATATACGGTTGTTACATGACCGCCATATAAATCCTTTAAGAAAATGACAACCATTTTAGTTGTCGTATGTATAACTGCTCTATTATATGCGGTGATTGCTCCGACCTCCGTATATGAAGGGACTGAAAAAATAGCAGTTGCTAGCAGATGATGTTTTCCACTTTGTTCCATGAACTCACATGAAAAATGCAATATATATAGGGTTAAAATGCCCATGCAGCATTCAAGAGCTCCATGGCTCACAACCACAGTTTCAAATCTAAATTACATAATCAAAAGTATAAAATTCAGTCACATATGCATATATTAAAGATTAAAATGTATGTTACATACAATATATATGGATAAATTCTAATATAAAATTCCCAACATAGTCATACTAAGCTAATAGAACTAACATCATAGATCCTAAGCACGGGTAGGGAGCAGGTCGTCATAGTGGTCTCGACGTGTGGTAATCATCCCTAACCAAGTGGTAAATAATTGTCGAAGTTGAAATCGCTAAAGAGAGATACGATTAACTAAACGAAAATCAACAAACATTGAATCGGAGTTTGTTTCACTATTTATTTTACCAGGCAAATGTTCTTAGGTCGAACACAAGGAGGCATAAAATCACGCTCGTGAATTTTCAAGTGAAGACATTATTTTTTCATGATATTTTTATCCTTCTTTATTTTTATTCTTGAAATCAAGAAAACTCTTTTTAAGATTTTTATTATTTTTTAAACTATTTTATTTGATTTTCATTTTCCAATTTTTATTTTATTTTCAAAGGAATATTTTGCAAGCAATTTATCTACAATATAGTAAGTTGAAATAATAGAAAAATAGTGATATTATATATTAGAGAAATCAACTCGAGCAGTAGGCTCAAGCAAGAGAGGAAAATGAAAAAAATTAGATAAAGGATCGAGAAATTAAACTCGTGATGAAATCATTAGAAAATATGGCAAAATAAAATGTCAAAAAATATTTTGATGAAAGAATAAGGTCTCAAGTATACAATGTTCACAATAGTCCAAAAGTATTGTGTAAAAAAATATAAGAGAAAAGATAAAGGATTCTTACAATTAGGTCCCTGGTCAGCGACCTAATTGCAATTAAGCTATGGAGTTATTCACATTTAGATCCCTACTCAGGGACCTAAATGCGAACATTCTTCTTTCAAAAGATGCGACTGAAATTTGGAATACTACATGGATGTCTTTGTAAAATTTCCATTGTTTGGTGAATTAATAATAGAGATTAGAAGGTAGTCATACAATCTAGACCGACTGTGGTTGCCACGTATCGAGAGCCTGCACTTCACGTTCTTGCGGCTTGTTCTTCCCCTTTCCTCGAACGACATTGATAGATCTTTCTATTTGCATTCTTTGACAAAGATTGGACGAAGCACGACTTTGGCGGACTCCAATAGGGCCAGAAGGAGAGCTCCTCTCTCATTCGAGCTCACCTATGGAGAGTGGAGGTCCAGGAAAGTGTCAGCTAGGGTTTGATTCCAACGATGAATCGTTGCTCTGTAATCACTCGATGGCAAAGATATAATGGCCTCTAGATGATAATTGAAAGTAAACGCACTCCAGAAGGTGATGATTACCTACAAGTGATTTGCAATTACTCGATTCTCAAAGGAATCGGCCAAAATTGTTAGATGTTCTTGAAGTTATATGATGGGTTCCAGGAACAGTGAAATGGAAGTGGAATTGGTTGAAATTGGATCAATCTAACTGATTAATTTAAAGTGTGATTCAAAGATGAAGATATATATGATCTAATTGCGTGATTAAGTGCTCTAACTTGACATAGAATCTGATGAAATAGAAAAGAGAGCGAAGTGGGTTACCTGGAAACGAAGGGTATATGACCATTTTTCGTCGCTCGATGGGGCAGCCTTTCGGAGCTTGACTGCGCACGAGCCGTTGATGCAAGGCGTGGAGGCCTTGGAATTACTCTCCGTCAAAATCTCTTCCACACTGTGGCTGCTCCTCTGCCATCTGTCCCTTGAGGTGGAAGCGGCGAGGCTTGGAAGTTGGAGGGTTCCATCAGATAGACTAGACTTGAGAAAGTTGGTTAAAACTGATGATCTTAGGATCAATAAATAGAGGAATCAGTGGTTAGTTGGATTAGATCTTAGGGCTAACGTGTGTGAGGGTGGTTAGGAGTATATGATCAATTGTTTAGATGGACGATCGGGTAGAGAATGTGAATGGCAGAAATGAGTGAAGAAGGCCCCGTGAAAAAGAAGGGAACAACCTCTTCTTGAAAAAGAAGGCTCTAGGTGCTGACACGTATCAGCACCTGATAGGCCAGGAGATTAAATAGATTATGATTTAACTAATAAATAATTTATAGAATTATTTTAAATAGATATAAAAAGGAAAATGTAGATAATTAAATTACCTAAATTATAAAATAACTTATTTAATAAATATTAAATATTTAACAAAATATAAATATTAGATTAATAACTAGGTATATGGAATACTTAATAAGTAGACTTTTGATTTATTATTTAATAAATTAGTAAATAACATAATATTTTTATATTTTATTAATTAATAGAACAGTAAAAGGGATATATGTGATTTTTTATGAATTTTAGTAAATTAATTTAAATATACAAATATTTATAGGGATAAATACAACATCTTAAATTCATTAATAAATTAGGGTTCCTGGTTTATTTAAAATATGAAATGGTGTCAAAACATTATGAAATAATTCATGGGAAAAAATAAAGAATCAAGAAATAATTAAAATTATAAAATCATTAAAACTATAAATAGTGTATTCTGAAGAAAATAAATAGCACAGAAACCTAGTTGACATTAGGTCCCAAAAACGAGTTTTCACAAATGGACTTCGATTTTAGTGAAATCATCTTCATTAGTTAGACAATATTATTTTATGAACTTTAAAGGTGAGTAGAAGGAAATTCGAGTTTGTATGAGAAAGTTATGATGTTCGGAAGTTGAGAATTTGACAATTTGAAAGTTAGATTTCTTAGGCTATATACAAGATGATATTTGTAATTTATTTTTATATTTTTCTATACATTTTTAGAAATAAATAGGAGAAATGTTTGATGATGAATATGCTTAAATGAATTAACTAAAAATCTTCAAAGTTTTGTTATTTTTCTGATAATTAATTAATAGTGTGTAGAATGTATAATTATTTATTTTTGTAATTTTCTTCCTTTATCTCCCCCTACCTATTTGTTTGTTGACCAATCCATGCTGACTTAGTCTCGGGGGTTAGGTTATATAAATATATCCTTCAGCTATATTTATATTTTATAAGTCATATTATACATATATACATATTTACAATCCGCCTCTCCTTTTATTCCCTTTCTTTTTATTCTTTTATTTATTTACATGATTTTAGTGCATAAAAGGTATTTTTATTCATGAATGAAGTTTTGTTAAGAAATGGAAATCAATGGATATTTACATGTATTTGTTAAGGGTTTTAAGACAAAATGCAGAAAGAATGTTAATGAATCAAGGATTCATCAACCCCCTATACTTAAACTTTGCGAGTCCCTTATCAAACACTTATTTGAAAAATAAGGGAACGATAAAGAAAGTTAGAATGAATTTGTTTTCCTAAAGTAATTTTTGAGAATAGAGAAAGGATAGAGTTTTGTCAGGCCTAAAACAAACATTTTGTCGGAGCCTTAACTAGGATTAGAATTTTAATCTCAACAGTCCTCAAGTTCCACAAATCCTTATTTAGGTTGACCTTAACATCCAGCTCAGATCCGCTTATCCATATTGCTAGCTCTGTCTATACCAATAATACACTCACATTGGTTCCTCATCCAACTACTCTTTCCTCGAAGAGGGGGGTATTCCCTTTTAAGGTCAGGTCGTGTTGTGTCCACAATCGAATAGAGAGAGAACATAGAAGAAAGAGAAGAGAATTGGAGTGCGACCAGTTGATGAATCCATGATTCATCACCTTTATTCTTTTATTTTAGTTGTATTTCCATAGTTAAATACATGTAAGTACCCACTAATTTCATAAAATTACCATTCAACATGCATTGTTAAATATGCATTTTTAACATTGTTTTTATTCAAATAAAAGAATAAAGAAGAAAAGAAAAAGAAAAGAAAGTAAAGAAAAATATAGGATATATTATGAAATAAATACAGGCTGACCCGAACTCTGAGAGAAGGTCAAGACTTGACCTGATTGACCAGGAATAAAGCTGGAGGAGATAGGGTCTTCAATTAAAAATTCAAAAAAAATCATTTGTAAATATTTATTCTTTGTATATTTGTACAAAACCTACATGATTTTATTTATATACAAATTGACCTCAAATTAAATATTTTTCTAAACAAAAATTGTAAATAAAAATGTTTTGTAAATAATAAAACTAATTGCAAAGTAAAATCATGTATAGAGTAAAAGTACCCACACTCAGAAAAAGTAATAAAGTGATAATTGAAAGATCATTTCCCATTCCATGCATACTCAATTCTAATCAATCTCACTTCCATTATACTCTAAATTAAATTATCTTTAAAATGATTGTGGTTTCATAATTTTTTAGTTACAGTTGAAAATTCGGTTTTTTGGGGTGGTTTTTACAATTTAACTAGTTTTTATTGTATTTTTGTACATATTATATTTTTAATAATTGTAAATATTTTTCACAGTAATATAAAGTAAATAATTTATTTAAAAATAACTTTTTCTTGCATATAAAATTATTTCCTTATTTATACATGAGTATAATGTACTATATGTGTATATTATTAGTATATAACTAATTTCCTTGTATAAAAAACACCCAAAATTTAATTTCTAACATTAATTAATTAAATTAATATATTTACAAAATTTTAATTAAATTATTTAATTATTTGATTTGAAAAGCTACCATGTATATAAGATTCGATTTTCTACCTTAAACAACCACCATTAAGGTGGCTAATTAATGTATGTAAATTAATTATTTTAATTATTTTATTTAATTACGAATTTTATTTTTAATTTATTAATGTATTAATTATTTAATTTTATTTATTTAAATAACCACTAATTATCTTCCCTTTTTTATACATGTTTTCCTTTTTTGGATTTACTCCTCTTTTTATTGAGCTCCTCCACCCTCATTTTCCTCTTGGATCAATCTTTGGTGGAGAAGGAGACTTGTTCCTGAAATTCCGTCAGTCGATAGAGGAGCCCAGTCCCCTAGTCGTCCGGTGATAGCGGACTGATTATCGTTGAGGCCATCATGGCGCCTACCTCTCTCAGGTTAGATCCACTTTATTTACCGTTTTTTAGATTAATTCAAGGTGTAATCTGTAGTGTTTAATCGTAGCTAATTCTCCATCCTGATTTGATCCATCCCTGAATCTGATTTTTCATCTCACATAGATATCCCTACATTTCACGTTCTATCTCTCACAACCTCTCACATCCGATCATGCAAGTGGTCGGTTCCTCGAATCTATCTTCCATTTTGCTGGATCGGCATCCACTCACGTTTTTTTCGTGTTTGAATTTTCATGCCTGAGCTGTCGTGCTCATATCCTTGTTTTTGTTTAAAAAAAATAAAAAAATAAAATAAAAAAAAACTATATATTTCAAATTTTATCTCTATTATTTGTTTTGCAAGATAAATAAAAAATTAAATAAAAAGGATAAAAATTAAAAAATGAGAAATAATAAATATACATTTTCAATACATCTCCTACAGGTTCAATAAAAATAAAAAAATGGGCATCATCCCCACACCGCTGCACCACCGAACTCATCCTTTCTCCTCGCCGACCGATACCACGCGCGACCACCTCCAAGCATGGTCATACCTTCTGCCTACGTCGCCAGGAGCGCCGCCGCGCAGCACCCATAGCCACCAATGTCGCCCCACGTCCATCCCCATCACCTCCTCTCCTCCTTGCAGACCACCGTGCCACCATCTCCGTCATGCACCCACCGTGCTTCGACCACCGCCTGCGATGCCCCATCATCATCGATCACTTGTGAGACTGGTGCCGTCCATCGACCACCGAAGGAGTCCTCCACATGATCTCCTCTCAGCAGCCGCCATCTTTGAAGCCACCCTCGAGAAAAACTTGGAAAATTACCAAAAACATTTTAATAATTATAAAACCCAAAAATATTCTTTGAAATTTTTGAAGCATTTCTAGCTATTTTGAAAAAAATACAAAAAGAGTGTGGTGTGTGTATTTTTCTTCCCTTGTGCATATTGTTCCTTATTTGAAAATAAAAAAAATGAAAAATAAAAAACCACTAAATTTCATTTTTGAAATTTGACTACTTGGTTTTTCAATCATGCTCCTTGTGTTCGACCCTGGTCACTATACCAGATAAATTAAATAGCGAAGACTGCTTACATTACTTTTCATTCATTGATTTTTTGGGAGTGGTTTTATATATTTTTCTTGTTGATTATGCTTGGTGATTCGGGTCACAACGACCCTTGATTATTTGCATACCTAACCAGAGTTGCCATTCAAGTCATCAGAATGGCACCATTGTTGGGGAGCACAGCTTTGTAGTCATTTTTTCAGTTTTATTTCATTTTATCTCTATGTATTATAATTGTTCTCTTATCATCTCTAGTTTCACTTTTTGTGCGAGGAACCGCCGGTGTACGATTCAAATTCTTTAGAGGGACCAACATAGGAAGAGGAGTAGAGGAGCAGAATACAACTATTCTATTTAGAGAATTTTTGTTAATAATTGTAATAATTTAGGATTATTCTGTACACTTGGACATTTGGACACATGAACTATTTGGGGTCTATTTCGCTGAGTATCTGTGTACTCGGGGGACCTCACTGTTGTTTTCCATGGTTTATTTTTATCGCCTTTATTTTTTTTAATTCACAAGTTTTTAGCCCCTACATGTAGGAATTTCTATTTGATTGTAATGTAATTCGCTAAGGCCCCACACTTAATTGCTTATCTGTTCCTATAGAACGTAATTGGACCTGGCTAAAAATAAACTTAAAAAGTTAACTTAAATGGTTAAGTAACCACTCACCAAGAGGAGTCGCATACAGCGCTGGCAGAACCCGTTGTGGCGGGCACAGAGAGGTTCCCAAGACGGACTTAGGTCACTAATCTGATTAGTTAACTATTGTTCTCCACGATAATAGAAGTTTCTCATCTAGGGACGATTTCATCATGTATCATATAGGTAGTTTTATTCTTGTATTTCAATTTATGCATAGATCACCCTGCATGTAGAGTGCTGGAGCAAGTTACGTATTTTTTATCTCCACATGCATCATAGTTTTTGACCGCGCATCAACTTTTTCGTTTTCCACCCCCAGATTTAGATTTAGATAAACAAGGAAATTGGAAAATTCGTTAAGCGTTGTTTTATTTGAAGAATACATAAAAAAGCGAAAACAAAATAAAATTGGGATTGTTAATGCAAACTTGACCTAAAACCGACTTCACCGAATAATCTTTTTTTTGGGGAGAGCAACCCCCTCCTTGTTTGATTTATCTGCAGCGAGAGAGTTAGGATGGAGTCACACTTGAACTCCTTTCATACTACTAGTATTATAGCTAGTTGTTCTCCGTGAGGATTTCATCGGGTAACTAGTAATCGGTCCGGGACTTCCTTAGCAGATTGGGCAGATCGGGTAGCCGGTAAATGATCCACACCCATATTGGCTGGAAAAAACTATTTGCAAGGTTTTGGCCAATCTCCTGGGAGCATCGGGTTCCAAACAGCTCGCTCTAATCACTCTGATAGATTGATTTATTGTCTAAATAAAATTGACAAGATTAACGACCGATCCTTCATGATCATCATCTCGCATTGCGTAAGTGAACTTGGGGTTTGATTTCTTATCTTGTTTGCATTCCAGATCCAACCTTCACATCACGGTGATGGGTTGGAGATCTCTTAGGTTGCCTTTGGCAACACTACTTTTCAGTACTCTGGTATGTTCATCTAGGGAAACCTCAGAGAGCTCATACACGCTCTATGAGCTTGAGTTCTCTTCCACCCTGTTCCCCCTCGACCACCCTTCATCAATTCCTGAGGTGCAAGAGCAGGGACCAACACAGTTATATGTTCATTTAACAGCACCTGAGTTGGGATCGTTTGCCTTTGCAGAGACCAGAGATATGACCGACAATGAGGGAAGGGCTGATGAGCAACCACAAGGATTAACGTTCGTATTAGATCAGACTGCCATCAACAACACATTGCTAGCCTCCTTGGAGACCATGCAAAGACAGATACATGATCAAGGAGCATTCATGGTTAAGGTGAGGCGAGAACTGATGCAGATGCGAGCCAGTAGAACATAGCCACAGAGGCCAGTCGGTGGAGAAACACCCGTAGTTGGACGAGCAGCTGGAGGAGGAGACGGACGACCAGACGATCAGCCAGAGAAGAGACCACCACACACGATGAGATAGTTACACAACCCTGGTGCAACTCCCACTCATCGATGGATTCAACTCCCAGACATTCTGGGTGATTTTGAGCTTCCCCCCCAGACCATTCAGCTTACGCCCAAGTTCCATGGGATAGCCACCGAGGAATCGCATCTCCATCTGCAGGAATTTGAGATAATTTGCAGCACTGTCCACAATAGATTCATGGATGAGGACACTATCAAAATGATTGCCTTCCCCTTCTCCTTAGTTGACAGAGCAGCCTACTGGATGAAACATTTGGGGAGGTACTGATGAATACCCATTCATCACTCTTTATTCTTTTATTTTAGCTAAAAAACCTTTGCCAAACACATGTATATCCCTGTAAATATCAATAATTATCAAAAAGCATGCATTGTGTAAAAATAAATAATTAGCATGTTTTTGTGCATAAATAAAAGAATAAAGAAACAAAAGAAAAAGAGGGAGATATTTAGAATAAATATTGAGCGACCTAAAACCAAGGGAGGGCTCAGCATGGGCCTGACCGCATAAAAGCCAAAATAGAGAGAGATAAGGAAGCTCACATTGTGTACATATACCTGTAATTAAATAACAATATTTTCCACTAAATAAAAAAATGGGTTTCTATTTATGTGTATATATTTGTAAATATTAAATTAAAACAAAAAAAAGAAAACTAAAAAGAAAATAAAAATACCTTCACCCTTGTATATTCACCATGCACATAGATCTCTTAATATATTTATTTATCCCTATAAATAAATAAATTAAAATCCCATAAAAATTGTACATATTCTATACTTCATAATGTAAATAAATAAAATAAAAACCATCAAAATAAAAATAAAATAAAAAGAACAAAAATAAAAATCAAAATAAACATTGTATATAGACCATGTATATATGTGTATATAACTATTTAATTAACCCTTGTAAATAAATAATAAAAATAAAATAAAGATACCAAAATATTCCAAATTTTACTCTATAAATAAATAAAATATAAAATTGGAATAAAAATGCCAAAAAAAGTAATTAAAAATAAAAAATTCAATATTGTATATATACTTATATTATATTATATTGTATAAACCTTATTTTTATTTCAAAAAAAATAAATAAAAATCACGAAAAAAATTTTAAAAATAAAAGAAACATTTTTCATGTTTTGAGTTTTGCAAAATTCGGCCATTTTCTATTTTAAATTGAATTTCCAAATCTTTTTGACGTGGCCGCTCCTGATTGGTCCACGGGGGATGTTGACCACCGGTCAACTCCCCCCCTGGACCACAGACCCGCGGATCTTGTGCCCGGACCCGTTTTCTCCCATTTATCCCAGCATGATACGATCGCCACAACCTTTAACCCCGGGTCCTAATCCATCATTGAACATCCTAGATCCATGCCTGGTGGTTAGTCTCGGGGTCCGTGCTCCGATAAGCTCGCTCGATCCTCTCTTAGCCGGACCCCTAGCCATATTTAATCCGAGCTCCGCCGCGCATTTCAATCATCTTTGGCTCCGCTCTTCCCATCCCAGGACCTCCATTGTCTTCGCCGGAGTGACAACGACCTGAGGGTAGTGTTGCAGTGAGGAAGGAGTGAGCAGCCACTGATCCGGCCACCCTTCACCGCTGTGCACTGCCCCTGGAGTGGTGCTCGAGCCTCGGGCATCGACGGACCTCGAGGCAAGGACCTAGAGCTTCAACAACTCAACCACAGTCGACTCAGCCATCTGGTACGTTTGATTCTTCACATCTTTCGCCAATTTCAGTTTACGCCCAATTTCATCCTCCGCCGACGACCATTGATTCCGACCAGACCAGTCACCTTCTCGATCATCGGAATCGACCCTCATGCTCACGAGCCTCCTCCGCACCTTCTACACCAACTCGCACCCCCTGACTCACCCCGGAGCAGGGTCTTTGAACTCCTTCGTCGTCGCTTCATTGGAGTTCGACCACCATGACGCACCGACCACCCACTTCGCTTCTAACCGGATCGAGGCACTTTGCCCTCGACCCAGGAGTCTTATGTGCTACTTTGCAGGTCTGAGGAGGTCAATCTGATGACCTCAACTTCCAGGCATGGGAGCCCAGCTCCGCTGCTGTCGCCCGGGCTCCTCGGAGCTCCTTGGCACCATCGGAGGGGATCTTCATACGCGGGAGGCTCCAGTAATTCTTTTTCGATCTTCAGCAGCCCCCGAGGAGGTCCACTGCACGCGCACCGGGCCAGCGAACCTCGCCGGCCATCTGTTCTTCTTGGATCCTCCCTGACCGTCCGTTCTGCCTTCACCTGCCAGATCTTATAAGGACCGTCCGATCGAGCTCAGGGTTCCTTCACCAGCGTCCACCGTCTGATGGCCACGTGGAGAGACCCGAAGCGTCAGATCAGTGAAGGGTTAGCCATGACGTGCAGTAGCCATTGATCTTCCACGTGGCGAGCCCTAACCCGTTCGATCATCGCCGAGGCTTCTTCGTTGAGGCGCCACTACTCCAGACCGCACGATCATCCACGTGGCGTCCATCCAGCCCCTCGACTAATAAAGGGTAATTTACCCATAGGCCCTCTCTCTTTTAGCGTTTATCATTTAGTCCTGTAAATAGTTTTTGTAGTTCATTTTATTTTGGTAAAATTTCATAGAGGACCTGTTAGTTTGATTTAATTGCATTTCTACCCCTGCCTGTTGTGGACACGTGCATCGACACGTGATTTTGTGGTGAAATTGCATGTATGGACCTGTAGTTTCTTGTTGTTCATAGAATGAAACATATTTTTGGATATTTGCATTTATGCCCCTGTGAGTGTTTTTAATTCTGCATGTGCTGAATATCGTGGGCATTTTACACTTAAGCCCCTGGACTTTTAGCACCTATTGCTAATAGGTCCAGGAACTTAAATTATTTGCATTTGGGTCCCTGAGTGCCCAGTTCGCGTGCCTTGCACGTGAGAACATGGGATTTTTGCACCGGGACCCCCTGGGTTTCTCTTTTTGTTACTTATAGGCCTACATAACATATTTTTATGACAAATAGGTCCCTATGACTGTGGTCTTTTGTTTGTTGTAAATAAAATATCAAATCTCATCCAAATTAAGTGAAAGTTTGACACGTGGCTCCTGCCACTATGTAGAATTTTCACTTATTTTTGGGAAAGTTTTGGAGCGCTTTTTTATTTTTAAAATTCAAAAACCTCTCTCTTTTCTCTCTGTCTAGATATAAAAATCACAAAAAATATTAAAAACTTCTCAAAAATTCTAATAAATTCAGATGTTGTTTGTTTTGGTGTGTTTGATTTTTTGACCAATTTTGGTCATTTTTGGATTTATAAAAATTATAAAAATTGAAAAACCTTGAAAAAGTTAGAAAAATTCTAATAAATCATAGAAAATCCCAAAAATAATAAACCTTTTTCCTGATTTTTCTTCTTTACTTCTACTTTACAGGAAAAATACCTTCAGGTTGTGTTAGGGCCATTTTACATTTTATTATGGCCCTTGAAACCCGACTGGACATTGCTCTTCTGTTTTTGTCTTGTTTCATTTTTATAAAATTCTATAAAAATCAGAAAATTATAAAAAATTCATTAAAAATAGTAAAAAATATAAAAACCATAAAAATATTTTTATTTGATTTTTTTGAGCATTTTAGAGTAATTAAATAATTATTGAAAGTTGTGTGGTTTACTTGTTTTATTCTTTTCTTTGTAATTAAAAATCCCAAAAAAATTATAAAAATATTAAAAATCCACCAAAAATAATTTGTTTTTATTTTTCTTTGCTTTTGACTACTTCGTAGGATGCACAGCCATCACGTGCTCTTTGAGTTCGACCCTGGGTGCTAACCATGTTAATTCAATAACGAGACCGCTAGTTTGAGTTTTCATCGATTTTACCCTTCTTTGGTGGTCTGAATTTTTCTTGATTGAGATTTGAGCCCCGAGTGACTAAGGTCACAACGACCTTAATGATTTATACTTTATCTTAGTCATTCGGGCGGCTCATCAGAATGGCGCCGTTGTTGGGGAGCACGGCTTAGTAGTCGATTTATTTTTACTTTTATTTTGTTTTCTTTTCCGCAGCTTTTCGCGGCTTTTGATTTTTCTTTTATTTTTGTTTTATTTTGTTTAATTTTATTTTATTTTTTTGTTTGTTTTTGCTTGTTTATTTTCATTTTTATTTTTGCACATATATCCCTTTTTACTTTACCTGCTTTATTTACCTTCTTTTATCTGGTTTGACACTCATTTGTATTCTTGCGAGGGCCCGAGGACCGAAGCAGTGACTTTCGAGGAGTCGGCGTAACCGCGACTTTCAGAGGCGGTTCCCTTCTACATAGAGCCGTAGGAGAGCGTGAGTAGACATCCGAGTGCAGGAGCTTAGAGTAGATTAGTTTAGACTTTATTTCAGCATATTTGGATAATTGTAATAATACAGGGACAGCATGACTCTCTTGGACTTTGAGACTCTCGGGGTCTGTTTCGCCAAGCACTGGTGTGCTCGGGGGACCCCTCAGTTTTTCGCATTTTTTCTTCGCGGCTTTTGATTTCTTTACTGCTTATTCGGTTTCTCGCAGATTTTCGAGCCCCTAGTCTTAGTATTTTCTGCTTGATTGTGACGTAATAATTAGGATCCAAACACCCTAATATATTTGCCTGTGCCTATAGTTCGGTAATTGGACCTATAATAAAAAGATTAATAAAATAGTCGATTACTACCTTCGAGCCTACGCGTCACAGCCCACCCTGCCAAGCGCTTCTCTTGAACCCGATTTGTCGGGAGGAGGAGGGGTGGACCGAGATCGGACTGTTGTATTGGAGGCTGGTAGTCGACTAGACGTTCTTTCGAGTAGAATTGCTGTTTAGGGACTCAGTTTTCCGCTTGCACCATTTAGGTATTTTTATTTCAGTCTTTGAATTCTACGCGGATCATTTTGCATGTAGACTGCTGGAGTCAGGTACGCATCTCTTACTCTGCATGCATCGTTGATTTCATCGTGCATCGGCTTTTTCGACTTCTCCCCCCTGATTTTTGGACTTAATAACCAGGAGAATCGAAAAATTTGTTAGGCGATTTTGCTTTTTATTGAAAAATACCTAAAAATTTTAACCATAAAATTGGGACTGGTAAACTCTATTGACCCTAAAATACGCTCAGCGAAAAATTTATCTTGGGGAGAGCAACCCCCTCCTTGTCTGGTTCGCTTGCGCGAGAGAGTGACCCGTACACTAGGTAGAGCCATATCTGATATCTTTCTCGACTGATTACTGACTCTTTCTGTACGGGACAGTCGGTTGAGAAAATATCGGGTTACCCAACAGGTCACGCTAATCGCTCTACTATCCTGACTGATAACCTAATAAAATTGACAAGATAATTGACCGGGCCTTTACGGTCTTCAGCTCGCGTTGCGTTGGTGAATCGGGGGTTTGCTTGTGATCATAGTTGTTACCTGATCTCATCCGCACAACTCACCAGATCAAGATGATGGGCAGAAGGTCTCTTAGGCAGCCTCTAGCTGCACCGCTTCCCAGAACTTCTACCCGCTCATCTAGTTTGGTTCGCGAGAGCCGAGACTCACTCTCCGAACCCGAGTTCGACTCCACCCTGTTCCCCTCGATCCCCCTTCTTTCAGTTCCGAGATACCAGTGCCAGAGGAGAGACAGTCAGATGATTTATCGACACTTGAGTTTGGGTCTTTTGCTTTTGCAGAGACCATGGCCGACAGTAGTGACGACCGCACCCGAGGTCCCCAGCATGATCAAACATTCATTATGGACCAGGGTGCGATCAACTCCACTTTGATCGCCTCCCTCGAGACAGTTCAACAACAGTTGAGGGATCAGGGAGCATTTATGATTGAGATGAGGCGTGAGATGGAGCAGTTGAGAGCAGACCGTGACCAACGCGAGCCAGGAGACGGGCCGAGGATACCCGACCATGCGGCAACCACCGCAACCGCCGCAGCAGCCACAGCAGCCGTTGCAGTAGCATCAGATCCACTGAGACCGATGCGGGAGTTACACAACCCCGGATCGACCTTGATGCATCACTGGGTCGTACTACCAGCCATCGTGCAGGACTTCAAGTTCCCCCCGAACACTTTGCAGCTCCTCCCCCAGTTCCACGGGCTCGCCACTGAGGAGCCCCATCTCCACCTTCAGGAGTTCTTGATGATCTGCAGCATAGTCTACGACTGTCAGGTGGACCAGGATACCATACGGATGATTGCCTTCCCCTTCTCCTTAGCAGACAGAGCAGCCACCTGGCTGAAGCACTTGGGGAAGTTTGTCTACACCTGGGAGCAGCTCCGCACCGAGTACTTGCACAAGTACTATCCACTCGGGTGGACGAATGCAACTAGAGCCTTGATCAGTAACTTCTCCATGCTCCCCAATGAGCAGTTCCATGAGGCATGGGAGAGGTTCCGTGAGCTGACCGATAGATGCACGCACCATGACATCTCGAAGCCGAACCTAATTTAGAGCTTCTTCAGAGGGCCGACACCAGAGCTTCAGGGCTTGGTGAATGCTTCTTGTGGAGGGTCCTATTACGCCAAGGACCACGATCAGGTCTGGGTCATCTATGAGGAGATGGCAGAGAACTACATGGTGATGTCCCAAACCCGATTGTATACACAGGTATGACCCTAGCCACAGACCGTGCAGTACCAGAGGATAGCACGGGTTGACGCCGGTCCTTCCAGTTCGTCAGCGGCAACTGCACAGGCCGAGTCCACAGCCGCCGACATGGGGATCATCAGCGAGAAGCTGGATCGGATGGAGATCATCGAGAAGAAGCAGTGCCAGGGCATCACGCAGATGGAGCAGATGGCACAGACTCTGAGTGACCTGGAGACACAGCTCATGTGTCTCCAAGAGGCACAGATGGCTTCCCAGCCCCGTCTTCAGGCACGAGGAGATCCGAGTAGCTCCGGCAGCTCGTCCCAGCGCTCCAGCCACCAGCAGCCTAGACAGGTTCACCTTGTACAGGCGGAGCCGTACCAGCAGCCGCAGCCCACCTACTAGTCACCGCCATCTCTAGACATGCAGATGGTGGTATACCAGTCGGATCAGCCTCTGGCAGTGCTCCCGCCACCACAGTATGAGTCAGAGCCGTTGATGTATGTCAACGGGATTTGGTACGACCGCTCCCAGCCCAGTATCCGACGAGACCATCCCGGATTCCATTGGGCGGCCGAAGGTTCTAGCCCCCAGCAGCAGCCGTCAGGACAGGGTGGCCAGTACAGCCATCAGAGGGATCACCAGCAGCAGCAGCCCCCAGTGTACACTCAGCAGCAGCAGCAATAATCACATTCGTATGGTCCTCGTCCCTATCAGCAGGGACATTCTTGGAGGCGTGATCAGCCTCATCAGCCGCAGCATCATCCATAGTCATACCCCTCTCACCCACAGCAGCAGCAACAGCCTCACTACTATAGAGGCTACGCGTCAGGTTCTCATGGGCCATCCTATGAGAACCCCGCCTTGGATGACATAGCCCGCCTCCTTACAGATCAGTAGGCTACATTCCGATGGGAGATGGATGAGTTCCACCAGGAGATTCGGGACATTGTAAGAGGGAAGGCCGCCATCCCTGCCCAGATAGAGCCCAATCCGAACAACCTCAAGAGGAAGTCTGAGCAGGTAGATGCCAGCAGGTGGCGCCTCGTCTGAGCGACATCCATAAGATACTTCAGAGCGCCCGACGAGGAGGAGAGCAGTGTTGATGCCGCTAGAGATGTTTACGGTAGTACTGATGCCACCACGGATGCTGATCCCACTAGTGGTACTGAGGCCGTCATTTCACCAGATGGAGGAGGTGGTACTGAGGCCACCCATGTTGCCGAGCTAGAGAGCGGTACTGAGGCCGCAAGTCTACCAGCCGAGGGTGGTGCTGAAGCCACCAGTTTTTCTGAGAGTCCTGTAGTTTTCCCTTCTGCACCTGTTTCTCAGAACATTTCTTGCAATAAAGGAAAGGCTTTGTTTTCTTCTGGTCCCACTATGGTTCTTGATGTATGTGTGGATCCTGCCTTCGAGCAACTCAGACCCGTTCCTAGTCCTTCATCTAAGAAGGACATTGTGATCCCCTTCCCTAGAGCTCTTCAGATGGGAAAGGGGAAGAAAGTTGAAAATCCCAAAAAGAGATAGCACGAAGAGTTCAGCCAGCAGATGATAGACCATTTTCACATTCAGCTGACTCTTCAGGAGGCTTTGCAGCACATCCCTCTACTCCAGCGTTCACTCAGAGACAGGACTACAGTTGGGAGGAAGAGGAGGAACCGCCACTCAGAGATTCATGTGCTGACCAGAGCTACTTGTTTCATGATCCAGAACCGTCTGCCAGCCAAGAGGCTAGACTCAGGAGCCCCATATGTCAGATGCCATATCAGTGAGTAGAGGTTCGACCGTACTCTATTAGACAGCGGATCATCGATCAACCTACTTCCGGCAGCCCTTCTCGACCGCTTCGAGTTGGGCACTCTTTGACAGAGTAGGACAATCCTTCGGTTTGCTGATCGATCTGTCAAGAGGTCGAAGGGGTTGCTTAGGGACGTTGTCATCACTATTTAGGGCCTGCAATTCCCCGTGGACTTCGTAGTGTTGGACATGGAGATCCCTGAGTCACTGACCGATACCCCCATCATTCTCGGTCGCCCGTTCTTGGCCACAGCCAAGGCAGTGACCGACCAGGATAGCGGGAAGGTATACTTTGGTGTTGAGGGTAAAGAGTACAAATAGAGACGGTCGAGGACAGTAGATCCAGAGACAGAGCATGCTCAGAGACTACTTCCGATACAGAGCAGATGACAGATGCCGGGCCAGACATCCACTAGGACTGCGACTTCGTGATTACAGATGATGAGGCAGTATGGGTAGATCCAGATGCACAGGCCATCCTCTCACCTTCAGAGTCCACTGATGTAGAGATGCCAGCAGAGGAGAGCTTGGAGAGCACATTCCTGGTCCAGGATACTTTTGAGGTAGCAGAGCTGGTTCTCGACCGTGAGACTGATTTGTTTTGTGATGAAGGTGGTACTGAGGCCACCGTGGATGTAAAGATCCCTCAGAATCAGATTTTGACTGGGCAGAGTTTGAGGATTGTATACCAGATCTGACTTCCACAAAGCCTGCAGCTAGGGAGGAGGTAGATGCCGAGAAGAGCAGAGACAGTCCATCAGGGCAGCCTTCTCCAGTTTCAGAGTGTGACAAAGAGTTTCAGTTCACCCATGCAGATTTGGCAGCCTTCACGCAGAGTTTTCAGAGGCCAGATCCACCAGCACCCAGTTGTCCAGAACTGAAGCCACTTCCTACGTCACTGAAGTATAGGTTCCTTGCGGGTGAGCATGAGATGTACCCAGTCATTATCTCCATCGATTTGATTGGAGAGCAAGAATCCCGTCTGATGGGGGTTCTTGAAAAGAACCACAAGGCGATAGGATGGAGCGTAGAAGATCTCCAGGGGATAAGTCCGGCCCTGTGCTCCCACCATATCTATCTCAAGGATGAGGCGAAGCCGTCACGTGAGTTCCAACGGTGGCTGAACCCGAATCTGAGAGAGGTTGTCATGAAGGAGATATCGAAATGGTGGAGCGCCGATTTTATCTACCCCATCTCCGACTCCATGTGGGTCAGCCCTTTTCATGTGGTGCCCAAGAAGACAGGCATCACTACAGTAGTCAGCGAGTCTGGAGAGGAGATTGCTACACAGGTACCCACTTCTTAGCGAGTCTGTGTGGATTACAGATGACTCAACCAGGCCACCAAGAAGGATCATTTCCCCTACCCTTTATAGATCAAATCATTGAGAGACTGGCAGGGAAGAGCCATTACTGTTTTCTGGATGGGTACTCCGGCTATAACCAGGTGGCCATCGCTCCCGAGGACCAGGACAAGACTACCTTTACATGTCCCTTCGACACATACGCCTTCCGACGCATGCCATTTGGGCTATGCAATTCCCCTGCGACTTTTCAGAGATGCATGCTGTCGATCTTTTCGGACATGGTAGGGGAGTGCTTGGAGGTCTTCATGGATGATTTCTCGGTCTACGGCGACGGATTCGACTCCTGTCTTGACTGCCAAAACCGAGTCCTTCAGCGATGTATAGAGGTTCACCTAGTGCTATCTTGGGAGAAGAGTCACTTCATGGTGACTCAAGGGACGATGATTGGCCATATCATCTCCAACAGGGGCATGGAGGTTGATCCGGCCAAGGTGGATGTCATTAGAAAACTCGCACCACCGTCCAATTTACGGCAGTTACAGTCTTTGGGGCACGTCGGTTTCTACCGGCGATTCATTCATGATTTCAGTAGGATTGCCCGGCCGTTGACTGACTTGCTGATGAAAGACACCGAGTTCCTTGTCTATGACAAGTGTCTTTCATCATTTGAGACTCTCAAGCGATGTGTTGTTGAGGCTCCTGTTCTCCAGCTGCCTGATTGGTCTCTCCCATTCGAGATCATGACGGATGCCCTCCGATTTTGCCATTCACTACGCTAGCCGCACATTGGATTCCGCGTAGCGGAATGACACAGTCACTGAGAAGGAGATGCTAGCCGTAGTCTTTGCCCTAGATAAGTTCAGATCGTACATTATTGGATCTAGAGTGTCCTTATATACTGATCATACCACCATCAGGTACCTCATGACAAAGAAGGATGCCAAGACCAGATTGACTAGATGGATCCTTCTACTCCAGGAGTTTGACATAGAGATTAAGGATAAGCCTGGAGTCAAGAATGTGGTGGCGGATCATCTCTCCCGATTAGAGCATCTTGGGGATTCTGAGCAGACTGATCCTATATGTGAGACCTTCCCAGATGAGGCGATCCTTGCTATCGCCTCTCTCCCGTGGTATGCTGATATTGTGAACTTTCTTGTTGCTAAGAAAGTTCCACAAGATTGACCCATGCAGAGGCTTGAGACCTTCCTCGCGAAGGCCATGTCTTACCACTGGGAGGATCCCATCCTTTACCACGAAGGAGGGGATAGCGCTTGGCGTAGGTGCATTCCTTAGGAGGAGCACCATAGCGTCCTCAGTTACTGCCACAAGCTTGATGCAGGAGGACATCACTCTGGGAGGAGAACGGCACAGAAAGTGCTCCAATCCAGCCTTCGTGGCCTACCCTATTCAAGGACTCTGATGAGTTCATGAAGAGGTGTACTGACTGTCAGAGGATGGGCAATTGTGGACAGCGTGATACGATGCCGATGCAGCTCATTCACTTCTGTGAGGTTTTTGATGCATGGGGCATCGATTTCATGGGTCCATTCCCTAAGAGTCAGGGATTCAAGTACATTTTGTTGGCCGTTGAATATGTGAGTCGTTGGGTTGAGGCCATCACCGACCGAACCACAGATGCCAGGACTATTTGCAGATTTTTGAGGAGGCACATCATTACACGGTTCGGGGTACCTCGAGTGTTGATATCTGACGGGGGGTCTCATTTCATCAACGACCAGGTGAAGTCCCTTGCTAGCGAGTTCGGCATAGACCATCGAGTTTCCACTCCATACAATCCACAGACGAATGGTTTAGCCGAAGTGTCGAACATGGAGATCAAGACTATTTTGCAGAAAGTCATCTGCCCTGACCGAAAGGACTGGTCACAGCTTTTGGACTCAGTCTTGTGGGCATATAGGACGTCTTTCAAGACACCTTTGGGCACATCTCCCTTTCGCCTCGTTTATGGCAAGTCGTGCCCTTTACCTATTGAGTTGAGATACATGTCACTTTGGGCAGTCACAGATATACTTTTAGATCCAGATAGTGTAGGAGACCAGAGGAGGGCAGAGTTAGCAGCCCTGGAGGAGCTTCGTGATACCGCCTTCTCAAACAGCCTACAGTACAAGGAGAGAGTGAAGGAGTGGCATGATTCTCATATCAGCCACAAGCATTTTGAGCCTAGACAGAGAGTATGGCTATTTGATGCTAGGCTTCGTCTATTTCCAGGGAAGCTACAGAGCAAATGGAAGGGACCTTATCTAGTGCGAAAGGTACACAACAATGGGAGTATTGATATATCTGAGTTGTCTTCTGAGAGCACCTTTCGAGTGAACGGCCAGCGGCTCAAGCCATTTCTAGATCATGAGCCGTGAGTCGTTGATGTTGCCCCTATTCATTTTGCGTGAGATGTGGTCTCTTGACTCACATCTATTGCATCTCACGCCTGATTATCATTATTCTCCCGACTTGTATAGATCCAGATGTCCATATCATTCCATTCTTTAGTCCCACATCCCTTTTCTCATCCTTTGATTATGCTATACTTAGGGTGCACTTTACCCTAAGTATAGGGGGATGTAGGACTCTCGGGTATTCTTTTGATTATTTTTACCCCTGTTTTTGCTACCTATACTTAGGGATATTTTACCCTAAGTATGGGGGGGGGGGGTAGATCCAGTACATTCTTCACTCGGTTTTCCCTTCGTGTACAGGCTCTATACTTAGGATTATTTGATCCTAAGTATAGGGGGAAAAGCCGAGATCCTTTTGATTTCTATTCTTTCATTCGTCTTTATATATAGCCTTCCTTTTCACTTCCCTATACTAAGCACGAGTTATGTCTTCTTCATCGCTCTTGACTATGAGGACATCGTTCGAGCTAAGTATAGGGGGGTGTGTATATATTTCATATATACTTCAGCCATAACTCGTACTTTGTGTGAGTGTGCAAATAAATAAAAATGGCTAAAAACCAAAAATCCATAAAAATTAAAAATTTTTCCCTATAAATAAACCTTCTTTTATTTGCACATACATATCTATTGTACAAATTATTTTTGTAAAAATGTTTTCAAAAACTTTTTGTGTAAAGTTTGTGTAAATATTTTCATATCAAAATTATGTATATAGTACCAAATTTATCCAAAATGTTTTGAAAATCAAAAGTTTGCAAAAATCTTGTGTAAATTTGTGTAAATATTTTGCAAAACTTGCATTCATGCATACATCCGTAATTTCAAAACATTTTTCAAAAATTTTGCATTTGTGTAAATATTATGTAAATAACATCTTTGTATATACTTGTATATAGTTTTTCCTGGATTATAGTTGACATTTAAACTAGCCTGGAATTAAATTTCCCATTAAGATCTTAATATATCTAATTCTAAAAGGAACCTTATAGGGATTAGGGTTAAAAAATTTTAGGTCCATGGTGACTTAATTCTTTGAGTCCACTAGGCTATGATCACATGTCATCTCAATGAGCCTAAGTAGAGCACTTAACATCACACACATGACTCATATAGACAATGCCTTTACTTGGACCCGCACTTTACATCGAGCTCTCTACGGATGAGGTGGTGAGGAGGCAGTCTTCCTTGACTTGGGGTAGCATATGAGGGTAGTACTTCTAGGCAGAACCTCTCTTCTTCTTTTAGTGAAGGAAGTGCGTCTCAACTTGGTCTGGTTGCCATGAGGTCTAACGACAGGAGTTGTGGGTTGCAATAAAGCTTCAAAAGAGGGATAGTCTACTGGCTCAAGAGGAAAAACTCCTTATGTATATATGTTGCACATGTATATGTTGTATAGATGAACTTGAAAAAAATGCAAAAAGAAAATAACTCCAAAAAAGTGGTGGGTCTGAGAGAAAATGATAATTCCACCGGAGTATGTATATAGTGCAAATAAGCCAAGGTTGAGACTTATGGATTCCATCTTATGTAGCTTGCAGCAGGGAGACTTAGCTACACTGGTTGAGCTCCCAAGGATACATGGCTACACTGGTCATGGTCCATTCTCTTCTTCCCCCTCTTCTTGAGCTGGTTGAACTTGAACTTAGAAGGGAATACCCCGCTCCTCGAGGAAAGAGTGGCCAGACTAGGGTCATAGAGTTACCTTGTTGGGGAGGGTTGTCAAGTTGCCACTTCTGAGGTGGAGAGCTTATACCTCATTTACACAGTACAAGGAAAGACTCATAGTCTTCAGGGTTTGTGTATGACGACTTGTTCTGATCTGAATTGTTGAGGAGTCTTGATTATAGATTAGTGGATCTTAGAGGCTGTTAAGTTTTAAACCTAAGTCTAAATAAGGTTCCGACACATCAATAATCCAAAGATCTGATCGAGCTCCATATTTCAATTTAATGAAGTCAAGTTTAATAATCAACCTTGATCCATGTATATTCTCCTCTTTTTCTTTCTCTTTTTCTTTTTCACTTCTTTTTCAAATAAGTGTTTGCTAAGGGACTAGCAAAGTTAAGTATAGGGGGGTTATGAATACCCATTCATCACTCTTTATTCTTTTATTCTAGCTACAAAACCTTTGCCAAACACATGTATATCCCTGTAAATATCTATAATTATCAAAAAGCATGCATTGTGTAAAAATAAATAATTAGCATGTTTTTGTGCATAAATAAAAGAATAAAGAAACAAAAGACAAAGAGGGAGATATTTAGAATAAATATTGAGCGACCTAGGGCAAAGGGAGGGCTCAGCATGGGCCTGACCGCATAAAAGCCAAAGTAGAGAGAGATAAGGAAGCTCACACTATGTACATATACCTGTAATTAAATAAAAATATTTTCCTCTAAATAATAATAAAAAATGGGTTTCTATTTATGTGTATATATTTGTAAATATTAAATTAAAATAAAAATAAGAAAACTAAAAAGAAAATAAAAATACCTTCACCCTTGTATATTCACCATGTAAATAGACCCCTTAAAATATTTATTTATCCCTATAAATAAATAAATTAAAATCCCATAAAAATTGTACACATTCTATACTTCATAATGTAAATAAATAAAATAAAAACCATCAAAAAAAATAAAATAAAAAGAACAAAAATAAAAATCAAAATAAACATTGTATATAGACCATGTATATATATATGTATATAACTATTTATTAATCCTTGTAAATAAATAATAAAAATAAAATAAAAATACCAAAATATTCCAAATTTTATTCTATAAATAAATAAAATATAAAATTAGAATAAAAATGCACAAAAATAAATAATCAAAAATCAAAAATCAAAAATTCAATATTGTATATATACCTATATTATATTATATTGTATATATCTTATTTTTATTTCAAGAAAAAATAAATAAAAATCACAAAAAAAACAGTTTAAAATAAAAGAAACATTTTTCATGTTTTGAGTTTTGCAAAATTCGGCCATTTTCTATTTTAAATTGAATTTCCAAATCTTTTTGATGTGGCCGCTCCTTATTGGTCCACGGGGGATGTTGACCCCCCGGTCAACTCCCCCCCCGGACCACAGACCTGCGGATCCTGTGACCGGACCCGTTCTCTCCCATTTATCCCCGCATGATCCGATCGCCATAACCTTTAACCACGGGTCCTAATCCATCATTGAACATCCTAGATCCAAGCTCGGTGGTTAGTCTCGGGGTCCGTGCTCCGATAAGCTCGCCCGATCCTCTCTTAGCCGGACCCCTAGCCATATTTAATCTGTGCTCCGCCGCGTATTTCAATCATCTTTGGCTCCGCTCTTCCCATCCCAGGACCTCCATTGCCTTTGCCGGAGTGACAGCGAGCTGAGGGTAGTGTTGCAGTGAGGAAGGAGTGAGCAACCACTGATCCAGCTGCTCTTCGCCGTCGTGCGCCGCCCCCTAGAGTGGTGCTCGAGCCTCCGGCATCCACGACCCTCGAGGCTAGGACCTAGAGATTCAATAGCTCAACCACAGTCGACCTCAGCCATCTGATACGTTTGATTCTTCCTATCTTTCGCCAATTTCAGTTTACGCCCAATTTCATCCTCCGCCGACGACCATTGATTCCGACCACACCAGTCACCTTCTCGATCATCGGAATCGACCCTTACGCTCACAAGCCTCCTCCGCACCTTCTACACCCACTCGCACTCCCTGACTCGCCCCGGAGCAGGGTCTTCGAACTCCTTCACCGTCTCTTCGCCGGAGTACGACCACCACGACACACCGACCACCCACTTCGCTTCTAACCGGGTCGAGGCACTTTGCCCTCAACCCAGGAGTCTTCTATGCTACTTTGCAAGTCTATGGAGGTCCATCTCAGGACCTCAACTTCCAGGCACGGGAGCCCAGCTCCGCCGTTGTCGCCCAAGCTCCTCGGAGCTCCTTGGCACCATTGGAGGGGATCTTCAGACGCAGGAGGCTCCGGCGATTCTTTTCCGATCTTCAGCAGCCCCCGAGGAGGTCCACTGCACGCGCACTGGGACGGCGAACCTCACCGGCCATCTGTTCTTCCTGGATCCTCCCCGACCGTCCGTTCCGCCTTCACCTGCCAGATCTTATACGGACCGTCCGATCGAGCTCAGGGTTCCTTCACCAGCGTCCACCGTCTGATCTCCACGTGGAGAGACCCAAAGCGTCAAGTCAGTGAAGGGTTAGCCATGGCGTGCAGTAGCCGTTGATCTTCCATGTGGAGAGCCCTCACCCGTTCGATCATCACCGAGGCTTCTTCATTGAGGCGCCACTGCTCCAGACCGCACGATCATCCACGTGGCGTCCATCTAGCCCCTCGATTAATAATGGGTAATTTACCCTTAGGCCCTCTCTCTTTTAGCGTTTATCATTTAGTCCTGTAAATAGTTTTTGTAGTTCATTTTATTTTGGTAAAATTGCATAGAGGACCTGTTAGTTTATTTTAATTGCATTTCTACCCCTGCCTGTTGTGGACACGTGCATCGACACGTGATTTTGTGGTGAAATTGCATGTATGGGCCTGTAGTTTCTTGTTGTTCATAGAATGAAATATATTTTTGGATATTTGCATTTATGCCCCTGTGAGTGTTTTTAATTCTACATGTGCTGAATATCGTGGGCATTTTACACTTAAGCCCCTGGACTTTTAGCACATGTTGCTAATAGGTCCAGGAACTGAAATTATTTGCATTTGGGTCCCTGAGTGCCCAGTTCACGTGCCTTGCGCGTGAGAACATGGGATTTTTGCATCGGAACCCCCTAGGTTTCTCTTTTTGTTACCGATAGGCCCCCGTAACATATTTTTATGACAAATAGGTCTTTGTGACTATGGGCTTTTGTTTGTTGTAAATAAAATATCAAATCTCATTCAAATCAAGTGAAAATTTGGTACGTGGCTCTTGCCACTGTGTAGAATTTTCACTAATTTTTGGGAAATTTTTGGAGCCCTTTTATTATTTTTAAAAATTCAAAAACCTCTCTTTTTCTCTCTGTCCAGATATAAAAATCACAAAAAATATTAAAACCTTCTCAAAAATTCTAAAAAATTCAGATTTTGTTAGTTTTGGTGTGTTTGATTTTTTGACAAATTTTGGTAATTTTTGGATTTATAAAAATTATAAAAATTGAAAACCTTGAAAAATTAGAAAAATTCTAATAAATAATAGAAAATCCCAAAAATAATAAACATTTTTCCTGATTTTTCTTCTTTACTTCTACTTTACTGGAAATATACCTTCAGGTTGTGTTAGGGCCATTTTACATTTTATTTTGGCCCTTGAAACCCGACTGGACATTGTTCTTCTGTTTTTGTCTTGTTTCATTTTTATAAAATTCTATAAAAATAAAAAAATTATCAAAAATTCACTAAAAACTGTAAAAAATATAAAAACCATAAGAATATTTTTATTTGATTTTTTTGAGCATTTTAGAGTAATTAAATAATTGTTGAAAGTTGTGTGTTTTACTTGTTTTATTCTTTTCTTTATAATTAAAAATCCCAAAAAATTATAAAAATATTAAAAATCCACCAAAAACAATTTGTTTTTATTTGTCTTTGTTTTTGACTACTTCGTAGGCCGCAAGGCCATCACATGCTCTCTGAGTTCGACCCTGGGTGCTATACCAGGTTAATCCAATAGCGAGACCGCTAGTTTGAGTTTTCATCGATTTTACCCTTCTTTGGTGGTCTGAATTTTTCTTGATTGAGCTCTGAGCCCTGAGTGACTAAGGTCACAACAACCTTAGTGATTTATACTTTACCTTAGTCGTTCGGGCGGCTCATCAAGTACATCACCACCTGGGAGAAGCTACGGACCGCGTACTTGAATAAGTAATATCCACTCGACCCGACCAATGCAACCAGAGCCATGATCAACAATTTCACCATGATCCCGAATGAGCAGTTCCATGAGGCTTCGGATCGCTTTAGAGAGCTCATTGACTGGTGTCCACACCATGAGATATCAAAGCCCAATCTAGTCCAGAATTTCTTTTGTGGGCTGACACCGGAGCTGCAGGGGCTTGTGAGTGCCTCATGTGGGGGGTCCTATTTCTCTAAGGATGAGGACCAAGTTTGGGCCATCTATGAGGAGATGGTAGAGAACTACACGGTGATGTCCCAGACTTCGGTCTACACACAGGGGAAGCCCCTCCCACAGACCATGCCCTATCAGAGGATAACACGAGTAGATGCAGGTCCATCTACATCGTCAGCAGCAGCAGCACATGACGAGTCATCTGCAGCTGACATGGGAATTATCAACGAGAAGCTAGACCGCATCGAGATTATAGAGAAGAAGTAGTGCCATGGCCTCACTCAGATAGATCAGTTGGCATAGAAGCTTAGTGACATGAAGACCCAGATCATGTGTCTCCAGGAGGCATAGATGACATCTCAGCCCAGTCTCATGTCACGGGCTGATCCTAGCAACAACAGCTTCACCCAACCATCCGGCCCAGTACTGCCAGGTGCATCACATTCAGGTAGAGCTGGTCCAGCCGCAGCATCACTACTTTCAGCCACCGCCATCTTAAGACACTCAGATGATGGTGTATTATCCGGATCAGCCCCTAGCAGTTCTTCCATCTTCCCTGTACGAGCAGGAGCCGTTGATGGAAGTCAATAGGATTTGGTATGACCGGAAGCAGCCTAGGATCTGGCGTGATCATCCCAGATTTAGGTGGTCTATTAGATGTACCTCATCCCAACAGCAACCTCCAGCTTAGGGTGGACAGAGCATCCAACAACAACAGCAACCCCAGTACTCCAAGCAATGGCAGCACTTCCAGCAGGGTCCTCATCCCTACCATTAGGGACGATAGTGGAGGCAGCAGCAACGACCTCAACAGTATTCTCAGCCTACCCCTCACCAATACCAGCAGAACCAACCTCATTTCCAGTGAGGCAACCCATTCTATTCTCATGGACCAGTCTATTAGAACCCAGCCCTTGATGACTTCGTTTGCTTACTAACTGACCAATAGTTATCCTTTCGTCTAGAGATGTACGGGTTCTGGTAGGAAGGGAGATAATCAAGGGCAAAGCCACCATACCCGCTTATATTAAACCTAACACAAACAATCTGAAAAGAAAATCTAAGCAGGTACAATTTCCAGTGACCACCACTCCTAGTGATATTTTGGATGACACTTCTTCTATGTTTGATATTGATTTTGTGACATTTGCGAGCGGTAGGAAGCCAGACAGCGGCGACTCATCTAGGCGACAACCAGAGGTAGATGCTAGAGCACTAGATGAAGTTGAGAGCAGTACTGAGGCCACCGATGATGATGATGATGAAGATAGTGGTACTGAAGCCACCAATGATGACCCTCATGATGGTAGGGATGCCATCGTGTCTCAAGATGTTGCAGATGGTGGTACTAAAGCCACCAAGTTACCAGATGCTGAGCTACAACGCAGTATTGATGCTGCAAGTTCAGATGTTGTCAGTGGTAGCAATGCCACCAATGGTGATTTAGTTGTCTTGTATTCTCCTATACTCGAGGATGTATTGAGAAAAATACAAAAAATTACAAAACTCTAAAAATAAAAAATATGAATAAAGGAAAGGTTTCTGTATTCCTTATGAATCCATCTATTGTGCATGTTGATTTATGTATGGATTCTAGCCTATTGCATGACAGATACCTTTTCATGTCCTTCTATCCCCTTCCCTCAAGTGCTCCACTCGAGGAAGGTCCAAAAAGCAGAAAATCCCAAAAAGAGAAGTCAGATAGAGTTCAACGAGCAAATGCTAGACAAATTTCAGATCCAGCTGACTCTTCAAGAGGCACTTGAGCACACCCCTCTATTCCAGAAGAACCTAAGAAAAGAAGACCATTGTCCATAAGAAGAAGAGGTGTTGTAATGAAGAAATCCATGTGCTTACCCGTGCCACTTGCTTCGCTATACAGAATCAAATGCCAGCCAAGAGACCTAATGCATGGGCTCCGTATGTCAGATGCCACATTCATGAGTAGCAATTCGATCATACTTTGTTAGACAATGGATCCTCAGTTAACCTTCTCCCGGTTGCCTTACTTGACCGATTCGAGTTTGGCCCTCTTAAACAGAGAAGAACAATTCTCCAGTTTGCGGACTGATATGTTACGAGGCCTACGGGGTTACTAAAGGATGTTGTTGTCACCATTCAGGTTTTGAAATTCCCCATGGACTTTGTTGTACTGGACATGGAGATCCCTAAACGTGTGACTGATGACCCCATTATTTTAGGAAGACCTTTCTTGGCCACAACGAAGGCGATCTCCGATCATGATAGCAGGAAGGTATACTTTCACGTCAAGGGAAAAAGTATACAAATAGAGATGATTGAGGAGACCAGAGAGAGTGATTCAACATGCTCAGAGCAGAATTCAGACTCAGAGCATATGACAGATACAGAGCAAGACATCCATCAGGAGTGTGACTTTGTGATTACAGATGATGAAGCTATTTGGACAGATCCGATTTCACAAACCCTCTTCACATCTTCAGTGAGAGTAGGACCACAAATGATAGATAATGAGAGTTTGGATAGCATACTCTTGACACAGGACACATCAGAGGCTGATGATTGTGATTTTGGTAGCGAAGCAGAATACAGTTCTTGTCACTACGATTCATATCCCTCAGATTCAGACACATACTTTGATTGGCAGGACTTTGATGATTATCTACCATGTTTGATGTCTACAGGGTCCACAGCCAGGGTAGAGATCATGCCAGTTTAGTTGATTGAGACACCAGTAGGGTCATCTTTGCCAGATTCACAGAACCCGCGAGAGTTCTCCCATGCAGATTTGATAGAATTCACGCAGACATATCACTAGCCAAATCTTCTAGCTTGTACTTGTCCTGATTTAAAGACCTTATCACAAAATATGAAGTACGGATTCCTTGAGGGTGAGCCCGAAATGTTTCCCTTCATTATCTCAACCGCTTTGATGGATGATCAAGAATCTCGATTGATGGAGGTTCTTGAGAGAAACCGCAAGGCAATCGGATGGAGTGTAGCTGATCTCCAGGGGATAAGTCCGGCCCTACGCTCCCACCACATCTATCTCGAGGATGACACCAAGCCATCTCGTAAGTTTCAGCGCAGGATGAACCCGAATCTTCGAGAGGTGGTTATGGAGGACATATCCAATTGGTGAAGCGTCGATTTTATCTACCCCATCTCCGACTCCAAATGGGTTAGTCATTTACATGTGGTGCCTAAGAAGACGGGCATCACTATAGTTGTGAATGAGTCTGGAGAGGAGATTGCTACCCGTGTACCCACTTCATGGAGAGTCTGTGTGAACTACAGACGATTGAATCAGGCCACCAAGAAAGACCACTTTTTGATATCATTTATAGATCATATCATCTAGAGGTTGGCTAGGAAGAGTTACTATTGTTTTCTGGATGGGTACTCGGGGTATAATCAAGTGGCCATTGCGCCCGAAGACCAAGACAAAACGACATTCACCTGTCCATTTGGGACATATGCTTTTAGACGGATGCCCTTTGGTCTATGTAATGCCCCAGCTACATTTCAAAGGTGCATGCTTTACATCTTCTAAGACATAGTGGGTGACTTCTTAGAGGTCTTCATGGATTACTTCTCAATCTACGGGGACAGTTTTGATGCATGTCTTTCTTGCCTAGAACGTGTATTACAAAGTTGCAAAGAGGTTAATCTTGTATTATCTTGGTAGAAGAGTCATTTCATGATGACTCAATGGACGGTAATTGGTCACATCATCTCCAACAGGTGCATGGAGGTCGATCCGGCCAAGGTGGATATCATAAAGAAACTCAATCCACCATCCAATGTGCGACAATTACGGTCTTTTTTGGGGCACGTCAGTTTCTACGGACAATTCGTACAAGATTTCAGTCGGATTTCCCGATCACTTACTGATTTGCTGACGAAAGACACTGAGTGCATTGTGCATGATAAGTGTCTAGCATCATTTGAGACTCTCAAAGGACTAGTTATGCAGGCTCATGTCCTTCATCCAACCGATTGGTCTCTTCCATTCAAGATCATGACGGATGCTTCTGATGTTGTCATAGGGGTTGTGCTTGGACAGAGGAGGGATGGGGCGCCTTTTGTCATTCACTACGCTAGTTGGACTTTGGATGCTGCTGATGAATCCTCATTCATCACTCTTTATCTTTTATTTTAGCTAAAAACCTTTGCAAAACACCATGTATATGTTTGTAAATAGAAGAAATTCTCAAATAGCATGCATTATGTAAATATTAATAATTAGCATGTTTTTTTTGCAAAAATAAAAGAATAAAGAAATAAAGAAAAAGAGGGAAATATTTAGAATAAATATTGCGTGACCTGAACCCAAGGGAGGGCTCAATATGGGCCTGACCGCAAAATAAAATAAGTAGAGAGAGATAGGGTAACTCAACCTTGTACATAAATCCCCTCTGAGTGTTAATATTTTATTTTTCAAAAATAAAAATATGTATATGTGTTTCTCATATTTTGTATATATTTCTAAAAATCAAATAAAAATGGGAAAAATAAAATAAAAATAAAAATAAATAATTTCTCTCTCCTCAGTGTATATATATCATGTTTATAAAAAAAGACATGTTTATTTCACCCTAGTAAATAAGTAATAAAAATAAAAAAAAATTATATTCCAAATTATATGATGTAAATAAATAAAATATAAAATTATGATAATTTTACATAAATAAAATAATTAAAAATAAAAATAAAAAATTACATAGGTATATATACATGTAAATAATAATAATGATAATAATATAATGTATATACATAATTTATTTTTCAAAAAAACTAAAAAATCACAAAAAAATACTTTGAAAATAAATAAACATTATTTTTTTAAAATACTTTGAAATAAAGCCATTTACTATTTTTTATTTAATTTACAAATAGTTAATAAATGGCGTGCTCTGATTGGTCCACGGGGGATGTTGACCCCTGGTCAACTCTCCCCCGCGGACCTCCTTTTCGCGGATCTTGTTCGAGTGTCTGATTTCTCGGAATTTCCCGATTTGGCTCGACCTCCATTTGGCAAACCCCGGGCTCCGATTGCAGCTCATTCATTTGCAACTCACGCCCGAGCATCTTCTTAGGGATCCGCGCCTTGCAATGCGTGCCCGACTCCCATCTTCCCGGACCTTCACTCCTATATAGCCTCGCATCCAACCGCTTTTTCCACCACCTTCGTACACCGTCTTCGACTCCCAGGACCTCCACCTTCTTGCCTTGAGTGACAGCAAGCTGTAGGAGGAGTCACAGCGAGGAAAGAGGCGCTCTAGCCCCTGGTCTCGTGGTCATCGCCGTCGTGCTCCACCCATTGGCGAGCTCGAGCCTCTGGAGGTGTCGCTCCATTGAGGCGAGGAATCCAGGAGACGCAACATCTCCCCCACAGACGCGTTCGATCGTCAGGTACCCTAGTTAGCCAGTAGCTTAGCTTCCATTCTGATATTTAGGTTTTACGCCATCGGTCTTCGCCGGCCAATCCATACAGTGTCGACTGTCCTTTCGATCATCCGACTATCGCATCACCTTTACGAGACCTCTCCGCACCTTCTCGGCACCCTCGATCATCATGGTTCGCCCTAGAACCAGGACTTAGGTCATCTCCGTCGTCGCCTCGCCGGAGACCAACGCTCCGCCGCACCCACTTCCCCTTTTCGCCCGCTAATGGGTCGAGGCAGTTTTCCCTCAACCCCTCTTGTTTTCTGTGCAGGTATCGAGGCCTAAGAACCTCATCTGGAGGTCCAATTGTTCCGGCACAAGTGCTCCGGCCATTCTTCATCGTCGGGGGCCCTCCAGGTCCTCCCGGCCCTATCTGAGCACTCCCAACTCTTCGGACGACCTTCCTCTTCGATTCGCCCACATCCGCAACACCGGAGGAGGTCCTTCGCGTACACGTTGGGCCGGTGAAACAAGTCGGCTACTTGTTCTTCCAAGATCCTCCGGAGCCATCGATCGAGCTCCCTTGCGCCAGATTCGATCACCACCATTCGTCTGAGGGAGGCTCGGAGCCGTACGATCCATCTGAGGATCGGATCCGAGACGTCCATCTCCAAAGGGACATCCACCATCCACAGCTGTCAGATCACACGTGGATGCCTTGCAGCCGTCGGATCATAATAATTGGGTAATATCACTTAGTCTCCTCTTCTTTACTCTTTTATAGTTTAATCCTGTAAATATTTTATATAGTTTTTTTATTTTGGGTAATTTGCACTTTGGACCCTAGTATTCTGAGATATTGCTATTTAGTCCCTGTGTGTGTGGAACACGTGCTTTGACACGTGAGTTTTTGGGTAAATTGCATGTAAGGGGCTTGGACTTCCTAGTTGTTATGGATTGATATTTTATAAATAGGAATGACGCTTTAGTCCCTGTAAATGCAAACCACGTGCTACCCGCGTGCTTTTTTAGGCTTTTTGTAGCTTTACCCCCGGATTGATTGTAAATGTTATTGTTTGGCTGAAAAGTTTTCATTAATTGCACTGTGGTCATTGTGTGCTATGCCCTTTTCATTGGTTGAATAAAAAATCAAATAAACTCTAAATCTTGTGAAAATTGGACACATGGCTCTTGCCACTGTGTAAAAATTTCACAAATTATTTGGGACATTTTTATTACTGTTTGCTAATTTTAAAAAATCAAAACCCTTATTTTTTCTATTGTTTGAATTAGAAATAAATTAAAAATATAAAAACTCATTTAAAAATTTTAAAAAAATTTGTGTTAGTTTATTTTCAGGTCTTTGAGCTTCGGTCTATTTTTTACTTTATTTGGACTTATAAAAGCCCTAAAAAATCTAAAACCCTAAAAAATTATAAAAATTATTAAAAATTCTAAAAAATTCGAAAAATTGCAATTTTTGTTCATGTAGCTTAGTTTTGATTTTTAGCTTTCATAAAAATTACCTTTAGATTTTTAGAGGCTAATAGATATTTTTAATTACCCTTTCAATTCTGGCTGCACATTAGTTCTTTGTTTCTGCCTTTTCTATTTTTATTAAAACAACAAACAAAATATTAAATTTTGAAAAAATTACCAAAAACACTTAAAAAATATAAAACACAAAAATAATTTTATTTGAATTTTCTAAGTTGTTTTGGAGTGTTTAATAAAATGTTATTTATGTGCTTTTTTTTGCCTCCACTTTATATTTTCTTCATAATTAAAAACACAAAAAAATATAAATTTCTAAAATCCATAAAAAATCATTTTCTTTATTTTATTTTATTTCTAACTACTTCATATGCCTTCTTGGCCAACTCGTGCTCCTTGAGTTCGACCCTGGTCGCTATGCCAGGTTAAATAAATAGCAAGACCGCTATTCAGATTTTTGATTGTTTTATTTCTTTTGGTGGTCTGATTTTTCTTGTTGAGTTTGATTCGAGGGATTGAGGTCGCAATGACCCGTGATATTTATCTCCCTTAATCTCTCGTAACTTCTCGGCTCATCAGCTCTCAACGGAACTACATTGTGCCTGAGAAGGATATGCTAGCAATAGTATTTGCTCTTGATAAGTTTCAATCCAACATTATCGGATCTAGAGTGACTATTTATTCTAATCACACCGCTATCTGATACCTCATGGCAAATAAGGATGCCAAGGCTAGATTGACCAGATGGATCCTTCTACTCTAGGAATTTGACATTGAGATTAAAGATAAACCATGAGTCAAGAATGTGGTAGTGGATCAACTCTCCCGATTGGAATATCTTAAGGATTCAGGGTAGAACACACCTATCACAAATACTTTCCCAGACGAGGTGATTCTTGCTATCACCTCACTTTTATGGTACGTTGGCATTATGAATTATCTTGTCATCGAGAAAGTTCCACAAGGTTGGCCCAGGAAATGACTTAAGACTTTCCTTACGAAGGCCAAGTCATACCGTTGGGAGGATCCCACCCTTTACGATGAATGGGGGATAGCATCTAGCATCGGTGTATTCCTCAAGAAGAGCACCACAGTGTCCTCACCTACTGCCACAAGCTTGAGGTAGGAGCACATCATTCGGGGAGACAGACAACACAAAAAGTGCTTCAGTCTAGCATTTGGTGGCCTACTCTCTTCAAGGATTCATATGAATTCGTGAAGAGATGTACTGACTATCAGAAAATGGGCACTTGTGGACAGAGAGATATGGTGCCGATGCAACCCATTAACTTCTGTGAGGGCTTTGACGCTTGGGGCATCGATTTCATGGGCCTATTTCCTAAGAGTCATGGATTTGAGTACATTTTGCTTGCTATAGATTATGTGAGTCGTTGGGTTGAGGCCATCTCTGCCCAAACGATCGATGCAAAGACTGTTTGCAAATTCTTGAGTAAAAATATCATTTCACGGTTCGGAGTACCTAGAGTTTTGATATAAGACGGGGGGGCTCATTTTATGACCGATAAGGTAAGGGGCCTTGCTAACGAGTTCAGCATAGATCATAGAGTTGCTACTCCTTATCATCCACAGACAAGTGGTCTTGTTGAGAATTCTAACAGGGGGATTAAGACTATATTACATAAGGTAGTCCTCCCAGATCGAAAGGATTGGTCACAGCTTTTGGACTCGGTCTTGTGGGCATATAGGACATCCTTCAAGACTCCATTGGGTACATCTCCAGTATGACTCGTTTATGGCAATCCTTTCCACTAACGAGTTGAGTTGAAGCATAAGTCAAATTAGGCAGTCACTGAGATATTATTGGATCCTGAGAGTGTAGGAGATCAGAGGAGAGCAGAATTGGTAGCCCTGGAGGAATTGAGAGATACAACCTTCGCAAGTAGCCTTCAGTATAAGTACAAAGTGTAAAGGTGGCATGATTCTCATAACAACTATAAACAGTTTGAGCTGAACCAGAAGGTATGTCTATTTGATGCAAGGTTAAGATTATTTCCAGGGAAATTATAGAGTAAATGGAAGGGACCATACTTGGTCAGAAAGGTACACGACACCGGTAGTATAGATATATCTGAATTGTCATCTGAATCCACCTTTCGAGTCAATGGTCAACGCTTGAAACCCTATCTTGATCATGATCCACTGATTATTGACATAGCCCCTATTCTGACATAGCCCCTATTAATTTTGTATGAGATGTGGCCCTTGACTCACATCATCTACATCTCATACCTGATTATCACTTCCTACTTGCAGCTGTATAGATCATTCTGTCGATATCATTCATTCTTTCTATCTAAACACCCCATCTTCATCTCATGATTATGTTACACTTAGGGTGTAATTTTTCTTAAGTATGGGGGGGGGGTTCAGACTTGTGATTATCCATTTGATTCTACTACCTCTGTTTTTCCCAATACTTAGCGATATTTTAACTTAAGTATAAGGAAGATAGTATATGTACATCCTATCACTCGATCGTCCCCTTGTGTACAGTCTTCTATACTTAGGATTATTGAATCCTAAGTATAGGGGGATCACAGGCTCCTATTGATTTTATTCTTTCATTTGTCGTTGTAGCATAACCCTTCTTTTCACTTCCTAATACCCAGCATGAGTTATGTCTTCCTTTGTCGCTCTCTGATTACTATGAGGACATAGTTCGAGCTAAGTATAGGGGGTGTCGTATAAATTGTATATATACTTTATACATAGCTCATACTTTCGTATTTTTAATATGGCTAAAACACTGTATAAATACATGTAAAATTCAATAAAATCAACTAAAAAAATTTACTAATAAAAAGATGCGGATATTTCCTCAAAATTATTTTTGTACATGCTGATTAATAAGTCGGTTAAAATATTTTGAAAATATTTTGAAAGTAGTTTGAAAATCTATTTGAAAAATCTTTTGAAAACTACTTGAAAAATGTTTTGAAAAATGTTTTCAACCTTTGTAAAAGTATTTTGGTTTGTAAAAATTTTTCTTTGTGTGAAATAAAATTATTTTGTAAAACTATTTGTAAATGTCTTGAAAATGGTTGAAAAAATTATTTTGAAAAAAAATCTATATGTATACTATTTGGAAAATATTTGCAAAATAGTTTTCAAATATTTGTAAAATTGTTTGGAAAATTTATTTTGTAC
The DNA here is from genome assembly GCA_037367405.1 of Ottelia alismoides. NCBI lineage: Eukaryota > Viridiplantae > Streptophyta > Magnoliopsida > Alismatales > Hydrocharitaceae > Ottelia > Ottelia alismoides. The sequence goes on along the minus strand of JAZKJV010003353.1, from coordinate 85,888 downwards.
TATAGTTTTCAAAAGTATTTGTAAATGTATTTCCAAATAAGTTTGAGGAATATATGCATCATCCATAAAATTCTTTACCAAGTGTGTGTGTATATATATATACTCGTATAAATTACTAAAAATTAAGTTGTAAATCCTTTCACCTAATTCTTGTAAATAATTGACCCACTCCCATGTAAATATATGTATCTTATCTACTAACCCTAATCCTTATTAAAAAAATCCCTAAAAAATAAAAAGCCAAAAGTCTATAAAAAATTACATTTGCATTTTTTTCTCTTTTCTTTCAAAAATCCAAAAAAAATATCAAAATTAGAAAATTGTTTGAAAGACTTTTTTCTCTCTTCTTTTCTCTTTGCATTGTACATATTTTCTCACATTTACACGAGCATTTTTCAGAGTAATGTTGACATTTAAACTAGTCTGGAATAAACTTGAAGAATGGAGCTTAGTTAAGACCTTAATACACTTAATGTCAAAGGAACCTTATAGGATCTGAGTTTAGGATCTTTCAAGTCTTGAGACTTAATTCTTCAAGTCCACTAGGCTATGTTCACATATCATTTTGATTTGTCTAAACAGAGCACTTAACAACACATGCATGACTCTCGCAGATAATGGCTTGACTTGCACACACACTATACACGTGGCTCAACACCGATGAGGTGGTGAGGAGGTAGTTGCCTTGACTTTGAGTAGCATACGAGGGTAGTACATCTAGGCGGAACCTCTCGTCTTCCTCTAGGAAGGGAAGTGCATCTCAACCTGATCTAGTAGCATTGAGGTCTAAAGAGAAAATGATGTGGGATTGTAATAATGCTTCAAAAGAGTGATAGTCTACTAGCTCAAGAGGAAAAACTCCTTATGTACATGTTGTACCTTGCATATATTTTCAAAAAAAGGAAAAAAAAAACAGAATCTCCAAAAGTGGACATGCCTGATTGAAAAGTAAAATGCCTGTCGGAGTGTATATACAAGTGAAATAGAGAGAGAGAGAAGAATAAGAGCTTCAAAGTCAAATTTTTGTAAGCTTGCAGCGGATGACTTGGCTACACGGGTCATGCATCCAAAGATAGGTAACTACATTGGTTACCGTCCATTCTTTTCTCCATATCCTCTTCTTGAGTTGGTTGTACTTTAACTTAGAAGGGAATATCCTTGCTCCTCGAGGAAAGAGTTGCAAGATCAGGAGACTAGAGTTACCTTGTTGAGCGAGATTATTTCTTTGTCATTTCTGAAGCGGGGAGCCAAAATACACATACATCGTACAAGTGTCGATTCATAGTCACTAGAGTTGTGTATGTAGACTTCTTATAACCTGACTAATTGAGGCCATATGACCATAGAATAGTGGAACTTGAGGGCTGTTGAGTCTTAAACCCCTTCCCAATAAGGTTCCGCCAAACTAATAATCCAAATGTCTCGTCGAGCTCTATACTCCAGTTTTATGAAGATAAGTTTAAAAATCAGCATTGTTCTAAGTTCTTTCCTTTTTCTTTTCTTTATTTTTCTTTTCACTTATTTTCCAAATAAGTGTTTGCTAAGGGACTGCCAAAGGTATTGTATAGGGGAATGATGAATACATTATTAATCACCTTTATTCTTTTATTTTAACTTTATTTGCTTAGTCAAATACATGTAAATACCTGCTAATTTCATAAATATACCGCTCAACATGCATTTGTTAAATATACATTTTTAACACCGTCTATATTCAAATAAAAGAAAAAAGAAGAAAATAAAATAAAATAAAATAAAAGATAAAAATAAAGGATGTATTATGAAATAAAATGTAGACTGACCCGAAACTCGAGAGAAGGTCACGACTTGACCTGATCGACAAGGAATAAAGTAGGGGGAGATAGGGTCTTCAATTCAAAAATTCAAAAAAAAACATTTGTAAATATTTATTCTTTGTATATTTGTACAAAACATACACGATTTTATTTGTATATAAAATATTTTTCTAAACAAAAATTGTAAATAAAAATGTTTTGTAAATAATAAAAAAATTGTAAAGCAAAATCATGTATATAAGAGAATTACCCACACTCAAAAAAAGCCATTAATTCTGACTCCAGAAAAACTCAAATTGAATCAAACTCACTTCCATTGTACTCTAAATTAAGTTATCTTTAAAAGAGTTGTAGTTTCAAAATTTTTGGAGTTACGGTTGAACAATCAATTTTCTGTGGTGGTTTTTGCAATTTGACCAGTTATTTATTGTATTTAAATTATATTTTTAATAATTGTAGATATTATTCACAGTAATTTAAAGTGAATAATTTATTTACAAAAATCTTGTATATAAAATTATTTCCTTATTTGTACATGTGTATAATGTACTATATGTATATATTACTTGTATATAACTAATTTCCTTATATAAAAAACACTAAAAAAATAATTTCTAAAATTAATTAATTAAATTAATATAATTACGAAAATTTAATTAATTTATTTAATTATTTAATTTGAAAACCTACCATGTAATTAAGATTTGCTTTTCTACCTTAAATACCCACCATTAAGGTGACTAATTAATATCTGTAAGTTAATTATTTTATTTAATTATGAATTTGATTTTTAATTAATTAATTAATTTTATTTATCTAAATAACCATTAATTACCTTCCTTTTTACATATTTTTCTTTTTTGGATTTATTCTTCTTTTTATTGAGCTCCTCCTCCCTCATTTTCCTCTTGATCAGTCTTTGGTGGAGAAGGAGCTTCATTCCATAAATCCCGTTGATCGGTAGAGGAGACCAACCCCCGAGCCGTCTGGTGAAAGGGGACCAGTTGTCGTCGAGGCAATCACAACGCCCGCCACCCTTAGATTAGATCCACTTTGTTTACCTTTTTTTAGATTAATTCTAGGTGTAATTTGTAGTGTTTAATCGTAGCTAATTCTCCATCCTGATTTGATCCGCCCTCGAATCTGATTTTTCATCCCACATCGAGATCCCTACATTTCATGTTCTATCTCTCACAACCTCTCACATCCGATTACGCACGGTGGTCGGATTCTCGGATCTATCTTCCATTTCGTCAGATCTGCATCCACTCATGTTTTTCTGTGTTTGAATTTTCTTGGTCGAGTCATCATGCTCGTATCCTCATTTGTGTATAAAAATAAAAAAAATAAAAACTAAAAAAATATGTATTTCAAATTTTATCTCTAATATTTGTTTTGCAGGACAAATAAAAAAAATTAAATAATAAAAATAAAAGTTAAAAATAGTAAAGATACATTTTTAGTACATCTCCTGCAGGTTCAATAAAAAATTATCAAAAAAATCGGTTGTCGCCCACACCGTCGCTCCACCGACCTCATCCTTTCTCCTTGTCGGCCGACACCACGTGTGACCACCTCTAAGTGTGGTCGTACCTTCCATCTACACTGCCAGGAGTGCCACTGTGCGACACCCATAGCCACCATTGTCGCCGCGCATCCACCCCCATCACCTCCTCTCCACTTGGCGGAGCACCACGCCGCCATCTCCGTCGTGCAACTACCGCACTTCGACCACCGCCTGTGAAGCCCCATCGTCACCAGCCACCTACGAGACTGCCGCCATCCATCAGCTGTCGAAGGAGTCCTCTGTGTTATCTCCTTTCTGCAGCTGCAATCTTCGATGCCGCCCTCGAGAAACTCTGTGTGAGCTTTGCCTCGACATCCTCCTCGCCATCCACGACCATCACGAGACACCTTGAGGCGCACCACCTGCACACCCTCCACAGTCGCGCCCTCATGCTGAACACATCGCCCATACTGCTCCGTCGCCGCCCCTTGGTTCTCGATCAAGAATGAAGTAACGAAGAAGAGCCCTAGGGAGTAAAATAATTTGGTAAACTTACAATCACACCCCTAGAAGTTTCGGAAGTTGCAAAACAGTCCCCGCCAACATCCAGCACGTGTGTCACATGCTTTTAGTGGGTAAACTGTAAGGTTTTAAAAATCGGACCGGACATTGAACAAGTCAGTCTTTGGTTTGGTCCAACCGGGTCGAACCGTCGGTCCAAACCAGTCGGATCGGTGATGATGTTAACATGACATCATCATTCTTATCGACTTAGAAAAAACTGGATCGAGGTTAATTTACTGGTCAGAACAGTCGAATCGGTTTTTTTAACTAATAAAATCGGATACATATATATATAAGTATGTATTTATATATCAATGAAATAATTATTAGAAATTTCAAATCTTTAAACAGAAAAACATGATTTCCTATTTCGAGTAAAACTCTACAAAGTTAGTCATATTTTCCAAATATATATATTAATATAATATTGTAATCATTTATTTATAGTTGTTCCAAGAAAATTACTCTAAGAAAGTATTGACATTACATATATTCCAAAAAAGAGAGGGGCATATCTTATATCGCAAAATTTAAGGGCATACATGATAAAAACCCCATTATTTCATTATTTAAACCTTTAATTTATTTGAAAATTACCAAACCATCAAAACTAGGTCAATCCGGTTCAACCCGGTCCGACCATCCGGGTCAACCCGGTCCGACCACTGGTAGGACCCAATTCTTTTTGAAATTAATTACAAAGAACCCACCGAACTGACCACGTCGAGACCGGTTCCCGGTCCAACCGGTCTGACCGACCGGTCTGGTTCACTTTTTTAAACCTTGGTAAACTGTCATATTCTCCCTACATTTTATTTCTATTATCTTTTACTTCCAAACCATTAAATAATTACATGCTGGTCCCTATAATTTCCAAAGTTGATTTTACATGATCTTTTCATTGAAATAAACAATTTTGACAGTCAATAAATTCTCTAAAAATCACATTAGACTTCTATTATGTGCATCTTCATTGTATAAATTTTTCATCGCATTTTATTTTTATTTGATATTATTAAAAATTAAAAACAATGTCATTTTCTCTTATTGAAATTTGAAAAATCATGAAATTTTAATATTGCTCTAAAAATTCCAAAAAAATAGATTAGGTGAATTTTGTTATATTTTATTTTCTATCCAATTTTTACACATTATTTATATATAAAACCTAAAAAAATTGCAAAATATCAAAATTCTTAGAAAAATTCTAGAAAATCTAGAAAAAATCTGAAAATTGTGATTTCAGTTCTTGTCTGTAGATATTTGTCTATAGTTTAGCATAAATATTATTTCAAGGAGTCTTGGGCATTAAAATATTTTTAAGTTGCAAATTACTCCGGGCTGTGCACTGTTTGATTTTTGTAAAATCACCAAAATATCTGAAAAATATGGTAAATTTATCAGAAACATTTTAGAAATTATAAAACCCACAAATATTTTCTTTGCAATTTTCTGAGCATTTCTGGCTATTTTTAAAATAATACAAAAAGAGTGTGGTATGTGTATTTTTCTTCCCTTGTGCATATTGTTCCTTATTTGAACATAAAAAAATGAAAAATAAAAAACCACTAAAATTTCATTTTTGAAATTTGACTACTTAGTTTTTCAATCGTGCTCCTTGTGTTCGACCCTGGTCGCTATACCAGGTAAGTTAAATAGTGAAGACAGCTTACATTACACTTGCATGATTTCATTGAGTGGTTTTAATTTTTCTCGTTGACCGAATCGATTGACTAGGACAACGACATTGTTATTTATATTCCATTTTAGTCACATCCTTAATTTTCATGTTAAGACCAGTGTAGTCACATCTCCTTGTGAAGCCCAGCCAGTGTAGCTAAGTCTCCAGTAAGATGTGACGTTGGAAGCTTGGAACATTGTAGTCATATTTGGTATTTGGTGGCTTTTTTTTGGATTGGCTTTGTAATGTTGCTTGTACTGCATCAAGCTTTTGTGCCTCAGTGGTTATAAAATCTTTTATTTCCGTCTATGTTTTGAGGTCTTGGAAAAATGTGCCAGAAGATCCTTCCCTCATCTGAAGCATTATTTCAACCCCACAACTCCCGTCTTTAGACGTCTGCGCCGCCAGACAAGGAAGAAAATGCACCAATAAAATGAATTACCCTTCGCAACCCCATGGAAGTCGAGCTAAGTGCAAAGTACATGTGTCCAAAATTGGTTCACTGATGAACAATTAAACGGATGACACCAAGTGTTCTACTTAGGTATGTTTAAGTTGACATCCCAAACATGGTCTCATGGATCACAAAGATTTAAGTCAAAGACCTGAAGAGTCTAAATTCCAGTTCCTATAAAGGATTCTTACAATGAAAGTTAAAGGCCATAATGAAGCTCCTCCTTTAGATTATTCCCAATCTTTAGTTCGAGAAATCAAATTTATTATGAAATGAAATGCTAATGCAAATGCGACCATGTTTTTGTGAAGTATTTTTTTTAATTTTACTCATTTTTATGGATTTTAAAGATTTTGTATTTTTTTATGAATTTTAGGAGTTTACATTTTTTAAGGATTTTTACAAGAATTTTACAAGAATTTTACAAGATAAATTGCTAATATTTTATTTGGATTAAATAAGTAATGAATTTTACAAATTTTATACACAAAGATTTTTTCAAAGATTCAATGATTTTTACACATATTTTATAAATAGGATTTTATTAAGTATTATACATATTAAGTACATATTTTAAATTAAGAATTTTAAATAAGAATTTTACACATATTTTACTTATTAACAAGAATTCTATAAATAATAAATAAATGGATTTTAAATTAACCCTTATGCAATTTTTATGGATTTTATAGATACAAAAAATGCATAAAAGTATGAGTTTTGGATGCAAGTATATATACAATATATAAACAACTCCTTATGCTTAGCTTGTGCTATGTCCTCATAGAATCAGAAGAGAAAAAGGAGGACATAATTCGTGCTAAGTAAAAGTAGGTGAAAAAGAATATAAAGAATAGAAGTAAGTCGAACCTCCTATACCTACGATCACGTCTTCATAAGTATAGTGGAAGACAAAAATGAGGTGACTGGGGAAAAGGAATATAAACGAAGGAACAAAAGAAAGAGAGAAAAATGAAATCAACGAAATCACTCGATCCCCCTATACTTAGGATAAGGCATCCTAAGTATAGAAAAGAATGTGACCAAAATTAAAGGGCCAATGATTAGTGTAGAAGAAAGGAAAATAAAAGAAAAGTAAAAAGAACAAAATAAAAAAAGAATCAACGAGCAATCGGTCCCCCTATACTTAGTATAAGGTATCCTAAGTATATAAGATGAGCAAAAAATGGGGATGATTGTGGACTACGAAGAATATACATGTGGTGGCGTACTCCGAAAAACTGAAAGGCTCACAGGTGTCTATATTGGACAAAATGAAGTAGAGTAGTAGTCATGAGTCCTCTACAAAGTGGATCACCTCAACTCGGGCGTGATGATCAGTAGTCTCCACGAAGTGCTTCAGCATCTACCCATTCACCATGAATGGCTCTACACCAGGTGACACATCTGATATAGCTATGCCTACATTGTTGTGCACCATTCTGACTATATACAGTCCTTCTCATTTGCATTTTAACTTGACATGAAAAATTCTCAATCGTGCATTGAATAACCAAACTTTCTGAACAGGGACAAAGATCTTGTGATGAATGTGTCTATCGTGTCATTTCTTCACTTTGTCCTTATAAATAAGGGTGTTCTCGTATGCCTGATTTCAAATCTCTACTAGCTCATTCAGATCCATCTTTCTCTTGGTTCCTGCTTTCTATATATATAATGAATCACTCTGATGGCCCATTCAGATTTGTGTATAATCTTCATGGGTAAATGGCATGGCTACCCGTAAACCAGTCTGAAAGGCAAAGTACCTAAGGGAATTTTATATGTAGTAGGATATGCCCAAAGAACCTGGTCTAGAAGCTGTAGCAGGTTCTTCCTATCTGATCGTAGTAATTTATGAACAATGGATTTCACCTCCCTATTTGAAACTTAAGCCATGTCGTTCATTTGTGGGTGTAAGTAGAAGCTACTCTGTGACCAATGCTATATTTCTTCACTAGCTTTTTCACATCCTTATTAATGTTGTGGCTATCCCCATCTGAAATAAGAATACATGAAATACCGAACCATGAAATATTATGTTCCCTCAGGAACCTGCACACTGTCCTGCTATCAACGGTTCATGTGAGTATATCCTCCACCCATCCACTAACATAATCCACAATGAGAAGGATGTACTCAAAGCCACTGCTCGAAAGGAATGATCCCATAAAATCTATGCCCCGTGCATCAAAGATCTCATAAATGATAACAAGTCGTATTAGCATTACATCTCTAGCACTGATTGTCCATGCTGCTCTCCGATAATTCGGGCAACTCTTCACGAATGTGCATGCATATTTAACAAGAGTCGGCAACCAAAATATGCTGTGGAGTACCTTCTGTGTTGTCGTCTTCCCTAAATGACGTCCCCTCGCCTCTAAGGAATGATACAGAGTGAGGACACTATTGTATTTCTTCCGAGGAATACATTACTGATGAATCTGCGATTCATCATCACAATATCTTGATCTTAGCAAAATCCCCGAGTAAAATTCCAAATAAATATCCATAAAATCCATAAATTAACAAAATGACTCTTGTAAATAAAACACACTAATTATTGTATATTAGATTGTACAAAATAAATTAACACTAAAAAGCTGCAAAAATAAAGGAGTTTTATACTAGTAAATAGCCCAAAACTTCATGTATTTTTAATAAATTCATTTCAACTCCTTTTTGCCTAATTCTTTCTCTAACTTGTTTATAATAATGTACATAAAAATACAAAAATACAAAATAAATTATATCTCAAATAAATGCTCCTAGATCCCAATGGGAAAAAGCCGTAAAGACCAACTTCCAAGCAAAATTCCCGCTCCGTATGAACTCCAAATTCACCAAACTCACTTTTAAAGTTCAAGTTAGAAAATTATCTATCCAACGGAAGTGGTTTCATTAAAATCGGAGCTCGTTTGCAAAAGTTGGGTTTTGGGACCTAGATGTACATTGTATACCTTGTATATATTCATTCTTTCTTTCTTCATTTTTTATTTTATCTTTCTTAATTACTAAAAATCCAAAAAAATCATTGTGGTCTTGTATTTTGATTGTACTATTTTATTGTATTTTCCTATTGTACTTAGCTACTATTAAAAAGACAAAAAAAATACAAATTAGAAAAGTAAACAAAAATTGTACATGTTGTATGTATTTATTTGTAAATTCACCACTATTTTTTTTCCCTCTTTATTTTTGTTGTATTTAAAGTAGCATACTTTATATCATTACTTATGTATTTATTTTTTCCCATTCTCTACAATAACTTCTCTACCACCAACTTCTATTCAACTCCATCATTTTTAATAACTCCCATTCCACTCCATATTCTTCCACCAACCTCCCATTCAACTCCACCAATAATACAACTTCCCATTCAACACCACCACCATTCTAACCTCTCTTTCTCTTCTCTTTATATTCATTTGTACATCCTCATTTTTTCGCATCCGCCATTCTTATAGAAAAAGGAGAGAGCTTGGAACGTGGTGTCGGTGACAGCGGCTTATCATCTTCCTCAAGCGACGACCTCCTTCAGGCGAGATCCGCGGAGCTCCGCTCCGCGTCACGAGTTCCCCGTCGAGCTCGCGTAGCTTCTCCGATTTTCATTTCGCCAATCGGGTCGAGGCGACAACAGGAGTTTAGCGTAGCTACTCCGCCAATCCGGCGAAGATCAGGTAAGTATTTCTTCTTATTTTTCTTGTTATTTTATCTTATCTAATAGTTTGTTCCATCGTTGTCTTATCATTTTCGTATTTTTACATTACCACCACAACCATCGTATCATCACTTATCATTTACATCACCACCTTCCCTACCACATTTTTTTATCTTTTGCATTCACCACCATCACATTTTTTGTCCATTTGTTTAATTTACCATCCTCATCATACCCCTTTCATAACAACACCATCTTTCCTTTTCTTTTATTTATTTCCTGTTTTAAAAAAAATTAAAAAAAAGTATAAAAAATTAAAACAAAAAAAGAGTTTTTTTATTACAGCAGTAAAGAAAATACAAAAAAAAATCAAAAAAAAATTTAAAAAAAATTGGAAGGAGCAGCAGGCGCAGGCAGCCGCCCGCCGCCCCTTCCCCAATCCTCCACGGGAGGCACCGCCGCCGACATCCCAACCGGTCGCCGTCAGCGCGCGCCCTCCTCGCGCTGCGCACGCGCTGCCGCGCTTGGCTCCCTCTCCGTCCCGCCGACGGCCCCCTGCGCCCTCCACCTTCAACCGCCAGCGCCGCCCGCAACCACCCCGCAGGTGGCCGCCATCTCCAGCCGCCGTCCTCCCCCGCACCTCCGCGGCCACCCGCGCCACCGCGCGCGCGTGATCCTCCGCCATCCGTCACTTGCGCCTCCGCCGCCCTCCTCGGTGCCGTCCTCCGACGACCACCTTCTTTGGGTTTCACCTGCGCAGGATCAAGGAAGAAGAAAGGTCCACTTTTCTTTATTATTTTATTGTACAAATTGCAAAAATTTCTTTCAATGTTTCTGTAATTACTAAGTAGTCCCTGTGCATGTTTCCTTTTGTAATTTAAGTTTATAGAGTTGCAAAGACAACCCTGTCTTCACACTTTGATTTGGACATCATTATTGCATCCTTTTATTCAATGAAAAATGTTCTTATGTTGTGCAACTAATTTTCTACATTCTGAATGTTTATTTATATTTTTGTGGTGTTTGGGTAATTAATTAGAATTATTCAACTGAAATTTTGCATATTTTACCCATTCCGTGCTCCTAAATTAAAATCTCGCACATAGTTGCTCCAAAAATTCCATAAAAATTATATTTGATGCTTTGATGAGTGCTTAACATACTATCCAAATTTCATCTAAAATGGAGTTGTCTTGTGCGTGTAATAAATCATAGAGTAATTTTAGTAATAGATTTTTAGTTAAATCCACAAATATCTTTTTTGCGAAATTTCACTCTACTGGATTGCTCATGAAAATATCTTTTTAGAATAATTCGCTCTCTGATTAATTTGATAATGTGGATTTAATAGGAGTTAAATACTCACTGTCACTCTGTTTCCACTAAAAAAACCATAAAAAATTCATAACTTGTCAAAAAATTCCAAAAAAATTACTGTAGATTTCTTGCATCATGTTTTACTTCCAGTAAAATTTTCATGATTTTTGCTTACTGTTTGTGTGAAAAATTGCGAAAAAACCCATAAAAAGTGTGTATTTTTATTTATTGCATTTTAACCCATAAAATTCCAAAAAAATATGTTTTGTGTTCATCACTGGACTAGGATATTAGGAAAAATATAATTTGGCTGAATTGGATTAATTTAACATTAAAATTAATTTGGCTAAGTTGTGTGATTTCTTAGTGTTCTTATTCAGTTGCATTTGTATTTGCTTCGGTTTTTTGCATTAAAAAAAATCTAAAAAAATACCGCATTGGAAATCTAGACCTAAGTTTTTGAATTAAACCCCCAAGTTGTTCCTTTGCCTCCCTGTGTTCGACCCCGGACTTGCCCGGGATATAAATTAAGCCGAGACACTCTTCACGGAGATCTTCTCTCGGTTCTGACCGAATCGCTAAGTACACGTGCTACAACGTGACCTAATTAAACAACGTATTCAGCGACTCGTCAGATGGCGCCGTTACCAGGGAGACAAACGGCTTAGGGATTAGTTTAAAAATTTGGATTTAGTTTTCCATTTACTCGGGTAGTCTGACCCCCGAGCCACTTGTATTTATTCCATTTTTTTTTTGCAATTATTTCTCTTCATATTTTTGTATATATTTTATTTTTGAACTCTCTAACATAAATCTTATTTTTCTTGCGAGGGCCCGGTGGACTTGGAGTGCATCGGAGGTTGACGGACGCGACGTGCGCCGACTGTTGAAGAGCAAGAGAATTAATTTATCTTCGAGAGAAATTTTGTAAATTTTTGTAATAATTTAGGTAATTCGCACTTTCCAGCGGCTCTTGTTTGAGAGCTCGCGCTTGTATCCGGACTGGACTTTGGACCCTCTTGTGGTCGTGTGGTTGCTTGACGTAGAATAGGACTTGCACTCGCGACTCTTAGAGCTTATGTTATAAGAATATCTTTATTGCTTGTGCTCGTAATTTTTAGGACCACACATCACATTTAACGAGACGCACTTAGACCGCTGAACTATTAGTCAAATTTAACTTGTTCATCACTCGCTAATAGAACTGCTTGTCTAGGAACGGTTTTCTCGTTTGCATTCATATAGTATAAAATTTCAATTCTGCCTTGCATCCCGCATGTAGAGCGCGAGGATCACTGTAAGTCTTCTGAACTGGGCATGCATCATTGATTTCATCATTTGCATCGGTTTTTCTCGACTCCCTCCCCTTGGTTTTTGAAACTTAAGTTAAAAGGAAATCGGGACTGATCGTTAGGCGTGCTTTGTTTGGTGGACTAATCAAGTGATAACCAAACCTAAAATCAGGACTGCTAATCAGAGTTGACCAAAAAAAACTGATTAAAACTAACACTTGTTTTGGGAGAGTAAAACCCTCATTGTATGCTTGGCTAATTGTGATTGTTGAGAGGTGAGGACGCATCCCTAGGATAGTGCCCAAAACCTACTTTTGAGCCTTGCGTAATTGGATTAATATCTTCATTTATCACCTAATTAAAACTGAAAAGATAAGCGGTCGGACTTTTGCGACCATCACTGTGTTGAGTAGGTGAACTCAGGGTTTGCTCTTGTGTTTGTTTGTTTTGTGTGTTATTCGGTGCACTTGCATGCTTTCTTCCTCGATCCGCTTCATTCTCCCATTTTCCCTCCAAGATGTCAGAATATTGGTCATCATATCCACATCATTCTTCTTCGATCATATTTCGATCATCTCCACCCTCTCATTCCTCTTCATACCCACACCCCAACCGCGAAGTCAGAACTCCGACTGACTTCAGCACTTCTTCGTCCTTCTCACCTACCCCACATTCTGACACCCATGACCCACAACCACCTTGGATTGATTCACTATATTCTCGTCCGCTTGCTGGAATCAAGGAACAAATCAAAGAGCAAGCGACTGCTGAGATGAATGATTGGCATAATCAGTTGACCCCACATACCTCACTTTCACCTCGAGTTGGGACAGAACAACAATTTCCATATATACATCCCAACTTGACCTTAGGGTACAACATGGACGATCAGACAAACCGAATGGAGAGGCCTGCACCGTACGATCTTCCTGACTTGATTGACCTGAGTGATATAGACCACATTGACCAACCTTAATATCACCCATTCGGAGAGCCGACATATACAGGGGATTGGATTCATGCGACTGATTTACAGACCCCCTGTCTACTAATTCCGCCTGATGAGGCTCCGACCAACAATTGCCATACATATGGGCCATACTCAACCCAGTATTACACACCCGAGTCAAGGTGTGTTGAGTATAAGAGCCCGAGTTCTCAGCAGTACCCTCCAATTGCGTCAACTTCTCTCATGAAGTGTCATGAGAACTTATTGGAGGATGACATTTGTAGACCGATCAAGAGTCCAGGTAGGAATGTGGATCATGGATTTTGCGGATTAGATCTTGAAAACCTGGAAGACACTGGATTGACCACAAGTCATGTACAGCTGGAGTCCCTTCTACCTCCCTCTTCTACTAACCACTTTCCCTCCAAACCAGAGTCTGTACATTCTCCTAGTCCTCCTTCACATACCAAAAAGACCAAAAAAATTGAAAACTCGGAAAATACCATAAAAATTGAAAAAGGAAAAGATCTAAAAAGTTTGGATCCTGCAGTTAGGGAAGCATTGGATAGAAAGTTGATTTTTGAGCTTCCCTTAATAATGGCCATTGAACACTTTCCCGACCTTAAAAGATTTGTGAGAAGTAAATTGATGCCTAAAAGGTCGGGCAATAAGAGAACAAGGACTGAGATACATATAGTGTCTATGGCCACATCTTTGATGATAGGGAGAAAAACCAAGAGCCGCAGAGTAAAGCGGTTACCTAGGTTTGATTGTGAAATCAAAGATACCACATTCACCCATGCAAGAATCGATGATGACTTACCAATTAATATCCTCCCGACCTCCGTGTTTGCCAAGCTCAAACTCGGATCTGCCAAGAAGTCAAGAGATATCATTCAGTTGGCAGATCGGACCATTAAACGGTCGAGAGGAACCATTTCAGTCATCGTCACTTTTCAAGGTGCTCTACTGGAGATAGACTTCACGATCATTGACATTGAGCACCGAGGAGAGTTCACCCATTCTCCGATCATTCTTGGGAAGCCGTTCTTAGCCTTAGCTAAGGCAACTATAGATTGTGAGACTCGGGAGATCGATTTCTCTGCATTGGGAGCACTCCGACCTCACCCGATCTTTGAGGACACACGATATTCCAAGGTAACCCGTAAAGTTGCAGACAGTCGCGACCTTCGAGAGACAGTTGAGTCTCATCTCTCTACTACACCTGAGATACCGACTGTCCAGACAACCATTGGTTTAGACACTTCCTACAACCACACACCGCCTACTGCTTGCACCACCACCACGACAGCTTCTAGAGAGGACTCAAGAGCAGAAGCTATCAGTGAGTCGGACATGACCTTTGAGGATTGCCTTGATTATTTCGATGATCCGACACAAAAACCCAACAATATCAAGCCAACTGAGAATACTGTGCCTTATCAGAGACGTGTGCTGACCCTGCAGGAGTATTACAATGCATATGGTGACTCATCTGATGATGAACCTCTGGTCAGAACCTCACACACACCACATCCAAGACATACACCAAAGGAGACAACTGGGACCAAATTGACCAATCTTGATAAATCGGTTGCTCCATCCTCTAGTCGGTCATCTAGTAAGAAGAAGACGAGTGTTGATTCCTTGAGGTGTTCGCCCGAACTCCTTAAGACGTATCAATCTCTTCTTCCTCTTGATGCTTCAGGTTCTAGAAAACCGACTAAGAAGGTTACCTTCGATGTTTCAGAGAAGGAACTTTCTGAGGAGTCCTCATCAGGTCCGGATGAGGTGATCTACATGAGTGAGCTTAGTTCGGCTTATCTGAAGCCATATTTGAGCAAGCAGCCGTGTGTCGACCCCCGTTGGATGTTCCCCACACCTCACTATTATTCTTCGGAGGACGATTCTGACAGCGACACATGTGTATACTTCCCACCCCATCGCTCCCGCAAGAAGATCCATCACAAACCTTCTTGATCCTTGTATATTCTTCCTCCTCCTTGTACATATTTTCCTTCCTTTATTCACCTCCCTCCCTCATGATTCACATCACTCGCCCCAGTTCCGTATCGTTTTCATTTTGTGGCTATACTTAGGATGACTAGATCCTAAGTATAGGGGGGTGAGTGACCCGATTTGCTCCTTCTCTTCTTTTTATTTTCTTTTTGTATATTCTTTCCCATTCTCATCGGTCTTCCATTCTTGTGTTCTTTCCAATACTTAGGCTGACCAAAGCCTAAGTATAGGGGGGCCGATGCCCGCCATGTGTATTTACTCATCATTTCTCCTCTTGACCTCGTCTGCCCCATTTTTTCTCTTCTTCTACACTTAGGTTGTCCAGAGCCTAAGTATGGGGGGGCGGATCGACTTCTATACTTTTTGTTATTTTAGCTTTCCTACGCTTAGTACGAGCTATGTCTTTTTGTCACCTAGTGCCATGAGGACATAGCACAAGCTAAGTATAGGGGGGTGTGTATATATTACATATATACTTTACCCATACCTCGTACTTTCACATATTTTTTTATATATATTATACAATAATTATGGGGTGGGTAAAAAAAAACAAACAAAACAAAAGTAAAAACTTTTAAAAAAAACTCTTTTCTTATTTTCCTTAAAAAAAAAACTTTTTCAAAAAAAAAAAGTCTTTTCTTATTCACCTATCTTTTTCAAAAAAAAAATTCTTTGCCTTTGTTTGTCAAAAAAAAAACTTTTTCCAAAACTTTAAAAAAAAAAACAAAAAAACAACAAAAAAACATTCATAAAAAAAACTAAAAAAAAACTAACTAATAAGTTGGTTTAATCCCTGACACAATTCACTTTCACATCAGACTAGTGATGTTCAAGAACACCTGGTTTACGAGCTCTTGAGATTTTGAGTTAACCAGCCTTAGTCATTAGGGTCCTTGACTTAATTATTCACATTTCCCTAGTTTGAAAGATTTGTGTGCTATATTGCATGCTTAGTCTCTACCTTAAGAATATGATCAGCACCTCACATACACGACTGCAGTTATGATGAGATGAGTTGAAATTTCACTTGAGGAACTGGGTTGAGGGATTTGAGTTTGGACTTGATTTAATGATGCTCGAGGATGGGATAAAATCAATGAAGGCTTCATGAAACCTGAGTGTCAGCACATTTAGCCAGTATGAGAACATGGTTCTTGTACTATCTCTTGATATTTACCTATGTGCCAGGGTGTGATAAAATAAAAAAATTGTTGATCAGTGTGCGCCAACTCTTGGTAAAAGCAGTGGAGCTAGCCAAAAATACTACAAAGCAATGAAATGTCAAAGAAAAGCTCTCATTCCACAAAGTCAATTATCAAAAGAGCTTCCACCAAAGGCGAGCGCTCCCAACCATTTCAAAGTGTCCACTTGGACCACTGCTATTAGGACCAGGAGTCGGGCTTGCACCAAAAAAGGGCTCTGCATCGTAAATGCTACAAGTCTGGGTGTAGAAGGTACGATAGGTACTCAAAAAAGGCACACCCCGGTGTACTCCCAGGAAAACAAGTGCAGACGGCTCCAACTTCTCTTGACGGACGCACTGATCAACACCAAAAAAATGCGTTGCGTAATAAGGCACCTGAGAGGATCCTTGTTCCAATGAGAGGGAGAGAAGAAATGACACAATCCTATGCCCTCCATCGACTGGCCTTCCATCTACACTTTCAAGTCTGACAACTAAAGAGACGGTGGATTGGATGCAAGAAATGATTTATTCCCTAGTGTTGAGGATTGGGTCCATAGGAGAGTCTCTTGGACTGGAACCTTGGGTGACGTTGTGACTCTACTCTTGTAACTGCAGTCAACACTTAAAGTCATATCCCTTATATATACGTATACAAAGAGAGTCTGATGATTAGGGAAATTGGGTACCTTTTGACTAGAGCATGGTTCAGCTTAGAATTTTAGGATCTCTAAAATCGAGAGTTCTTGAACGGATCAAGTCTTGTATTCACATGCACAGTCAGGGGTTAACCTAACTTATTCATTCTTTATTTGCTCGAGGACTAGCAAAGTTTAAGTATAGGGGGGTGATGAATCCGCGATTCATCATCACAATATCTTGATCTTAGCAAAATCCCCGAGTAAAATTCCAAATAAATATCCATAAAATCCATAAATTAACAAAATGACTCTTGTAAATAAAACACACTAATTATTGTATATTAGATTGTACAAAATAAATTAACACTAAAAAGCCGCAAAAATAAAGGAGTTTTATACTTGTAAATAGCCCAAAACTTCATGTATTTTTAATAAATTCATTTCAACTCCTTTTTGCCTAATTCTTTCTCTAACTTGTTTATAATAATGTACATAAAAATACAAAAATACAAAATAAATTATATCTCAAATAAATGCTCCTAGATCCCAATGGGAAAAAGCCGTAAAGACTAACTTCCAAGCTAAATTCCCGCTCCGTATGAACTCCAAATTCACCAAACTCACTTTTAAAGTTCAAGTTAGAAAATTATCTATCCAACGGAAGTGGTTTCATTAAAATCGGAGCTCGTTTGCAAAAGTTGGGTTTTGGGACCTAGATGTACATTGTATATCTTGTATATATTCATTCTTTCTTTCTTCATTTTTTATTTTATCTTTCTTAATTACTAAAAATCCAAAAAAATCATTGTGGTCTTGTATTTTCATTGTACTATTTTATTATATTTTCCTATTGTACTTAGCTACTATTAAAAAGACAAAAAAAATACAAATTAGAAAAGTAAACAAAAATTGTACATGTTGTATGTATTTATTTGTAAATTCACCACTATTTTTTTCCCTCTTTATTTTTGTTGTATTTAAAGTAGCATACTTTATATCATTATTTATGTATTTATTTTTTCCCATTCTCTACAATAACTTCTCTACCACCAACTTCTATTCAACTCCATCATTTTTAATAACTCCCATTCCACTCCATATTCTTCCACCAACCTCCCATTCAACTCCACCAATAATACAACTTCCCATTCAACACCACCACCATTCTAACCTCTCTTTCTCTTCTCTTTATATTCATTTGTACATCCTCATTTTTTCGCATCCGCCATTCTTATAGAAAAAGGAGAGAGCTTGGAACGTGGTGTCGGTGACAGCGGCTTATCATCTTCCTCAAGCGACGACCTCCTTCAGGCGAGATCTGCGGAGCTCCGCTCCGCGTCACGAGTTCCCCATCGAGCTCGCGTAGCTTCTCCGATTTTCATTTCGCCAATCGGGTCGAGGCGACAACAGGAGTTTAGCGTAGCTACTCCGCCAATCCGGCGAAGATCAGGTAAGTATTTCTTCTTATTTTTCTTGTTATTTTATCTTATCTAATAGTTTGTTCCATCGTTGTCTCATCATTTTCGTATTTTTACATTACCACCACAACCATCGTATCATCACTTATCATTTACATCACCACCTTCCCCACCACATTTTTTTATCTTTTGCATTCACCACCATCACATTTTTTGTCCATTTGTTTAATTTATCATCCTCATCATACCCCTTTCATAACAATACCATCTTTCCTTTTCTTTTATTTATTTCCTGTTTTAAAAAAAAATAAAAAAAAGTATAAAAAATTAAAACAAAAAAAAGAGTTTTTTTTATTACAGCAGTAAAGAAAATACAAAAAAAATCAAAAAAAAATTAAAAAAAATTGGAAGGAGCAGCAGGCGCAGGCAGCCGCCCGCCGCCCCATCCCCAATCCTCCACGGGAGGCGCCGCCGCCGACATCCCAACCGGCCGCCGTCAGCGCACGCCCTCCTCGCGATGCGCACGCGCTGCCGCGCGTGGCTCCCTCTCCGTCCCGCCGACGGCCCCCCGCGCCCTCCACCTTCAACCGCCAGCGCCGCCCGCAGCCACCCCGCAGGTGGCCGCCATCTCCAGCCGCCGTCCTCCCCCGCACCTCCGCGGCCACCCGCGCCACCGCGCGCGCGTGATCCTCCGCCATCCGTCACTTGCGCCTCTGCCGCCCTCCTCGGTGCCGTCCTCCGACGACCACCTTCTTTGGGTTTCACCTGCGCAGGATCAAGGAAGAAGAAAGGTCCTCTTTTCTTTATTATTTTATTGTACAAATTGCAAAAATTTCTTTCAATGTTTCTGTAATTACTAAGTAGTCCCTGTGCATGTTTCCTTTTGTAATTTAAGTTTATAGAGTTGCAAAGACAACCCTGTCTTCACACTTTGATTTGGACATCATTATGGCATCCTTTTATTCAATGAAAAATGTTCTTATGTTGTGCAACTAATTTTCTACATTCTGAATGTTTATTTGTATTTTTGTGGTGTTTGGGTAATTAATTAGAATTATTCAACTGAAATTTTGCATATTTTACCCATTCCATGCTCCTAAATTAAAATCTCGCACATAGTTGCTCCAAAAATTCCATAAAATTTATATTTGATGCTTTGATGAGTGGTGCTTAACATACTGTCCAAATTTCATCTAAAATGGAGTTGTCTTGTGCGTGTAATAAATCATAGAGTGATTTTAGTAATAGATTTTTAATTAAATCCACAAATATCTTTTTTGCGAAATTTCACCGCTACTGGATTGCTCATGAAAATATCTTTTTAGAATAATTCGCTCTCTGATTAATTTGATAACGTGGATTTAATAGGAGTTAAATACTCACTGTTACTCTGTTTCCACTAAAAAAACCATAAAAAATTCATAACTTGTCAAAGAATTCCAAAAAAATTACTGTAGCTTTCTTGCATCATGTTTTACTTCCAGTAAAATTTTCATGATTTTTGCTTACTGTTTGTGTGAAAAATTGCGAAAAAAACCCATAAAAAGTGTGTATTTTTATTTATTGCATTTTAACCCATAAAATTCCAAAAAAATATGTTTTGTGTTCATCACTGGACTAGGATATTAGGAAAAATATAATTTTGCTGAATTGGATTAATTTAACATTAAAATTAATTTGGCTAAGTTGTGTGATTTCTTAGTGTTCTTATTCAATTGCATTTGTATTTGCTTCGGTTTTTTGCATTAAAAAAAATCTAAAAAAATACCGCATTGGAAATCTAGACCTAAGTATTTGAATTAAACCCCCAAGTTGTTCCTTTGCCTCCCTGTGTTCGACCCCGGACTTGCCCGGGATATAAATTAAGCCGAGACACTCTTCACGGAGATCTTCTCTCGGTTCTGACCGAATCGCTAAGTACACGTGCTACAACGTGACCTAATTAAACAACGTATTCAGCGACTCGTCAATTACCTATGGACACAATCTGGTCCCTCACGAAAAAGATTTGGATCCTCCTAATGGTAGCATCGTGCCTAGGAAACTAGCCTGTCGACTCAGTCATTCGGCCAACCTTGTGGACTCTTCTTTGTGACCAGAAAGTTCACTATATTTGCATACCACAGAAGCTCTGATACTGCAAAGATGCTCTCATCTGGAAATCTCTCTATAATCTCTAACGTGTACTCATCTAAAGGATTCTCTTTTTGTAATCGGGAGAGGTGGTCTGCTACCACGTTCTTTACCTTAGGTTTATATTTAATGTCCAAATCAAATTCCTGGAGTAAGATAACCCATCTAAGAAGGCATGACTTGGCATCCTTCTCCATTAAGTATTTGATAATTGAATGATCTGTGTAAACTGTAATCTTTGAACCAAGAAGATACGATCTGAATTCATCCAATGTGAATACCACTACCAACATCTCTTTCTCTGTCACTGTATAATTGCGTTGAGACTCATCTAAAATCTGGCTAGCATAGTGGATGGCAATAGGAATTCCATTCCTCTTCTGTCCGAATACATCCCCAATCGCAAAATCTAAAGCACTGTCATGATCTCACAGAAAAGAGACCAATCAGGTCGTTGTAGGACATGAGTAATGATAATTATCTTCTTCAATGTTAGAAAGGCACTAAGAAATTTGTCACCTATCAAGAACTCGATGTCTTTACCTAATAATTCAGTTAGCAGACGTGAAATCTTAGAAAAATCGTGAATGAATCGTCGGTGGAAACTGGCGTACCCTAGAAAAGACTATAATTGCTTTATGTTGGATGGTGGCTTGAGATGCTTGATGACATCCACCTTGGCAGGATCAATCCCCATGCCTCTCCTGGAGATGATATGCCCAACACAATCCCATTTGTAACAATAGAATGGCTCTTTTCTCATGACAAAATGAGATTTATCTAACAGCATTTTTGAAGAGCTTGGTCTAGGTGCGTTAAACAATCATCAAAGGACTCACCATAGACCAAAAAATCAACCATAAAAACCTTGAGAAAATCACCAATCATATTTACAAAGATGGCAAGAATGCACCTTTGGAATGTAGCAGGGGCATTGCACAAACAAAAGGGCATCCGTTTAAAAGCATACATACCAAAGGAACATGTGAAAGTGGTCATATCCTGATCTTCAGGAACAATAGTAGCATGGTTGTATCTTGTGTAACTGTCATGGAAACAGAAGTAATCCTTCCCTTCCAACCTCTCTATGACATAGTCTATAAAAGGCAAAGGAAAGTGGTCCTTCTTCGTCGCAACATTCAATTTCCTGTAATTAACGCACACCCACCACACCGTGGTTACTCTCTTTGGAATCTCCTCTCCACTCTCATTATGGACCATTTGAATTCCTGACTTCTTCATGACAACATGTAATGGTCTAACCCATTCAGAGTTGGAAATAGGATAAATAAACCCTACATCGCACCATCTGTTAATATCTTTCTTGACAACATCTCGTAAATTAGGATTCATCATGCGTTGAAACTCTCTAGAAGATCTGTTGTCAAGATCGAGATAGAATGCTGGGAGCACAAAGCAGGATTTATCCGATGGAGATCTAATACATTCCACCTAATAGCCTTGCAATTTCTTTCAAGAATGTCCATCAAATGAGATTCTTGCTCTTCGGTCAAAGATGTATGACCAAAAACGGTCGATGTGGACCTGCAAGGAAAACATATTTAATATTAGGTGGTAAGGTCTTCAGTTCTGGAAAGGTGGAATCTGGCTCTGCCATATCCTCATATATATATGTGCTAGGATCTATGCTGGTGGTAGATATGTCTACAATATGGTTATCCACCATCTTAATACGCTTCAGAGTCGGACTACATAAGATGTCTAAAAATTAATTGACTCGCCACTGTGCTCATACTCAGAACGACTAGAGGAGAATAACTTTGCTAAATGAAAATCAGACTCTAGCTTATATGAAGTGGAGGAATCATGTGAACTCTAAAGATATGAGATGTCTGCAATGAAATCATCAAGTGTTTTCTCCATCCTTTCATCATCATCCACATTAAATACAGTGTACCATAAGAGGAACTGCCAACTGTAGTCTCGGACTCATCCTCTGCTAGGATATCACATGTCTCTACTTGATACCCCTCAATGTCATCGAGGTGAACCTCATCCATTTAATCACAGGTAGCTAAGGAACTCTGAGCATCTAAACTGGTTGTAGATGCAACACTGGATGTGTGTGATTCTCTCGCCATCTCTATTTGTACCTTCTCACCCTCGACGTGAAAAGATACCTTCCCAATATCATAGTCAAAGAGAGCCTTCACGATCTCCAAGAAAGGCCTCCCATGAATGATTGGGGTGAGGTGCAATTGTGTAGGGAAATCCATGTCTAGGATAGTAAAGTCCACTGGGAACTGTAGGCCCTGCACAGTCATGACAACGTTCCTTAAAATGCCCCAAGGTCTCTTTACATATCTATCAACAAATTAAAGTATCACGTGGGATTTGTTAAGTAGACCTAACTCGATCTTGTCGAGTAAACAAGATAATAAAATTGATCAAGGAATTATTATTTATTATAGTGTGACCGAATGTTGCATGAGAAATCTTGCGTTTGACATAATATGCACTTAAATCCTTCTTCTTCTTGGGCAATCTATTCTGTATGATGTAGGATGCAGTCTTGGTCAAAACATGCTTCTTTATATGTGATCTCTTCTTTCTATGCAAGGTACATCTATTCTTCAACTGTTGCATGAGCGTAGGGAAGTGATCCAACGCATCATGGAGTGGGATTTTCAGAAAAATGTTATCTTTCAATAATTTCTCAGTCTCTAGAGTGGTAATATCTTTCATTTTGGAATTTTTGTTTCATTTTCCATACAAAGCATTGGGAAAAGGAACAATCTCAAGAATGACAAAATGAACATTTTTATTCACATCAGAAGCAGAATTAATGTGTATACCGAGAATCTCAGAAGTATGTACAAAACTCTCTAAAACAGGAGAAGAAAATCTACATCGGAAGTATCTACATGGTCTGGCGTGGTATCAACGTCTGACTCTCCTGTATCCATGTCAACGTCTCTACATCGCTCCCCTGTATCTCATCGTGATGGACATCGTGTTGGTCCTCGTCATGGTGGTCCTTCTCCTCAGCTTCAGAATGTGTATCATCATTGATCGACTCTCGCTCCTCATCATGAGCCCTCTCCTACTCTCAATCAGGTACTCATGGTGATCTACTACTCCTAAGACGAATGAAGTTAGATAAAAATCAGGAAAAGAAATCGTACCTATGGTGACGTCTACCTGATCTGAATGCCATTTCTTGTTGTTCGGATTCATCTAAGGTTGGCCTGGGAGAGTGATTTTAGGTGTCTAACTCATCCGGGCGATGGTTATCCCGCTCCTTCTCGGTCCTCTGTATTGTCAGGAGCATCTTCAACATGTCCATTATCTGGTTCAGTGCTACGGCCTATGAAGATATCTTATACTCAGTGTAGTGTCACTGGCTATCTACTCTCTCTTGACTAGGAGTGTGCTGATGTGGTGTGTAAGGTTGAGGAGACCTCTGTGGTGTAAAGGAAGACTACTACTACAGGTGGTACTGATAAGGTTGTAAATGTGTAGAAGGATATTGATGTGAATGTGGTCTCTGATAGACGTGCTGGTGAGACTGCTGCTACATGAAGTGTTGACGTTGTTGGAATTGTGGGCGCCCATGCTACGGATGACTATACTGTAGATGTTGCTGATGGTGTACGCTCTGATGAGTAAAGTGTGATTAAGGTTGTACAAGAGTGTAAAGAATCTTGTTGATCTCAAGAGTAGCATGAGAATCAACATCATCATCTATAGGGAAAGTTATCTGACTCGAGTTGGCATTGGACGATCATCATGCCAATCAATTTGTGTAGGGTTAGTAGGCTCTACCAGCTCGTTCTGAATGAAATTAATATGATGGGTGGGAGGGGCGGATAAAGATCTCCGTACATGCTGAGAAGTGGAAGAAGGCATGCGAGATTACTGTTACTGAAGTTGAAACTCGATCACATTCTTTGCCAAATCACTCAACTATTGAGGAAGTGATGCGAGTTTCTCTAACTCTCGCAGTGGCTGTAAATGTTGAACTTGCTTCTGAACTACCTCAACTAATGTCAGTTTCTCACTAATAAATCCCATGTTGGATTGCGAATTAGACTCTAAAAAATGTGCCACCTTTTGATTCTCTCAGGGGTGTGGTGGTTGTGGGCCCTTCTAGAATGCCCGAGTGGAGTCAACAACACGTGAATGCTCTGCCATCACCTCAAAGATGAACCAAACTGACTCGACATTCCTATTTAGATAACTGAAGCCACATATGACACTTACTAGACCCTATACATCCGGTTGGAGTCCTCCAAAGTAATTCTGTATAAGCACCTTCAATGGAATCTCGTGATGAGGGCATTTGTCTGTCAAATCCTTAAATATATCCCATGCTTCGTGAAATGACTCTTGTGGAAGCTGTGTGAAATTGGAGATCTGATTCCTCATTATATTTATCCATCCTAGAGGAAAGTATTTATGCAGGAATATGGACTTCAGATCATCCCATGTAGAAATCTCCCTACCCGAGTGACTCAACGAGTAAAGCACCTTATCTACTAAAGTGAAGGCCTTCAGTCATATGGCCTCCTGCGTAACTCCTGAATAGCTAGTTATACCACATATCATCTCAAACTATTGTAAGAAGGTAAACGACACCTATGAAGTGTTCCGGTAGTACTTGGGAAGCAAAGAAATAAAGGATTGTCTCATCTCGTATGACCCTTGATTCGGTGGTAACCAAATCCAATGGTGTAGCATCCTCTCTCATAGGTCATACTCATCTCGTAAAGTCACGGGAACCACGACAAGTGGTCGTGGGTGTTCGACCACAATAATCAGAGAAGAGAGTCGTACACTCCACACAAGGTAGGAGCGAAGTAGCTGAGGTGACTCCTCCAAGAGACCAAGTTATCAAAACAACCATCAACCCACACAATATAGTTAAGCAAGAATAAACATGTGTCAATCATAATTTAGTATAAAACCTACAAATAAATGTGTATAGTGACAAGCAGAGTAGGGTGTCGCACACATGGAACACATGGTGTATCACTCAATATTATTTATAAAGAAATAATCAATAAAGAATATATATATGTTCATAGGTATGTGAAGGATATTGGGGAGATCCTTAAGCGCATCACAGAAGCGTGAGGATCGCATCGTATGCGATCGGGAGCGACTAGTTGCACTACTTTCTCGAGGCAGTGGAAATTAAAATTTTTTCATGCTATGAAACCACATGATCCAAGAACACTTCTCAGATCGTTTCATCTAAACCACAAACAAGTAATAGGATTACCTCTTGAAGTGTGATTGCGATCGAAAATCTAAACGATGAAATCTCCTGTCTTAAGTTCGATCTGACGGAGGAGATGCTTGCGAGCGCGTGGATGAACGTGTGCTTCTCTAAATCCATGTTGATAATCATAGCGGCGAATCTCCTGATCTCGACACATGAGATCCGACTTCTTCTTCATGAGAGAGAAGCACCGAAGGAGACAGAGATCCACGAGCAAATGATTGGGCAACATAATGACGACGCTGCGGCGATAGAGAATCTCTCTAGGGCATCCATGGTGGATGACCACATAAGAGAAGGAGAGAGGGCGTATAGAGAGGAGAGAGAGAGCCTTATGTTCTCATTAGCATATGAAGAGCAAGGGGTTCCCTTCTATTTATAATATTTTGGGACCCATGGATCTCAATCCATGGGCAACACAAATCCAATGGCTCTCATTGATTTGTGTTTCTTTTAATGGCTAAGACTTTTTTAGTAAAAATCAATAATAATTAATTTAATTTAGATCAAATATATATTGATAAATCAATATGAAATAATCCTAAAAATAAATAAATCTCATATGGAGATCAAGAAATAGAGATTACATCAATCAAATATTATAGGGGGACGGCCACCCTTTCCTTATAGGATATGGTGGTCGTCCACCAATCTTATTGATGTGTAATCTCATGCAATCTCATGAGATTGCATTACTCCTTGAAAATCTCCAAGATTTACAGCAACACTTGTTGTAAATTATTCTACAAAAATAATTCATAATTATTTTGTGAATATTGCAATCTTGCCATTGGAAAATTGTGAATCACATTCACAAACCAAAATAAATTGTGAATTACATTTTCAATTTAATGTTCAATGTGAATCCAATTCTCATTAACATTTAATTAATAAATGTAAATTACAAATAGCTCTCTCTTATATATCGTAAATCACATTTATAATATATATGATTAACTTGGATAGTGCTATCCATATTATTCATATCCATGATAATCAAATCACATTTAATTATCTTGGATCTCTATTCTCATGTGCCAAATACTATGAATCACATTCACATTATTCACATTTTTGACAATCAAATCACATTTAACTATTTAAGATAACTCTCCTTATAATATGAATCAAATTCATATTATTCATGATAATTAAATAACATTTGATTATCCAATTTCTCAATGCTCAGATACATATATCAACAATGAAATTATCCTAAACTCTTTCAAGGATAATGCGCTTTCTCTGTGGATACATGGAGATAAGGACAGCGCGATTGTATTGTTTCACATATAGTGACTTGGATATTAAGATCACATCTTAAATCCAGATCTCGGGCCTCCCATAGATGCTTGATTAAATCAAGACCACAAATCTAATCTTATCATTGCATCTGAATCACATTCAGATCAATGTCCAACATTTGGAACAAAATCATATCACTTCTCTACTAAGAGGAGTCACTAAAATTAACACCCGTTTCATCACTCCCTAGGAATGGAAGCATCATGGTTATACAATCATTTATGCTCACATCACCCTCATGTATTCCTAATAACTATACATCCTGCATACTAGAAGACCCAGAATAGTCCCGAAGTATAAGATCAATTTTATATTGTCTAATTAAGGATTTATCATTAAGTTTCTCATTCGATCATTGGGAGTTGGTATCGATCATATACTTTCCAAAAGCATATATCATACCTAGGTGTTGACCATATTCTCTCCAAAAGTATATATTAAACCTTACAAATTCACGCAAGCTTCCAAAGCGAGAGGACTGCACGCGAAATTTGATTCTTCCCAATATCTCATGAGTGAGCTCATGTCTTCTGGTTCAGTAAATGAACCTGTATGATCCCTTTGAGAGATTGTATTACTCATATGCCCTTGTATGCACACCAGCACGCCGATGTATAGACCTTGATTAGGTCATCAACCTATTGGTCTGCCAAATGTACATACTCAGATACATAGTAACACATCTGTCTCTGGTCAAAGGATGTGTGCCTATATCATGATAGCATATGATATAGGTCTTTTGTTATCTCGATCTTGTTAAGTCAACTCTTTTGACCTAACTTATCTAACACCTCCGAATCGCTATTCCTATGCAGAGGACCTGCATCAAGAGGTCGGGTAGATATCAAACTTCAGAGAAAGGATTGCCATCTCCTTCTCACGCTGGAGATCAACTCTTAATAATCATTTGACGGTGCTTGATGAGTCCTCAATATAACTCTTTAGATATTTATCGTAGCACCAGCCTCTTTGATTCAATAATTGAGTCAACAGTTGTATGATCATCAAGATGGCCACGATACATAACCCTAATTGTACTAAGGGACCTATTATGCAAATTAGTTATTCTTCATTTCAGATCAGACAATGATATTTGCAATAACATTTATTGCATAATGGCTCGTTGTGGGCTCGCATGTCCAACAGTATGCACAATAATAATCAAGGAATGCGGGTTTTAAATTTTGTGTATATATATTTCTTTTATTTTTATTTTTGCATTTTTAGTTATTTTTAATTTTATTTGTTTAATTATAATTTTATATTTTTTTATTTGTAATTTCTTTTTCTTTCTAATTATATAATATAAAAAATATAAGTCTATATAAAGAATATGAAGTAATACAGTTATAAATACTACCAAAACTAAAGAAAAATTACAAAATAAAATAATTTTGGGTTTTAAGTAATTTTTTACTATTTTTGTGATCTTTAGAAATTTTTACTAATTTTTATGGATTTTGAAGTAAAAAAATCCCAAATCATGGACTAAATAAATAAGTTGAATTATTTTGGAATATAAAAATAGAAAATAAAGCCAAAATTTTTCAAAACTATTTTGACTACTAATATAACTAAAATGAAAATTATAGAATAGAAAATAATATTTTCGAAATTTTTGAGAATTTTTTTATATTTTTATAAAAGGATGTTAGAGAGTTTTAAGTTAGGAATTTTTGGCCTAAAATTTGAAAATATAATAAGAAATATAATATATATTTTTGGAATTTTTTAAAATATTTTTATATTTTTTTGGTATTTTATATTACAAACTGGGAACATCCGAGCTCTTTCTGATTTTTATAAAGTAGGAAAAAATTTAAAATGATGTTCTAAAAATATAGCATCAATCTAGAAGCAAGTAGGAACTTAACCCTATTTTTTGAGAATTTTCGGAGCACGGATGCTATTTTTAAAAAATGGATAACATATACAAAATTTAATTAACTAGCAGGGATATATTTGTAATTAAAATTAAACTCATGGGGTACAATGCAAATAACACGGAAATTTATTACTAATATTCAAACTTTTAATATTAAAATGTACAAAGGGTGAATGGTTATACATGCAATTTGCCCAATACTTTTTAAATTGCATATATTATTTGTACATGGGTATTTAACTATTACAAAAAGGTAGAGGGTATCTAAGAAATTTATATGCATGTTGATCGAGCCATCCTTCGCGTGGCACATGGCATATTAGATGGCATTGGTTGAGAGACATTTCAAATAGAATCGAGGGCCAGGATTAGACATGGGCCCTCGTTCATGATCTAACTGTGTTGGGCCCTTCTAGAAGAACAACCAAGAATCCACGCGTGGGGTTGCTTCTTCCTCCGATCCCCGACGACTTCACCGAGTTTTCTTCAATCTGACGGTTTCCAAACATCGTTGGGTCCCATCCACAGGTGCTGGCAGGATTCCAGGATGGTGAGGAAGCTCGAGGTGCTCAGACGAGGTTGAAGTAGCTGAAGATCCTCCAGGTGATCGTCAAGGCTCTAAATGCATCCTGTACATACAAATTTACACCCAAAACACTCATGGGAGTGAGGGTTATCTCCTCGATCAGGGAGTTGATCAAAAAAATGTGGGAGACGGGACAGAGGTGGAGCTCCTGTGTTCGGCGGCTAAGGGAGCCCTGAATCCCAGATCCACGATGGAATTGGGTTGGATGAAGTAGGAACTTTGTGGATAAGATAAGGGGGAATGAGATGGTGTGATGATCGAGGCGAGTTGACGATCAGATTACAAGGAATTAGGCCTGGAGGTTTGGCTCCAGGATTTGGGGATTTTGCTAATTAAGCCTAGAGATTTAATGGAACTTGAAATGAATGATGCATAGTGAAATCTAAGCTAAGAATTTACCTTGGAATGCAGAAAAAAATTGCGTTCAACTAGGCGAGAAAGAACGGAGCAGAACCTCGACGACGGCTCCCCGAAGGTGGCTGGATGTTGCTCCATTGTCACTCTTCCACACTACAAATATACGGCTTCGTGAAGCTGTCACCTCCAAGAAATGAAGGTGCGTGATCTGAGGGGTTAGAAATAATTCAATAGAGATCAAAAATCAAAAGATGAAATTAGGGACTTATTTATAGATGATTTTTTATGAGTTTCGAGGAGAGATGGCATGATCGGAGGTAGGGGTTGGTGAAGATTCAGATATAGGCATGGAAGAGGGATAATTAGGCTCCGTGATGGTGAAAGGATCGAGATCATAGGGTGGAGGTGTAGGAAATTGGGCGAAGTTCGGGGTTGGTGAAGTTCTGACTGAATCAGATTAGGTAGGGTACAATTGACTGTAGGTCAACAAATATTCACACCCGGTTGGTCCACATGGACGAACCAGGAAATTCCAAGGTAGAAATGCATTGGAAAATAAATATAAAATAATATATAATTTAAGTAATTTTTTGTTAAAAAAATATTCTGAATTTTATGTAGTATTTGTTACCTAATTTTATTTATTTTTCAAGGTGTTCTATTAGAGGTTTATATCTACAAGTACATGTATAAATATATTGACCTATGTTTTGATTATTTTATTTTTATTTTGCATTTTAATTTTTTATTTTACGTACATATTTTATATATTAAGAACTGATTTAAATACACAAAAATATATTTTTACTATATTTTTCTGATGTTATTTGCATACTCAAATAAATATAGGTACATAATATATAGGTATAAGTATAGGTATTTCATCTATGAGATTTGTATACTTATTTTATTTTTTTGTTTTCTTTATGGTTTTATTTTATTCTACATATATATATATATATTATAAATAATATTTACAAAATTATAAAATATAAAATTATAAATTAATGAATAATAAATAAAATAAATATTTTACTCAGGTAAACTATATAATGGGGGTCCAAAATCTAACTTTCACTCCTCAAATCCAAATTAAGTGAAACCACCTTCATTAAATAACTTATTAAACATTATGTACAATTAAATGTGATTTTGATACATTTCAAGTTTTTATTGAGAAGAAATGGGTGGGGAAGTTTGGATTTTAGCTTTTTATTTATAGTATAAAAAGTACATTTTATATTATTTTTCTATGAAATCAACTTTGTATTTTATTTATAATTTTATCTACAACTTTCATGTACAAACTATATTAGTTTGATGAATAAATAATACAATAAAATATGTCCCCAAAGGTAATTATTGGCCTAATTTTGTAGGTTTTTCCGACTGTATTTACTATACAATTAGCCACCCTATATTCCCCTACTTTTTTCCTTGTCGACTAAGTCATCATGATGATTGATCTTGGGATGCTAGGGTCACTCAACACCTATGGTGTCTCATTTCGTTTTTCTTTTCTTTTCATTATTCTTTTATTTTGGCAATAAATGTAGTATTTATACAATATTTTCTATAGTATTTTGTACAACTTATAGAGTATTTATTTTGGCAAATTAATGCTCTATACATGCATTTAGCTAGGGTTTGGAGGCAAAAATCAAAGAATAAAGGTGATGAAATGAGGATTCATCACCCCCCTATACTTGCCTTTACTAGTCCCTAGTAAATACTTATGCCAATAAGTGCAGAGAAGAAAATAAAGAAAGAGAAAAGAAATATCTTGGAATAATTTTCAACTTTCAAATTTATCTTAATAAAGTCAAAGTTTGGAGCTTAGATAAGGCCTTTGGATTAATTTTTTGTTCGGAACCATGTAGAAGTCAGGAAGTGTGATATATTAGTTTCCATACTAGTATTATCTAGTCCAATTCACAGCCAAGTCAAAACCATCCTCCTAATTGCATACTCTTGCTATCTTGAAATGATAGAACCATGTGTGTAAAATTGTTCAGCTCTCCCCAGACAAAACCATTGAACTACAAAGTCATTTGCTCTGCTGGTAACTCGTCCTCATGGAGATATATTCCCTTCTAAGGTCAGGTGCTCCCGGTCTTTACAACCGAATGGGGTAAGAAGTTAGAAGAATGGGAAGAGAAGTGGGAATGGACCAGTGTAGTTATAATTCCCTTGTGAAGTCGGTCAGTGAAACCGATTCTTCACAAAGAAGCAGGCTTTTCTGAAGCTCAAATTTTTGCGGAATTTTTGGGTGTAGAGTTCTTTGGATATTTTATTTGTCTTAGCATAGCTTCTGTATTCTTGTTTGTGCCCTGGTGGATATATCATCTTTTTTTCCATCCACTTTTTGGGGGTCTTGGAAAAAGTTACACAGGTAGACGATTCTTCATCCAAAGCATTTTTTCAATCCATCTCCAATCTTTAGATATCATTGTTACCAAAAGAAGTTGGTTAGAGTACCAGTGTCAGCAATCCTCAAGAATGACTCCTGAGCCACCCTTGATGAAGCGGCCTTGCATCGTCCCGACTTAGACTCCATGATTTTACAACAGTCCATATGAGTTGAGCTAAGTGCTAGGTGCAAGGTTTCCAGTCAAGTCATTGTCTCAAGAATCTTAAAGATGATATGGAGGGTTCTATTTTGCACATTGAATCGACTCATGAACATAGTCTTGTGGAATTTAAATAATTAAGTCAAGGTAACCTAAAATGTCTCCACTTCTAGCCCTCAATGGGTCCCACTGAAATCAAGTCTATTAAGGTCTATTCCTATCTCCAAACTTCAGACTTTATAAGGTCTTGTTCAAATTTCTAAGTTATTCCGAAGAATGTGAATGCTATGTATAATGGAAGAAAATATTTTTATGAAGCAAATTTCAGATTTTGAACATTTTAAGGATGTTTTTAAAGTTTTGCACATTTTTATGCAATTTGTAAAAAGGTTTTGCAAATGTTTTTAAGAGACTTTTTTAATTTTGTGGGTTTTACATATAAAACAATTTTTTTGGAAAAGCAATTGGTACAAATATTTACACGGGAGTGCATATTCTTATTTACAAGGATTAGGACTTAAGAATTTACAGGATGTATTTAGAAGTTAGTGCATTAGGTTTGTAGAAGTTTTTTATTTTCTTGAGTTGCATGCACATAGTTCTCAATATATTTTGAAACAATTTTTGTAAACATTTTGAAAACTTTATTTTGCAAACTAGTTTTTATAAATAATTTATGAAAACTTTTTATAAAATTTGAAAATCATTTTATAAATATTTTCAAAAAGTATATATAGATTATTCAAACTATTTTGCAACCATTTTTCAAACCATTTGCAAATGGATTTTCAAAACATTTTATTTCACACAAAGAAGAAATTTTTAAAAACCAAATGTTTTTACAAAGGTTGAAAACATTTACAAACCATTTTTCAAACAGTTTTCAAAAGATTATTCAAAAAGATTTTCAAACCATTTTCATCATTTTGCAAATTTACCCAATTTATTAATCGATATATACAAAGAATTTGAATGATTTTTACACATGTATTTTCTTCATACCTATTTAAACAGTTTTTAGCCATAATTATAGAAAATATGAAAGTACGTGTTATGGCTAATATATATAGAGTATATATTGACCCTCTATACTTACCATGAGCAATGTCCTCATAGATCGAAGAGAAAAGGAAGACATAACTCATAGTAAGTATAGAACCGTCTATACTGCAACGACTTAATAAAGAATAAGAAGTCGACAGTCTCCCCTATACTTAGGATCAATTAATCCTAAATATAGCAGATTGTATTCTACATGTAGGGAGAGTCCATGGAGAGAATGAATAAATGAATAATTAGCTCGGCTTGTCTCCTCCTATACTTTGGGTAAAATATCCCTAAGTATAGACATATTATCAAGAGTTAAGGAGACGAGAGAGGGATCGAAGAATGAATAACTCGAGCGCTCTCACCCCCTAAACTTAGGATGAAGCAAATCCTAAGTATAGCACAATTGAATGGGGGTGAGAGCAACACAGAGGAAAGAATTTGAAGAATTAAAACGAAAAGAAGAAAAAGCTTAACTACTCAAAAATGTTATTGATGGCCTCGTCTGATTGTGTTGATGCTACGGTTGTGAAATCTTCATCATAGACCACCTGTACTGAATCGACCATGAACAGAAATGTATCACGTTCAAGATAAGGCTTAAGTAATTGTATATTGATCATAAATGGTTGTGCAACAGCTAACAATCCAGATATTACAACGCTTCCATTGTCATGCACAAGCTTCACTATGAAAGGACTGGTCCATTTGATTTTCAACTTCCCTGGGAATAACTTGAGCTTTGCATTAAACAACCAAACCTTCTAACCTAGTTCAAAAGTCTTGTGGCAGAT
Organism: Ottelia alismoides; assembly: GCA_037367405.1. Taxonomy (NCBI): domain Eukaryota; kingdom Viridiplantae; phylum Streptophyta; class Magnoliopsida; order Alismatales; family Hydrocharitaceae; genus Ottelia; species Ottelia alismoides. The sequence goes on along the minus strand of JAZKJV010003353.1, from coordinate 51,484 downwards.
GTGCTTGTTGTTCCACTTCTTTACCTTCTCCTTGTACATTAGGTTATTGTCATATGAAAACTCACAGAATTCTAGAAAGTCGATTCAGATCCAACTTTCTATTTTATTTGGTCTTCTTAGAATCTGAATTATAGACATTAATTATCCACAAAAGATCGACGGACAGGTGGCATGGCTTGTCGTACACTAGGCATTAGGGAAACATTCCTAAAGGTGACTTGTAGGCGGTCCGATAGGCCCAAAGAACGTAATCAAGCAACTGTGGCCAATTCTTCCAATAGGGATGCATGTGTTTGTGGAGAATTGTCTTTATCACCCTATTTTAAAAATTCGGCCAGGCCATTGGACTGTGGGTGGTATGGAGAGGCAACATGATGCTCAATGTAGAATTCATGTATCAGCTTTTTCTCCTCTCTGTTGATGAAATGGATACCCCCATCTGATATAAGAATTTTGGAGATCCCGAACTAAGCAATTGATATTTTCCCTCAGGAACCAGCATACGGTACGATGCGTCTCAAGTTGGGATAGCCTCCACCCAACGGGTCACGTAATCGACATCAAGTAGAATATACTTGATACCTTGACTATTAGGAAATAAGCCCATGAAGTCAATGCCTGACGAGTCCAGGAATCTACCCTTTTAATGTTGTTAGATTGACATGTTTCGTTGCAGTCGGATAGATCCAGATCGATAAAAAATAACCGCACAAATCTATTAATCGTCGAATGAAATAAGGGACGGTTTATGTTTATTTAGCCTGGGCAAGCCCCAGGGTTGACTCAAGGAGGCAAAGGAACAACTCGGGATCAAGTTAGAGATAGTAGATTGTGGTTTTCCAAGTGTGATTTTTTTCTTATTTTTTTATGCAATAAAAATGCCAAATACAATGATGTGAATGAACTAGGTTATTAGAAAAATCAACAACTTAGCCAAATTTAATTTTAATGTGAAATTAATTCAAATTAGCCAAGTGATATTTTTCCTAAGAATCAAATCAAACAATGAATGCAAAATGCATTTTCTGGAATTTTTGGATTTAAAATGCACAAATGAAAAATACACACTTTTTGGGGTTTTTTATGCAATTTTTCATGCAAATGAGATTCAACAACTATGAAAAATTTACAGGAAGATAATCATGATGAAATTAAGTTATACTAATTCTTTTAGAATTTTTGACATTTTATGATTTTTTATGATTTTTTTATTGAAAACAGAGCGACAACGGGTATTTAATTCCTAATAAATCCACTAAATAAAATTTTCCAAAGAGCTATTTATCTCAAATAGATATTTCAATAAGGAATCCAGGAAAGTTGAAATTTCTCAAAAAAATTTTCATGTATTAAATTAACAATCAATTACAGAAATCGCCCATGAATTTATTTTTTGCACAAGACAACTCCAAATTGGACGAAATTTGTATTGTAATTAAAACACACTTAGAGGCACCATATACGATTTTTTTCACAATTTTTAGAGCAATAAATATGGTTGTGCAAAATTTTGAGCTTAAATGGGCAAAATAAATGTGATTTTCAATCTTTGATTTTTAATAAATACTTTGATGATCACAAAAATGCAAATAAATAGCCATGAGATAAAGAATTAGTGTTTCTACAGCATACTTTTTTTTATTTAAAAATGATGCAAAAATATTGTCCAAATTAACACTCATAGGCAGGTGTGTCTTTGCAATACAGAAAATGAAAGTTAATAAAGAAACTTTGCACGGGGGCACTTTTGCAATTATTAAAACTTGCAGGACAACAAGTGCAATTTTCACAATAGAAAATAAAAAGGAAAAAATAGACCTTTGGCTTTTCCTCTCCTGCAAGCTAGGGTGCATGGGCGTGACGCCTAGGGCATCTCGAGTGGGCGCAAGCGTTTGACGGTGGCGGCGCACGCGACGCGCGGAGGGGTGACGATGCGGCGGCGCTGTGCCTCGCGGAGCTAGAGCAAGCGAAGCCCGCGGGTGCATGCGGCGGCGGTTGGGCGCTCGCCCACTGAGGCTGTGCGAAGCGACTGGGCGTGCGACTGGCGGCCAGCAGTTGCTTCGAGCGGCCGGGGACGGTGGGAGGCGTACGGGCGCGGAGGGCGCAGATGGGCGGCCGGAGCAGCGGTTCTGGTGGGGCCACGCGTACGAAGTGGGACGGGTGCGACGGAGGCACAATGCAGGGGGCGGCTTGGCCACTTGCTAAGAAGACCAGCCTGGTGGAGTTGGGGCAGTACGTGGTGGAGGGCTCTCGGAGTGGGGGCAGGGCACGGCCGTAGGAGGAGGACGGGGGCTGTGCAGCAGCCAGGAACGCCGCCCCCGTGGAGGCAGGGCAGGCACGACCGCGAAGGCGATGGCAGCCGTACGCGGTGGCTGGTCTGGTGGTCTGCGACCTACGGTGGTGGAGACGACGGAGGTGCGCAGGCGGCTGGCGGAGCAGAGCCATGGTGCACTGCAGGCTGGATGGCCGCCCGTGCGGGAGGAACCTGTAGTTTATTTTTTTTGTTTTTTTTGTTTGCAAATTTTTTTGTATATTTTTTAAAAGGGAATGGATATAAGAAGAGGAGAAGATGATGAAGAATAATGTTTGTGATGGTGATGTGTTTTTGTGTGATAATTTGTGGATAAATAACAAGGAAACAATTGTTAGATAAAATAAAATAAAAAGATGGAGATAGAATATAGTTACTAGTGTGGTTCGCCGGATTTTGGAGCCATGGTGTGCGGCTTTCTGTTGTCGCTTCGATCAATGCCTGACGTGGCACCGAGAAGCTAGAGCTCTTCTAAGAATGAGGAGTGACGAAGGTTGGGAACCTTCGGATATCACCGTGATCAGAGGTCGTCGCTCGACGGTGGTTCTCGGTAGCTGTCACCTACAAATATCTGGAGCTCTCTCTCTCTTTTCTGTCGAAAATGGTGGATGATCAAAAATGGAGTGGGAGATGAGAATATAGAGAGGAGGAAAGGGAAGTTGGAGAAGGGGTGGAGAAGATGGAGGAGGTGGTGATAGTGGTGGCTTGGAGTGGAAGACAAGTAAGGGAGAAGAGGTAAAAGGGAATAAAATAAATAATAAAATAATAAAAGTAGGCTATTAAAAATAAAGATGAGAAAATAAAGGTAAAATAATAAAGTACTAAATAAAATAAATAATTAAATGAAATAAATAATTAATTGAAAAAATAAAAAATAAATAAAATCCTAAATTAATAAAATAATAAAAAATGGGTGTGACATGTGGCGGCTTCAGGAGCTGCCACGTATCGCTCCCAAAAAATTCAAAAATTTAATGTAAAGAAAACTAAAAAAAGAAATAAGAAAATGGCTTAAATCAAAAAGTAGTCAACACAAAAGTTGCTCATCTCGACGAGATCTACAACTTTCGTGAAGGGCCAAAAATAAAAAAAAGTCATCTGTACAAAATATATTTTTGGGTGGTACCTTATAGATATAAAGTACCGTATTTTATCTTTTGTAGTTTTTTGTCATTTTTAAAAGAAAGAAAAATCAAAATAAAGTTATAAAAAATATGAAAGGAATATTTACAACTTACTCTAATTTTTTTGGATTTTTAATAATTAAGAAACTAAAAGGATAAAATGGAGGGCAAAACGGTCAATATGTACAATATACAAAAGGGGCCCAAAACCAAAGTTTTGCATATGAGCTCTGATTTTAATGAAATTGGTCTTGTTTCGGAGGTCTTTGAATGTATATTACTTTAAAAGTGAGTAGACCTAATTCGGTGGTTGTCTAAGAGAGATATGCACATTTTAAGGTTCATGGTTTCAAACTTGGATTGGGGTTATATTGGTCAATTTTACAAGTTAGTATTTTTTGATATTTTTCTTTAATTAGTGTTAGTCATATATATACAATAGAGTTGGTTTTATTTGATTTGGAGTTAGTATAAAATATATACATAAAGGGTATTTTATCTAATATACAGGTGAAAATTTATAAGTGAAATTGGCTTCTTATTTTATGCAAATATGAAATGCTAAAATGGAGATATTATGCTTGTGTGCATGAATGCTAATTATGCAATATAAGTGGAAATATGCTGCTATCTACTCGGGAACAAAGCTCTATTTTCAACTTTTAGAGTGATGAATCACAGATTCATCAATGCCCCACGCATCAAACACATCTAAAATGTAAATGTCTTTAGAGGCACCGTGTCTCTCATTCCAATAGTGCCGCCCAATCTCTGACAGTTAGTACAGTGCTTAACAAAGTCTTCTGCATCTTTGAATAGAGTCAACCACAAAAGGCCACACTGTAGAACTTTTTGTTGTCGTTCATCTTCTAGAGTGTTGCCGTCCTGATTCTCAAGCATGACAATGTTTGAGGATATTTTGGACTTCCTCCTAAGGAATGCACCTTCTCCAGATGTAATCTTCCCCCTCACGAAAGAGATAATGATCCTCCCACTGATAAAACTGAATATCCAACATGAATTTGTCAACTTTTAGTTTATGTCAATCTTGTGGAGTTTTCTTGGAGATAAGATAATTCACATTATCAGTGAACTAGGGGAGCGAGGTAACTGACAAGATTGCTTCATCTGGGAAAGTTTCTGTGATTGGCAATAAGCTCTGCCAATGATTATCCGGTTGTGATATTCAGGACAAATGATCTGCCACCACATTTTTTACTCCGGGTTTATCACGGATCACTAAATCAAATTCTTGGAGTAGAAGGATTCATCTAATAAGTCTGGGTTTGGCATCCTTCTTGGCTTGCAAGTAATTGATGGCAAAGTGGTTTGTATACACTATTACTTTGGATTCAAGCAGGTGGGATCTGAATTTTTCCAGGGCATAGATAACTGCTAGCAGCTCTTTTTTAGTGACAGTGTAGTTTCTCTGAGATTCATCTAAAGTCCTTCTAGCATAGTGAATCGCAAATGGCAGATTGTGTCTTAACTATCCTAGAACCTCTCCAATGGCATAGTCTGATGCATAAGTCATGATCTCAAAGGGGAGAGACCAATCTAGTGGTTGAAGTATAGGGGCCTGCGTGATCAGTTCTTTCAACTGATTGAATGCATTGAAGACTCTATTTCAACGACAACATCTTCCTCCTTGCCCATAAGCTCAGTCAGTGGTCAGATAATTTTACCGATGTCTTTGATGAATCGACGGTAGAAACCAACGTGCCCTAAAAATGATCTGACTTGCTTCAAAATTATAGGTGGCTCAAGTTTGGAAATGACATCCACGTTCTTAGGGTCTACATCCATGCCATGTTTTGAGATGACATGGCCTAGCACAATACACTTCGATACCATAAAATGGCTCTTCTCCCATGAAAGCACAATGTTCACTTCACAGCATCTCTTCAAGACTCGATCTAGATAAGTTAGGCACTGATCAAAACTGTCTCTGTAGACCAAGAAGTCATCCATGAAAACCTCAAGAAAACTTCCAACCATATCTATGAATACGACCATCATGCATCGCTGAAATTCTCCAGAGCATTGCATAGACGAAACAACATTCTACAGAAGGCGTAGGTCCCAAATGGACAAGTGAAAGTTGTTCTTTCTTGATCCTCATGAGCTATAGTAACTTCGTTGTATCTAGAGTTACCGCCATGAAACTAAAATACTCTTCCGTAGTCAATTGCTCAATGATATGGTCTATGATGGGGAGCAGGAAACTGTCCTTCTTGGTCGCTAAATTCAGGAGTTTGTAGTCCACATAGATGCGTCAAGTTGTCAGTACTCTGGTTGTGATCTCCTCTTCTTTATAATTCTTGATCATGGTGATCCCTGACTTTTTTGGCACAACATGAAACGGGCTCACCCACTTCGAGTTGGAGATGAGATATATGAATCCCGCATCACACCATTTCGTGATTTCGTTAATCACAACCTCCTCGAGATTTGGATTTAATCTTCACTGGAACTCACAAGATGGCTTGTTGTCTTCTTCAAGATATTGTGATGTGAGCATATAGAGGGGTTGATCCCATGGAGATCTAAAATTTTCCAACCTAATGCCTTGTAAATTCTTTCTAGAACCTCGAGCAGAAGAGATTCTTCTTCCTCTGTTAGTTGTGAATTAATATTCACAAGGAACATGTTTTGCACCCCACCAAGGAAGGCATATTTCATATTTGCTGGAAGTGGATTGAGCTCAAGCATGGTCTGATTCAGCTCAGTGGTAACTTCTGCTACTGTGCAGGGCGAAGATGTCAGATCTTTCAACTGTAGTGTGTTCACCGTTAGCATTGTCGGTACTACATTCACTGTTCCACAGAATTCTTCTATCATAGAATCTTGTTCACATATGTCTTCAATGATTGCCTCTTGCTCTGCCAGAGACAGGTGGTCATAGATGTCTTCTTCACACAACTCAACGAAAATCTCATCATAAAGGATATATGAGAATTCAATTGTGCTATCCACTAGTTCTTCTGTCGAGAGGAACTCATGGATTTCAATATCATCCATAAACAAATTGATATCATGGATTTCAGCAAGAAAGTCACATTCTTCTATTCACTGCTCAGTCGGCTCACTTTCGTTTGATGTAGTATCAGATGGTTTCTACATATGGATGGTCTCAATAGGCACCTTGTCGCTATTCAAGCGAAAGGTGATCTGCTCGGTACCATAATTCACTATTGCTTTGACTATTCGAAGGAACAACTGCCCAAGGATTATCAAGGTGTGCAAAAGAGGAACTAAGGTGTCCATGTCTAGCACGATGAAGTTTGTAGGGATCTGCATATCTTAAACGGTGACGATGACTGATAAATACATGATTCACATCTTTTATTCTTTTATGTTAGCAAAAATTCCTTTGAAAAATAACTGTAAATATAAAGTAAATCCAATAAATTAGCAATGTGCATGCTTTTTTTAATATTGTGTAATTAACATTTATTTATTCAAAATAAAAAATGAAATAAAAAGAAAGAAGTAAAAGAAGGTTATAATTATGTAATAAGTACAGACTAACCCGAACCTTGAGAGAAGGTCAAGAATTGACATGATCAATAAGAAATAAAGTAGGGGGAGACATGGTCTTTATTTATTAATAAACCCAAAAAATACCTTGCAAATATTGTTCATTATAAATCATGTGCATTTTCATCACTATGTATATTGCATATATTATATTATTTTATTCATCAATAAAATAATCCCAAATTAAATTATTTCTATAATAATACTTGTCAATACAAATGTGACGTAAATAATAAAATTAATTGCAAAGAAAAAATTGGTATAGAATAAATGAACAACCCTCAGAAAAAAGCTGTAAAATAAGAACAAAGGATAAATACATTCTCCATATGAACTCAAATTGAACCAAAACTCACTTTCATTGTATTCTAAATAAAATTAGCTTTAAAAGGAAGGTGGTTTTATAACTTTGGGAGTTATGGTTTGAAAGTTGGCTTTTTGGGAGGGTTGTCTATATACGTGTACTATATTTCTATTTGTGTGTGTATATATATATTGATATTTATTTTTATTTAATTTTACACATATTGTATTTTTAATATTTGTACGTATTGTGTTCAAATTATAAAACATACAAATAAAAATAAGAAAATACAAAATACATAAAAAATTAAAACAATCCAATTAGTATACATATTTATCATGTATCTATATTGTAAATATATAATTATTTATTTAACTTGTCAAATTAATTCACAAAAATAAAATAAAATTCTAATTAAAATACATTAATTATTTTGTAAATAAATAACTATAAAATACTATATGTTATTGTAAAGATAATAAAATAAAAATATATGTATATGATATATAGGTATATTGTACCAATACATATTAATGTATACTATATATAGTAATGTATATATTATTATTTAAATTATTAAAAATCACAAAAAAAGTTTGTAAAATAACTAACATTTTTTTATTTTTATCTCTTTTTAATTTCAAATCATTTAATATTTTAAATTAATTTTTCTACTATTTTGTAAATCATATTTTTTCTATTGGTCCACCTTGAACTGTTGACCATGGTTAACTAGTCTCCCCCCCCCGCTTTTTCTTCCGCGGATCGGGTTTGCTCCGATTTTCTCCTAATTTTTCTGCCCCAATCAGATTGATTTCGCCTTCGTTCTTCATCTCTGATTGGAAGGCACGTATCCTAATTCACGCTCGACGCCAATCTCCCAGATTAGTGCCTCAGTTTGTGTGAGAACAGTCGAACATTCTAGAGCCTGCACCACCTAAAAGAGCACTTGCATCCCATTTTCATCGCACCTTTTGGTCGCTCCTCTTTCGATAAGATCAGGCATCTTACCGTAAGTATCAACGCATGAGGATCGTCGTGTAGAGAGGTTTTGGAGCTGAGTAGTCTTAGGTCCGGTGGCTTCTACGTCGTGCTCCGTCGCAAGGAGCTCAGCCTCTGGCCCTGCCAAGCCATCGAGGCCATGACCCTCGGAGGTCCTTAAACTCCATCCCATGCGACTTCATCCACCAGGTATCTTAGATTCGCTGGTTTTCTTTTCGTTTTATTAACTTTTTAGGTCTGTAGCAGAACCGCCATTTCCAGCTCCGTTCGCCTTGATTGGAGCTCCATTTCCCCGTTTTAAGCTTCTATACACCTTCACCAGACCTCTCTCCACCTTGTTCATCCATCCATTCTCTTCAGGTCTATCGAAGTCGAGCCATCGGGCCTCCGTCTCCTCTGATTCGTCAGAGACCCACATAATGATCCACCCCCTTGACCTCGACCCAGCGTGTTTCTTGTGTAGGAAACAGAGAAAAGGACCTCATCTGGAGGTCTGATTGAAGAGAGGAACACGCCTTAGGTTGCTCCAGGTTGCCATGCCTCTCTAGTACCTTTCTCTCAGTCTTGGACCCTTCTGAGAGACTCCACCATTGCGGACCGCCATCCGCGATCTTTCGCCCATTAGAGCAGCTCTGAGGAACATATGAGTTACACGTATTTGCTGATCAAAGCTTGTCAGAGGTGAGTTCTTTGCTAGTTCATAATCTCCTTGCCTATAAATTCTATGAGAGGTCAGGCAATCTTATTGAAGTCCTGAATGAATCTTCTATTGAAACCAACAAACCCTAGGAAGGTCCTCACATTCTTTACTGTTCTTGATGGCTCAAGTTTGGCAATCACATCCACCTTTCTCAATTAGACCTCCCTACCTCATTTGGACATGACATGTCACAACACAATTCCTTTAATCACCATGAAGTGACTATTCTCCCATGAAAGCACAAGATTCACTTCGCGACATCTTTGTAGTACTCGATCTAGATGCGCAAGGCAAGCATCAAAACTATCACCATAGACTGAGAAATCATCCATAAAAATCTCAAGAAAACTACTGACCATGTTGGCAAACATGGCTAACATAAACTTTTGGAATGTAGCATGTGCGTTACACAATCCAAAGGGCATCCTTTTAAACTCATAGGTGTCGAATGGACAAGTGAAAGTTTTCTCTAGATGTTCTAGGCACTTGATTGTAAGTAGAGTACCCATCCAATAATCAAAAGAATTCTTTCCCTACCAACATTTCAATCACCATGTCAATAAAAGGCAGAGGAAAGTGATCCTTCTTAGTAGTTGAATTTAGGCACTGATAATCCACACTGACGTGCCATGATGTAGGCATTCAGGTCGAGATCTCCACTCCAATGATTACTAGTAACCATAGTAATTCCAAATTTTCTCCGAACTATGTGTAATGGCTTACCCATTTTGAGTCAGAGATGGGAAAAATAAAGTGAACCTCACACCACTTCGTTATCTCTTTGATGATAACGTCTCAGTGATTAGGATTCAGCCTACGTTGAACTCATGGGACAACGTTCTATCATGCTCTATGTAGGTATGGTGTGAACACAGGGTCGAATTTATCCCTCAAATATCAGAAACATTCCAACCAAGAGCCTTGTGGTTTTTCTCTAAAATCTCTACCAAGCGATATTATTGATTTGTGGTCAATTATTAAATGATGATCACCAAATACATTTCAGGCTCGATCCTAAGGAAGACATATTTTAGATTTGCCGAAAGAGGCTTCAATTTTGGTGGAGTCTTTGTCGACTTCTCAATGATTTCTAAAACTGTTTTGGTTTCCAGTGTATGGTTTGATAATAAGGTGCTATCCATTTCTGCCACTCTTGGCTCACATAATAAAATACCATACTTATATACAATGGTTTATTCTTTTTCAATTTGGGTGATTTTTTTAAAATAAATCGATAAACTCATCTTCATGAATCTCCTTGTCAGCATAGGAGCAAAGGTTGACTGTGCTTTTTAGGTCCTCCTATGGGAAGACAATTTCTTGTGTCAAGATATCATCCAAAGACAAATCTAGATCTCTAATATTATCAACAATATCACAGACTTCTGCATTTGGTTTTGGCTCACTTTTCTCAAATGTGGTCGCTGTAGTTTTTTATTCGGTGACCATGTCAATTATGGCCTTATCACTTCTAGAGTGGAACGTGATCTTTCCAGATGAAGGATATAGTAAGATCCTTAAGTGCATCACGGAAGAGTGAACAATACATCGTATGCGATCGAGAGAGACTAGTCGCACAAGTTGCTCGAGGCAGCAGAATTCAAAAAAAAATCTTGTGATGAAACCACATGATCCAAGAACACTTCTCAGATCTTTTCATCTAAACCATAAACAAGTATTAGTATTATCTCTTGAAGCGTGGTTGCGATCGAGTCTCTAAACGAAGAAAACTCCTATCACAAGTCCAATCCGACGGAGGAGATGCTTGTGAGCGCGTTGATGAAACATGTGATCCTCGTAATCCATGTTGATGATCCAAGCGATGAATCTCCTGATCTCATCACACGAGATATGACATCTTAACAAGCGAGGCACACTGAAGGAGACAGAGATCCACGAGCAAACGATCCGGCAACATAACGACGACGCTGCAGCGATGAACACTCTCTCTAGGGCTTCCATAGTGGACGACCACAATGAGAGAGGGAGAGAGAGGACGTGTAGAGAATGAGAAAGAGAGAGCAATAGTTGGTGTCTCCAACTTATGTGTGTGTTATTGTAACTTTGAAGAGCAAGGGGTGTTGTTCTATTTATAATATTTTGAGATCCATGGATCTCAATCTATGGACAACACAAATCCAATGGTTCACATTGGTTTGTATTTCTTTTAATGGCTATGATCTTGTTGCTAATAACACAACAACAATTGATTTAATTAATATTAAATATATATTGTAAAATCAATATAATTCAATCCCAAATTAAAAAAATTAAGCATGGAGATTATGGAATGAAGATTGCATCGTTCCATAATATGGGAGTTGGTGGCAATCTCATGTAATATCTTGAGATTACATTATTCCATGGAAATCTCCAATATTTACAACAACACTTGTTGTTAATTATTCAACAAAAATAATTCACAATTATTTTGTGAACATTGTAATCTTGCCATTGAAAAATTGTGAATCCCATTCACAATCCAAAATAAAATGTAAATTACATATTCAATTAATTGTCCAATGTGAATCAAATTCACATCTACATCTAATTAACAAGTGTAAGTTACAAATAGCTCTCTCTTATATATTATAAATCACATTTTTAATATATATGATCAATACGGATAGTTTTATCCATATTATTCAATATCAATGATAATTAAATCACATTTAATCATCTTTGATCTCTATTCTCTTTTGCCCAAATAATATGAATCACATTCATATTATTTACATATTTGATAATCAAATCAAATTTAATTATCTTAGATAACTCTCCATATAATATGAATCAAATTCATATTATTCATGATAATTAAATCACATTTAATTATATATTTTCTCAATGCTCGGATACATATATCAATAATGAAATTGTCCTTGAACTCTTTCTAGGATAATGGGCTTTCTCTTTGAATACTTGGAGATTAGGACAAGGCGATTGTATTGTTCCATGTATAGTGACTTGGATATTGAGATCACATCTCAAATCCAGATCTTACGGGCCTCCCATAAATGCTTGATTATATCACGACTGTAAATCTAATCTTCTCATTGAATCTGAATCACATTCAGATTAATGTCCAACATTTTGACCAAGATAATATTACTTCTCTACTGAGAGGAGTCACTAAAATCCTGACCCATTTCATCACTACCTAGGAATGGAAGCATCATGGTTATACAATCATTTATGATCACATCACCCTTAGTTATTCCCAATATCTGTACATCCTGCATACTGGAAGACCCAGAATACACCCGAAGTATAAAATCAAATTTACTCTGTCTACTTCACAATTTTATCATTATGTTTCTCATTCGACTAACGGGAGTTGGTATCGATCATATACTTTCCAAAAGCGCATATCTTACCCTGATGTCATCATATACTATCCAAAAGCATATATCCTACCCAGGTGTTGATCATATACTTTCCAAAAGCATATATCAAACCTACAAATTCAGTCAATCTTCCAAAGTGAGATGACTGTGCATGGTTTGATCTTCCCAATATCTAATGAGTGAGATCATTTCTTTCGGTTCAGTAATGAACCTGTATAATCTCTTCGAGAGATCGTATTACTCATATGCCCTTATATGCACACCAACACGCTGGTGTATAGACCTTGATTGGGTCATCAATATATTGGTCTGCCAAATGTACATACTCAAACATATAGTAACACATCTATCTCCAGTCAGAGGATGCGTACCTATATTCTGATAGCACATGATAGGACTTTGGTTATCTCGATCTCATTAAGTTAACTCTTTGACTTAACTAATCTGACACATCCGAATCTGTATTCGCATGTAGAGGACCAACATCAAGAGGTCGGTTAGATATCAACCTTTAGAGAAAGGATTGTCGTCTCCTTCTAAGGCTGGAGATAATCTCTTAATAATCATTTCACAGTGATTGATGAGTCCTCAATCTAACTCTTTAGGTATTCATCCAAGCACCAACCTCTGTGATTCAATAATTGAATCAACAGCTGTATGATCATCAAGATGGACATGGTACATAACCTTAATTCTAAGGGACCTATTGTGCAAATTAGTTATTCTTCATTTCATATCAGGGAATGATATTTGCAATAACATTTATTGCATATTGTATTGTAGTGGGCTCGCATGTCCAACAATCTCCCACTAGCCCAAAGAGCCATTAACAGGCTAATATTTAAATCCACACTCATGTGACAATTATAGGCTATTTAGAAAAATAGATAGGTAAGATGATCAATCACCAAGTTCCTAAGAGACTATGCCAAGTCCTTTTACGACACTTGCATATCTCCTAGTAACAGTCTCGCATCCAATGCGAATATTGCATCGTATGCAACCAATACTCAATTTTGTTACTTATAGTGTCCATGACACAACAACTCAATTATTATTATAACCAGTATGTAATTTCGATTATCCTTATCAGAATACCCTTATTTCTGGAGATCTTTATCTCCTAAGGTATCTACAATTAAGACCTTTTAAATCACTTTCTATAGAGTCTTAAGTTCTTGAAGATAAAACTTTGAGATCACTACCTCAAGAGTCATGTCTCTTTGAAGATATTGCTATTACTGCATTCACGTGTTTTATCACCATAGTAGGATTAGTAATAGTTTATTACTCCCACTGCATGGCAGATATCTGGCTTTTGTACACATCTAGCATACATTCGGCTTCTCACAACTGATGCACAAGGGCAAGCAGTTTTAGTATTCACATCCTCAACTCCTTGAGGTGCTATCCCCCCTTTTTTTATATAGGCTAGTACCATATCTCAAGGGAAAGAAGCCTTTGTTGAAATTTTCCATACAATGAAAATGTCCAAGGTGTACCACTAATGTGACGGTCCCATTGCCCTCTTTCTTTGCTTCTGAACAACTTCAGAACTAAGATCTAAGATGTATTCTTGAGATCATATCTCAATGTATGGAACAACCAGTCTACAAAACACTTATTCTTATCCTTATATCATTCCAAATGATTATGATGTTATCTACATTTAGCATGATTAACACAATGGCACTCCCACTAAGCTTCACATGGTTGGTCAAGATTTTATCTGAAATCATAACATTTATAATTACATTAAATCTTATGTTCCAACTACAAGAAGCTTATTTGAGTCCATAGATGGATACCTTAGCTTGTACACCTTGCTTTTCTCAATTATGAAGCCCATGGGCTACTTCATGTGAATATCCTCAGAGAGGTATTCATGGAGGAATGCAATCTTGACTCACATCATGAAGATGTCATAGCCAAGTTGTGTAGCTATAGTCAGCAATATTTTGATGGGTTTAGGCATGGTCATTGGAGAGCAAGTCTCATCGTAAGTGACATCTTCTCTTCGGTGTGTAGCTCGTGGATATGAGCTATGCTTTGAAGGTCTTTACCTTCTCATTAGGTTCCCTCTTTCTCTTGAAGATCCATTTACATCTAATAGGTTTTACCCATATTGGTGGATCCTCGAGGGTCCATATATAACACTTGTATATGAATTCTACTTTAGACTTTATTGCTAACATCCATCTTTCCATGTCATGATCTATAGAAGCTTCATCACATGAAGTGAGATCATTGTATGATTTCTCTGACACATGGAATCCATCCTAAAACTCATTTGAAGAGGTATTAGTGTTTCATCTTTAATTATCCTTTTAGTTTCCAATTTCAGGATCCTCATTGTCTTATCAAGACTAACTCAGTTCCCTCACTTCATTTTCATCTTGATTCTCAAGAGATTCATCCTCTAAGAATCATATCCTTAGAGGGTAAATCTTTTAAGAATCTTAATGTCATAAAGTAGGTATCCAATACCATCCTTTATTTTCCTAATAAAGCAACACTCTCTTGTTCTAGATTCTAGCTAACTTGAATGAAACCTTATTAAGGATATATATTGTAGTCTCTACTACATATATACCTTGGAAACTAAGAGGTAATTATGCTAAGATTTATACTTGATTAAATTAGGTCGCACATGATCCAATTGTATCTCCCTACAACTCTATTGAGTTAAGGTGCATTAGGAGGAGTGAGATAGGAATGACATTTATATCTCCATAAGGTATTCCTTTGAATTCATCTAATAGGTACAAGCTATCTAGGTTAGATCAAATTCATTTCATCTTCCTTCAAACTTTGGTTCTTAATAAAAATTGTGAAATCTTTGAACATTTCAAAGCCTTCTAAGGTGAAGGAAAGAAATCTAATATCAAAAAATAATCATCGAATGATATCACATATCATCAATGTTTATAATGATACAAATGTTCCACATACATCAATATATATGAGATCTTGAATACCTCGGCATCTAACACCATTCCCAGAGAAGGGTACATTGGACATTTTCTACTTTTGAATACAATATTCACAAGTATTTAAGATTTGAAATTTTAAACACTATAAAGTTCATTTCTTACTTATCTATTGATCTCATCAATATACTTATGTCCAAGACTCGATGCCAGATCATTATCAAATGATCTTGATCCTTCTAGTGATCTTTTAATGTTTAATTTCAGTATTAGAAATGTTAATAAACCATTCATTAATTTTTTAATTTAGTAGAGTTCACTAGATGTTAGATTACTATCTGAAATATATCCATCATAACTCTTTATGATAGGTATATTCCAGAATTCATGTTTATTCCCAACATTTAGAAATAAACAATGAGCGTATTCTATTATCTATGTCATAGAGACATTCTCTAAGACTAAGGGCTCTCCCACTGAAAATATGAAGTCTTTCTATCCAATAGAGATCGTTGCAATAATTGCATCAATATCCATGTGGATGACCTTTAAATCATAAGATGAAATTTTATAGTCTTCTAATACATATGCAACCAATTGCAAGTGTTATTAGAAGAATTAGATACAGTTATTAGTCTTTGATATTATCAAATAAGAAAGTAAATTTAAATGATTATATGTCGATATAGATTATCTTGATGCACTATCTGGGTCCTTCTCTAAGGATCCTGGATAGATGTGATAGTCATACTATCAATACATCAGCTTGTTGTGGTATTGGCATTCATTCAACTCTTTGGATGTCATAAGGAAGACATAGAAGTACATTCATTTCTTTGACTTTCCTTCTTACCTGGGTCTGACCAATGATTCCATTGCGCTCCCTTCATCTATAAACAACCATTTCTTAAGACAAATGATCTCTTATGTCGTAATGAAAAGATTTTAATATGAGAGTATTTAAATATTTAACATGCTTCATTCAATTCATATAATATAAATATTATGAAGCTTCATGAATGACTTGAGTATAGATGGTAGAATGATGACACTCATCGTATCTACATCCATCTTAACTCTTAAAGACTTAGGTTCAAGCGGGTACTCAAATAATTTGATTACATCATCTCTTATAGAGCCACCATTTTGCATGATGCATGGAACCATATCATTCATGATTAAATGTCGAGAGCACATATGTATGCGAGAACATCTTGTTATATTTTATAAGGATAATTTGACAATTATAATCATATTTGACATGTCACTTCTAAAGTACATTCGATGAAAGATCAAGACTATAGAGACATACAAACCCTAGGGTTGTAGATCTATTGTCTTTTTAATTGTCATTCCTCATTATTATGAGGAAACTTGCACATTGCGACCACATACATTATGTGTCCATCTACAAGTACAATATCTTGATCATGGATCCAATCCATGTTATTTTACTGGTTATTATTGAGTATAATATTGAGTGGGTTTAATGAATGATTATCTGAAATAAGAAATTTGCAGAAATGTACATAAATATATACTTTACTTTGATTTAGGAATTTTTATATCAAAGTTGTATTGCTTTGTCAATACTGAAAGTTCATTCCCTTAATCACTTTTAATGTAAGAGATATACTTACCATTATATCTCAAGCAAGATCTGGGATCTCCTTCCTTATCTTTATCACATCCCAATAATATGAGAAACTGTAACTCGGATAAAAAGAAGCGGGAACACATTTCGCCTTGCAAGTCCAACTTACATTCCCAATTCGATCTTCAACACCCGGGCCCACCACCCCTAAGGTGATGTTGACCCGTCATTAATTGAACAAACCGTCAACATGATTAGAACTCGCTATGCGCAATCCAATATCACCCCAATAATATGAGGATCCGATATTAGGGTCACTACACATACGGACTTACTATTTCGAGTAGCAATGAGCCCGATCCAGATGCGCTTGTATGCATGAGCTATCACTTCGGATAGGCATCTTCGACGTACAATATCTAGTGATGGAACCCTTTGTCTTAACGGGAGACCATGGATGTCACTTACGTGCTTCCATAGCTTGTTCAAATTCTAATTAATCATTATGAGTCATATTCATTACGATTAACTCTTCCAATGGAAATACAACTCTATTCATAACAGAGAGTTTTAATTTTAATTGAATTCCAATTAATCTAATCACATTAAATCAATGATCTAATTAATATCCAACAAATAATTTTTAATTGTTACTAGAATTATGGTATTATCTCAAATACATATTATTTCGAATTTTAATAATTAGAGAATACACCATGATGTCTCTAGCATTATCCCTTCCCTACCCGCTGTCATGGCCAGTACTGATGGGAGTGGGACAGACCGCACATGGTGCAACCTGCTACCCCAACGCTCCCCGACTAGACACCATATCCGCCCCCGGTTAGGATAATGCCAAATCGATCATTATGTACTTGAGATGATAATAAGTTTTCAACCGAATTATATCATATAATAATAATCAAAACATTTTTTATTAACATTGTAAGGAGATTTGCTAAACAAATCCCCAATACTATTTAAGCAACTATGTTAGATGGAAAGTAGATTGAGTAACCAATTGTGATCTAGATCATATCTACTCAATTATTGGTTAAGTCAATGTAATTTAAGGAAATAATAATCATCAAATATTTCACAAATATTTATCCATAATTATTCCAGGAAATTAAACCATTTAATTTCACTAATTGATTAAATGACAATCACAAGGTTCTTGATTAGGAAAGTAATTTCCAGCATTAACACTCACTAATTAAAATTAGCATATCTCAATAAAATTAAATTCAAATCATGCAAAATAAGTTTCCTAAGTTTACTAATTTGCTTTAGAACAGAACCTATGTGATTTGCACATATTTTTAGGCATTTCAAAATCGTAATTAACTACTTAATTACGTCAAGATTCACAGTCCCCGAAACAATGGATACATGTTCACTAAAATGATCATAACTTGAGCATTCAGATTCCAAATCACGCAAACTCAAATCCCACAGTTTCCTTATTTAATGGGGAACATAATACAGGAAGTTATTTCGTGTTTAATCAAACAGAGCCGAAATTATTCACTAAACATAAATACAAAAAAGATATGCGATAAAACTTTCGCAAACCCTAACGTACCAAAGTCATCCTAGGTTTATAGATCATATACAAAACCACCAACCTAGCTCTGATACAACTTTAAAGATATGGTAAGATTCTTAAGCACGTCAAGGAAGCGTGAAGATCGCATCGTATGCGATCGGGAGTGACTAGTTGCACTAGTTGCTCGAGGCAGAGGAATTTTTAAAAAATCATGCGATGAAACCACATTATCAAAGAACACTTCTCGGATCGTTTCATCTAAACCACAAATAAGTATTAGGATTACCTCTTGAAGTGTGGTTGTGATCGAGTCTCTAAATGAAGAAACCTCCTGTCTCAAGTCCGATCTGACGGAGGAGATGCTTGCGCGTGCGTTGATGAAATGTGTGCTCCTCTCAATCCATGTTGATGATCCAAGTGATGAATCTCCTGATCTCATCACGCGAGATGCAACGTATTCTTAATGAGCGATGCGTGCCGAAGGAGACGGATATCCACGAGCAAACGATCCGATAACATAACGACAATGCTGCAGCGATGGAGACTTTCTCTAGGGCTTCCATGGTGGACGTCCACAATGAGAGAGGGAGAGAGAGGACGTGTAGAGAATGAGAAAGACAGAGAAATAGTTGGTGTCTCCAACTTATGTGTGTGTCTTTGTAAATTTGAAGAGCAAGGGATGCCCTTATATTTATAATATTTTGGAATCTATGGATCTCAATACATGGGCAACACAAATCCAATGTCTCACATTGATTTTTGTTTCTTTTAATGACTATGATCTTGTTGCTAAAAACACAACAACAATTGATTTAATTAAGATTAAATATATATTTAAAAACCAATATAATTCAATCCCAAATTAAATCAATCAAGCATAAAGATTATGGAATGAAGATTGCTTCCTTCCATAATATGGGAGTTGGTGGCAATCTCATGTAATCTTATGAGAACACATTATTCCATGGAAATCTCTAAGATTTACAACAACACTTGTTGTAAATTATTCAACAAAAATAATTTAAAATATTTTGTGAACATTGCAATCTTGCCATAGGAAAATTGTGAATCCCAATCACAACCCAAAATAAAAATTAAATTTCAATTAATTGTCCAATGTGAATCCAATACACATCAACATTTAATTAACAAATGTAAGTTACAAATAGCT
The DNA here is from genome assembly GCA_037367405.1 of Ottelia alismoides. Lineage (NCBI taxonomy): Eukaryota > Viridiplantae > Streptophyta > Magnoliopsida > Alismatales > Hydrocharitaceae > Ottelia > Ottelia alismoides. Next base: position 31,912 of record JAZKJV010003353.1, on the reverse strand, counting down.
CTCTCTTATATATTATAAATCATATTTATAATATATGATCAATATGGATAGTGCTTCCACATTATTCAATATCATTGATAATTAAATCACATTTGATCATCTTGGATCTCTATTCTCATGTGCCCAAATAATATGAATCACATTCATATTATTTTCATCTTTGATAATCAAATCAAATTTAATTATCTTAGATAACACTCCATATAATATGAATCAAATTCATATTATTAATGATAATTAAATCACATTTAATTATACATTTTCTCATGCTCGGATATATATATCAACAACAAAATTATCCATGAACTCTTTCATGGATAATGTGCTTTCTCCATGAATACTTCAAGATAAGGACATGGCGATTGTATTGTTCCACGTATACTGACTTGGATATTGAGATCACATCTTAAATCCAGATCTTGCGGACCTCCCATAGATGCTTGATTAAATCGAGACTGTAAATCTATTCTTCACATTGCATCTGAATCACATTAAGATCAATGTCCAACATTTGGATCAAGATCAGATTACTTCTTTTCTGGGAGTAGTCACTAAAATCCGGACCCGTTTCATCACTACCTAGGAATGGAAACATCATGGTTATACAATCGTTTATGATCACATCACCCTCAGGTATTCCTAATACCTATACATCCTACATATTGGAAGACCCAGAGTAAACCCAAATTGTAAGATCAATTTTACACTGTCTACTTCATGATTTTATCATAAAGTTTCTCATTCAACTATTGGGAGTTGGTATCGATCATATACTTTCCAATAGCATATATCATGCCCAGGTGTTGATCATATACTTTCCAAAAGCATATATCAAACCTACAAATTCAGTTAAGATTCAAAAGTGAGATGACCAGGCACGGAATTTGATCTTCCCAATATCTCATGAGTGAGCTCATTTCTTCTATTTCAGAAATTAACCTGTATAATCCCTTTGGAAGAAGGTATTGTTCGACATGCGAGCCCATGATGAGCCAGTATGCTATAAATGTTATTGCAAATATCATTCCCTGATCTAAAATGAAGAATAACTAATTTTCATAATAGTCCCTTAGTACAACTAAGGTATGTACCATGGTCATCTTGATGATCATATAGTTGTTGATTCAATTATTTAATCATAGAGCCTGGTGCTATGATTAATATCTAAAGAGTTAGATTGAGGACACATCAAGCACCGTCTAATGATTATTAAGATATGATCTCCAACATGAGAAGTAGATGGCAATCCGTTCTTTAAAGGTTGAAATCTAACCGATCTCTTAATACAAGTCCTCTGCATAGGAATTGAGATCCAGAGATGTTAGATAAGTTAGGTCAAAGAGTTGACTTAACAAGATCAAGATAACCAATGTCCTATGTTGTATGTTGTCATGATATAGGCACGCATCCTCTGAGCGGAGACAGATGTCCTACTATATGTCTGAGTATGTAAATTCGACACATCAATAGGTTAATGACCTAATCAATGTCTATACCCCGACATACTGGTGTGCATACAAGGGGCATATGAGTAATGCGATATCTCAAAGGGATCATACAGGTTCATTACTGAACCGGTAGACATGAGCTTACTCATGAGATATTGGGAAGAATTAAATTCCATGCACGATCGTCTCGCTTTGGAAGCTTGTCTCAATTTGTAGGTTTGATATATACTTTTGGAAAGTATAAGATCAACACCAGGGTATGATATATGGTTTTGGAAAGTATATGATCGATACCGACTTTCAATGATTGAATGAGAAACTTAATGATAAAACTCTAAAGTAGATAATGTAAAATTGATCTTATACTTCGGGTTTATTCTGGGTCTTCCAATATGCAGGATGTACAGGTATTGGGAATACCTGAGGGTGATGTGATCATAAATAATTGTATAACTATGACGCTTCCATTCCCAGAGAGTGATGAAATAGGTCTGGATTTTAGTGACTCCTCTCAGTAGAGAAGTGATCTGATCTTGTTCCAAATGTTGGACAGTGATCTGAATGTGATTAAGATATGAGAAGATTAGATCTACTGCTTTGATTTAATCAAACCTCTATGGGAGGTTCACAAGATCAAGATTTGAAATGTGATCTCAATATCCAAGTCACTATACGTAAAACAATACAATCGCCCTGTCTTTATCTCCAAATTTCCACGAAGAAAGCGCATAATCCTTGAAAGAGTTTAGGATAATTTCATTGTTGATATATGTATCTGAGCATTAAGAAAATGAATAATTAAATGTGATTTAATTATCATGAATAATATGAATTTGATTTATATTATATGGAGAATTATCTTAGATAATTAAATGTGATTTGATAATAAAAGATATAAATAATGTGAATGTCATTCATAGTATTTGAGCACATGAGAATAGAGATCCAAGATGATTAAATATGATTTAATTATCATAGATATTGAATAATGTGGATAGCACTATCCATATTAATCATGTATATTTTAAATATGATTTATAATATATAAGAAAGAGCTATTTATAACTTATATTTGTTAATTAAATGTTAATGTGAATTGGATTCACATTGGACAATTAATTGAAAATGTAATTAACATTTTGTTTTGGGCTGTGAATGTGATTATAATTTTCCAATGCAAGATTATAATATTCACAAAATAATTATGAATTATTTTTGAAGAATAATTTACAACAAGAGTTGTTGTAAATCTTGGAGATTTCCATGGAATAATGTAATCTCAAGAGATCTAATGAGATTACATGAGATTGCCACTAAATCCCATATTATGGAAGGAGGCAATCTCCATTCCATAATCTCCATGCCTGATTAATTTAATTTGAGAGAAAATCATATTGATTTATCAATATATATTTAATCTAAATTAAATTAGTTGTTGTTGGTTTTTACCAATAAAATCTTGGCCATTAAAAGAAATACAAATCAATGTTAGCCATTAGATTTGTGTTGTCCATGGATTGAGATCCATGGATCCCAAAATATTATAAAAGGAGAGTCACCCCTTGCTCTTCTTGGTTACAACAACACAACATATGTTCTCTCTCTCTCTCTACATGCCCTCTCTCTCTCATATGATCGTCCACCATGGAAGCTCTAGAGAGAATCTCCATCACCACAGCATCATCATTATGCTACTAGAGACGTCGGATCTCCTGTGTCAAAATCAAGAGATTTGTCGTTTGTATCATCAAGGATTGCGAGGAGCACGTGTTTCATCAACACGCTCGCAAGCATCTCCTCCATCGGATCGGATTGAGAAAGGAGATCTCTTCGTTTAGAGACTCGATCGCAACCACGCTTCAAGACGTAACCTTAATACTTATTTGTGGTTTAGATGAAATGATCCGAGAAGTGTTCTTGGATCTTGTGGTTTCATCACATGTAAAATTTTTAAATTTCGCTGCCTCGAGCTACTAGTGCGACTAGTTGCTCCCGATCGCATACGATGCTATCCTCACGCTTCCGTGATGCGCCTAAGAATCTTCTCATATCCTTCAAGTGGTATTAGATCCATAGGTCAAAGGTTTTGGAGATGATCCTTAAACCTAAGGTGATGTGGGTTCATTAGCGTTTGCGAAAGTTTTATCGGATTTTATTTTCGCATCTATATTTTGTGATTATTTTCAGCTCTGTTTAAATTTTTTAAACACGAAAATAAAACTTGGCTTTTGTTTCTCACTAAATAAGGAAACCGTAGGATCTGAATTTACGTGATTTTGAATCCGTTTGCTCAAGTTATAATCAAATTAGTTAACATGTATCTACTGTTTCAGGTACTGCGAATATTAATGTAATTAACGAGTTAATTACTGTTTAGAAACACATTGAAATGCTTGCAAATAACATAAGTTCTGTTGTAAATCAAATTAGCAAACTTTGTAAACTTATTTTTCTTAATTTGTATTTAAATTGATTGAGATATGCTAATTTTAGTAAGTGGGGGTCACTGCTAGAAATTACTTTCCTAATCAAGAACCTTGTAATTGTCATTTAATCAATTAGTGAAATTAAATGGTTTAATTTCCTGGAATAATTATGCATAAATATTTGTGAAATATTTGATTATAGTTATTTCCTTAAACGACATTGCCTTAACCAATAATTGATTAGATATGATGTTGATCACAATTGGTTACACAATCTACTTTCTAACAAACAAAGTTGCTTGAATAGGATTGGGGATTTATTTAGTAAATATCCTTATAATGTTAATCAAAGATGTTTTGATTATTATTATTATTTATGATATAACTTTGATTGAAGAACCGATTATCATCTCAAGTACATAATGATCAATTTGACATTATCCTTTCCTGAGGTGGATATGGTGTCTAGTCGGGGAGCGTTGGGGTAGCAGGTTGCACCATGTGCGGTCTGTCCTACTTCCGTCGGTACTAGCCATGACAATGGGTAGGGACTCGATAATGCAGGAGATCACGACATATTTTTCAAATTATTAAATTTCGAAATAATGCGTATTTGAGATAATACCATATTTCAATGAACGATAAAAGAATGTTTGTTGGATATTAATTGGATCATTAATTTAATATGATTAGATTGATTGGAATCTAATTAAAATTAAGACATTCTATTATGAAATAGATGTGTTATTTCCCTTGTAAGAAATAATTACGTGAATATGATTTATGATAATTAATTAGAATTGTATTTATAATATGAAGGATCACATAAGTGACATCCATGGTCTCCTGTCAAGGCGAAGGGTTCCGTCGTCAGGGTTCATATGTAGGAGACGTATGTCCGAAGTGACAGCTCCTCTATGCAAGCGCATCTGGATTGGGCTCTTCACTTCTTGGAAGAGTAAGGACGTATGCGCAGTGACCCCAATATCGGGTCCTCATATTATTGGGGCGATATTGGATTGTGCATAGCGAGTATTATTCTTGTTGATGGTTGGTTCAATTAATGATGGGTCAATAGCACCTTAGGGTGGTGGACCTGGGTGTTAAAGACCGAATTGGAAATGCAAGTTGGACTTGCAAGGTGGAATATGTTCCCGTTTCTTTTTATCCGAGTTGCAGGTTGTCGTATTACTGGGATGTAACAAAGATAAGGAAGGAGATCCCATATCTCACTTGAGATATGATGGTAAGTATATCTCTTATATTTAAAGTGATAAAGGGAAGGAACTTTCAATGTAGACAAGGCAAGACAACTTTGATATAAAATTCTTAAATCAAAGTAAAATATATATATATTTCTTTATGCAAATTTCTTATTTCAGATAATCCTTCATTAGACCCACTCAATGTTATACTCAATAATAACCAGTAAATTATCATGGATTGGATCCATGATCAAGATATTGTACTTGCAGTTGGACACATAATGTATGTGGTTGCAATGTGCAAGTCTTCCTCATAATAATGAGGAATGACAATTAAATAGACAATAGGACTACAACCCTATGGTTTGTATGTCTCTACAGTCTTGATCTCTCGTCGAATGTACTTTGGAAGTGACATGTCGATGATGACCGTAAATGTCGAATAATCTTGATAAAATCTAAGATGATGTTTTGGCATGCATATGTGCTCTTGACATTTTATCATGAACGACATGGTTCTCTGCATCATGCAGAATGGTGGCTCTATAAGAGATGATGTATTCAAACTGTTTGAGTACCTACCTGAATGTCTTTAAGAGTTCAGATGTATGTAGATATGATAAGTGCCATCATTATACTATCTATACTCTAGTCATTCATGAAGCTTCAGAATATTCATATTGTATGAATTGAATGAAGCATGTATAAATGTTGAAATGCTCTTATATTGAAATCTTTTGAATTCAACATAAGAGATCATTTGTCTTAAGCAATGGTTGTTTATAGATGAATGGAGTGTAGTGGAAGCATAGGCCAGACCCAAGTTAGAAGGAAAGTCAAAGAGTTGACTGTACTTCTGTGACTTTGATGAATACCCATTCATCACTCTTTATTCTTTTATTTTAGCTACAAAACCTATGCAAAACACATGTAGATAGGTGTAAATAGCGTAAATTATCAATAAGCATGCATTGTGTAAAAATGTATATTTAGCATGTTTTTGTGCATAAATAAAAGAATAAAGAAATACAAGTAAAAGAGGGAGATATTTAGAATAAATATTGAGCGACCTAATCCCAAGGTAGGGCTCAACATGGGCCTGACCGCAAAAGAATCCAAGTAGAGAGAGTAGGGAAGCTCATGTGTTTTTACATACACCTATGTATATAAATAAAATTATTTTCCTCTTAATAAAAATAAAATGATTGTGTATTTATTTGTATATATTTGTAAATATTAAATTAAAATAAAAATGGGAAAAATAAAAAGAAATAAAATTCCTTCTTCATTGTACATAGACCTTGTGTATAAAACCCCACATCCATCTATTTTCCTCTTGTAAATAAATAATTAATATTCACTAAAAATATATTTACATTCAACATTTCATGATGTAAATAAATAAAATAAAAATCATAAAAATAAAATAAAATAAAAAGAAACAAAATAAAAATCAAAATCAACCTTGTAGATATACCAAGTAAATATGTATATATATCTATTTATTTAACCTATGTAAATAAATAATAAAAATCAAATAAAAATATCCTTTTATTCCAAATTTTATTCTATAAATAAAAAAATGAAAATTGGAATAAATTATATAAAAAAATAATTAAAAATCAAAAATTAACAATACATATTTATATACCTGTATATAATAATAATATTTTGTAAATACATAAATTATATTTCAAAAAAAATAAATAAAAATTACAAAAAAATAATTTTAAAATAAATAAACATTTTTCATGTTTCGACTTTTTTGAAATAAGGCCATTTATTATTTAAAATGAATTTCGAAATAATTATTACATGGCACGTCCTGAATGGCCCACAGGGAATGTTGACCTCTAGTCAACTTCCCCCCTGGGTCACTTTTCCCCGCGGATATCGCATTTGACCCGACTTCGCTTAATTTTCAAGTGATGATCCAAGCTCCATTTACCCAAACCCCAGGTCCTAATCATCCTTGATACATCCGAGATCCACGCCGAAGCATCTGCCTAGGGATTCGTGCTTCACGGAACCCTGCCCGACCCCATCTTCTCGGACCTGTAGCCGTATAAAGCTTGACCTCCACCGCACAATTCACGTATCTTTGGTGCTGCATCCATCATCCCAGGTTCTCCACCCTAATACTTAGAGTGACCGCTATCGATTGGCGTGTCGAAGAGAGGAGAGGAAGCCCTCCGCCACTGATCCGGTGACGTCTGCCGCTGTGCGCTGCCAAGAGGTGCACTTAGCCTCGGAACTCGATGCTTCCTCGAGGCCAAGATCCCCAGAGCTCTGCGAGCTCATCCACAGTCTACTGCATTTGTCAGGTAGACCCGAATCCTTCTGGTTTTCCTTAATTTTTGATTACGCCCAATTTGACTCATCTCCATCTTTCATCGATTACGTCCATTCCGATCATCATTCCGCTCATCCGACCCGACCGTCATCCTCGTGAGACCCCTCTCCACCTTCTGCACCCACGCACCCACCTTGGTTCGTCCCGGAACCAAGGCTCGACCTTCATCGTCGTTGCCTCGCTGGAGGTCGTCCATCTCGACTCGCCAGCCACCCATTCCACCTCTAACCGGTCGAGGCAGTTTGCCCTTGACCCAGGAAGCTTCCTAGGTTGTTTTGCAGGTCAATGCGACCCATCTAAGGGTCGTCTCGTTCGAGCCCAGGAGATTCAAGCTTCCGACTTCGACGGGCCACTCTGGTGGTCCCCGGCATCATCGGAGGAGTCCTTCAGCTGCGGAGCATCGAGAAGAATCTTTTCCATATTCCAGCAACTCGAGAGGAGGTCCCCACCGCGCACAGGAGGCCGGCGGAGTTCGCCGGCGTCGAGTTCTTGGAGGACCCTCTTCCGTCGTCCAATCATACGTGACGTCCCAGATTCGATCCCAGCCATCCATTTAAAGGGACCCAGCCACCGTCACATCTTCTAAGGGTGATCAGGACCGTTCGATCCAGTGAAGGGGTGCCCTTGCCTAGCAGTCGTCAGATCCGTCCCTCCGATAATAAGGGGTAATTTATATTTAGTCCCCTGTCATTTTGTTTTTGCAATATAGTCTTGTAAATCTTTTAATTAGTTGTTTTTATTTTGGAAAAATTGCATATCAGACCTTTATGTTTCAAACATTTGCATTTTAGTCCTTATTTATGTGGACCACGTGCATCAACACGTGAGGTTGTGGTTATTTTGCATATTTCGCCCTGTGGTTTCTATGTGTTCCTAGTTGCATTTTTATAAATAGGAATTGCAAAAAGGTCCCTCCGTGCCTGATTCATGTGCCCCGCGCGTGATTATTTGGACATTTTGCATGAGGGCCCTTATACTTTCTTGCCTTGTTATTGTTTGGCCCTTGGATCATGTTTTCATTACATATAGGTCCCTGTGCACTATGAGCTTTTGTTTGATTTAAATAAAATATCAAATTAAGTCCAAATCGCGTGAAAATTGGGTACATGGCTCCTACCACGGTGTAAAATTTTCACTGAAAATTTGGTACAATTTTGAGGTGTTTTACTATTTTTAAAAATTCAAAAACGGTCGTTTTTGTATCTGTCCAGATAAAAAAATCATAAAAAAAATAAATAAACTGTTTTAAAAATTCCAAAAAAAATTAAGTCTTGTTTGTTTTTGTGTGTTTGATTTTCTGAGCATTTTTGGCTATTTTTGGATATAGAAAAACCTTAAAAATTAGAAACGCTTAAAAACTCATAAAAATTCTAGAAAATTATAAAAAACCAAAAAAATATAAATTCTTTTCCTGAATTTTCTTTGTTATTTCTATTTTTCATAAAAACTACTCCAGACCGAGAAAGGCCCATTTGATATTTTTATGAGGCCTTGAAGTCTGGCTGGACAGTTTATTTCTCTTTTTGCTTTCTTTGTTTTATTAAAATATATATAAAATTATAAAATCTCAAAAATTCACCAAAAACAATAAAAAACCAAAAAAACATAAAAATATTTTTGTTAGAATTTTTGAACCCTTTTTGGGTGCTTAAATAAATGATTGAAGTTGCTTGTATTTGTTTTTTCTTCATTTTCCTTTATTATTAAAAATCCAAAAAAATATAAAAATAATTAAAAACCACCAAAAATATTTGTTTTTGTTCTATTTTATTTTCAGACTACTTCGTAGGCCATGAGGCCAACTCGTGCTCCTTGAGACCGACCCTGGGTGCTATACCAGGTTAATCACTTAGCAGGACCGCTATTTTGGGTTTGATTGATTTTGTCTTTTTGATTGGTGGTCTGATTTTGTTTTCTTGATTGAGCTCTAAGCCCCAAGTGACTGAGGTCGCAACGACCTTAGTGATAATTTACCTTAGTCTATCGGGCGGCTCACATCAGAATGGCGCCGTTGTCGGGGAGCACGGCTTTGTAGTCGATTCTGTTTTCGTTTTATTTTCTTTCGATTTTCACGGCTTTCCGCAGCTTTTTCTTCGTCCGCAGCTTTTTGTGGCTTTTTGTTTGTCTTTTATATTTATTTTCTTTTTTGTTGTTTTGAGTGTTTATTTTTATTTCCCATTTTTGCACATATACCATGTTTTATTTTACTAGCTTGTTTCTCTGGTCTGTGACACTTTGTTGTTTACTTGCGAGGGCGCGAGGATCGTGGTAGCTCCTCTTGAGGAGCCGACGCAACCGCGGGAATCGGAGGCGACTCCCTTCTGCACGGAGCTACAGGAGAGCATGAGGAGGCAGTGGAGTGCGGGAGTAGTGCAGTTTTAGATTAGTTTTATTTCCTGCATATTTGAATTGTTGTAATAATACAGGGACATGACAGACAGACACTTAGACTCTCGGGGTCTGTTTCGCCGAGCACTGGTGTGCTCAGGGGACCCCTCGGTTTTTCACGGCTTTTTACGCGGTTTTTATTGTTTATTTCCTGCATTGTTGATTCTCGCGGACTTCTGCCTTAGCTTAGGATTTTTGCTTGATTGCGCCGTAATAAATAGGATCCAAACACAATAAATTTTCCTGTACCTATAGACCGTTAATTGGACCAAAATAAAAACTTATTAAAAAGACTATCTGGTCAATTGAGGGGTCACGCGCTGCTAGAGGTCGTATACAGTGCTGGCAGGACCCGTTGTGGCGGGCACCGATCGGCATCCAAGACCGGACACTGACCCCTCCTGATTGACCACTTAGTTATTGTTCTTTCGATTAGAATTGCTTGTTTAGGGCCTAGATTTCTGCTGGCAGGACCCGTTGTGGCGGATCATATTGCATGTAGACTGCTAGAGTCAGGTACGCATTTCTTACCGTGCATGCATCATTGATTTCACGCGCATCGGCTTTTTCAACTTCTCCCCCCGTTTTTGGACTTAAATAACCAGGAGAACCAAAAAATTCATTAGGCAATTGTTTTATTTGAAAAATACTAAAAATCAAAACCATAAAATTGGGACTGCTAATTCAACTTGACCCTAAAAGACACTCACCAGAAAATTTTATCTTGGGGATAGCAACCCCCTCCTTGTCTGGTTTGCATGCGTGAGAGAGTGACCCACACCCTAGGATAGAGCCACATCTGGACCCCTTTCAGACTATTGCTTCTGGGCTAGTCGTTCTCCAGTGAGGATCGCTCCGGTTTGCGGTAAAGCGGGCTGCGATATCCTTAACAGAGAGTGCCAATCGGGTAGCCGGTAAACGCTCCGCAGCTTGTACTGGCTGGGAAAGATCTAGTTTAGGATCGGGCCAGTCTCCTGGGGGAATCTAATTCCCAACAGGTCACATAATCGCTTTGCTATCTTGACTTGATCACCTAATAAAAACTGACAAGATAATTGACCGAACTCTTACGGTCTTCAGCTCGCGTTGAGTAGGTGAATCAGGGGTTTTGCTTGCTTATCATAGTTGTTACCAGATCCCATCTGCCCGACTCGCCAAATCAAGATGATGGGCAGGAGGTCCCTTAGGAAGCCTCTGGCTGCACCACTTTTCAGCACTCCCGCTCACTCATCTAGGTTGGTTCGTGAGAGTCGAGACCTGCTCTCCGAACTCGAGTTCGACTCCACCCTGTTCCCCATCGACCACCCATCTACCATTCCTGAGATGCCAGTGCCAGATGAGAGATCACAGTCAGATTTATCAGCACCTGAGTTTGGGTCTTTTGCCTTTGCAGAGACCATGGCCGGCAGCAGTGACGACCGCACCGGAGGTCCCCGAGCCGAGCAGACATTCATCATGGACCAGGGTGCGATCAATTCCACCCTGATCGTCTGCCTAGAGACAGCAGCAGTTGAGGGATCAGGGTGCCTTTATGATTGAGATGAGGCGAGAGATGGAGCAGATGAGAGCCGGTCGCGACCAGGCGGGCCCGGAGACGGGCCGAGGAGACCTGACGATGCAGCAGCAGCCGCAGCAGTCGCAGCAGCAGCACTAGACCAGCCGAGACCGATGCGGGAGTTACACAACCTCGGATCGACACTGACGCACCGTTGGGTGCTTTTGCCAGCTAACGTGGGGGACTTCAAGTTCCCCCCGAACACCCTCCAGCTCCTCCCCCGGTTCCATGGGCTCGCCACTGAGGAGCTCCATCTTTACCTCCAGGAGTTTCTGATGATCTACAGCACAGTCCACGACAGACAGGTGGACGAGGATACCATCCGTATGATTGCCTTCCCCTTCTCACTAGCTGATAGAGCAGCCACCTGGCTGAAGCATTTGGGGAAGTTCGTGTACACCTGGGAGCAGCTCTGCACCGAGACCTTGAACAAGTACTATCCACTCAGGCGGACGAACGCAATGAGGGCCCTGATCAGCAACTTCTCCATGCTCCCCAATGAGCAATTCCACGAGGCATGGGAGAGGATCCGTGAGCTGACCGACAGATGCCCGCACCATGAGATTTCAAAGTTGAACCTTGTTCAGAGCTTCTTCTATAGGTTGACACCAGAGCTGCAGGGCCTGGTGAATGCTTCATGTGGCAGGTCCTACTTCACCAAGGACGAGGATCAGGTCTGGGCCATCTATAAGTAGATGGCTAAGAACTATACGGTGATGTCCCAGACCAGACTCTACACTTAGGGATGCCCCCAGCCACAGACCGTGCAGTACCAGAGGATCGTACGGGTTGACGCCGGTCCTTCCACTTCGTTAGCGGCAGCCTCACAGGCCGAGTCCACAACCGCCAACATGGGCACTATCAGTGAGAAGCTGGATCGGATGTTGATTATAAAAAAGAAGCAATACCGGAGCATATCGCAGATGGATCAGATGGCACAGACACTGAGTGACTTGAAGACACAGCTCATGTGTCTCCAGGAGGCACAGACGGCTTCTCAGCCCTGTCTTCAGTCACGAGGAGATCCGAGTAGCAGCGGTACCTTGTCCCAGCGCTCCATCTCCAGCCAGCCTAGACAGGTCCATCTTGTACAGGCGGAGCCGTACCAGCAGCCGCAGCCACACTACCAGTCGCCACCATCTCTAGACATGCAGATGGTGGTCTACCAGTCGGATCAACCTCTAGCAGTACTCCCGCCACCCCCTTACGAGTCAGAGCCATTGATGGATGTCAACGGGATTTGGTCCGACTGACCCCAGCCCGGTATCTGACGAGACCATCCCGGATTCCGATGGTCGGCCGAAGGTGCCAGTTCCCTGCAGCAGCCTTCAGGTCAGGGTGGTCAGTACGACCATCAGCGAGATCACTAGCAGCAGCAGCACCCAGTGTACCAGCAGCAGCAGCAGCAGCAGTCATCCCAGTATGGTCCTCGTCCCTATCAGCAGGGACATTCTTGGAGGCGTAATCAGCCTCAGCAGCAGTTTCATCCATAGCAGTACCCCTCTCACCCGCAGCACCAGCCACAACAGCAGCCTCACTACCAGCGAGGCCACCCGTCAGGTTCTCATGGGCCATACTATGAGAACCCTGCCTTAGATGACATAGACCGCTGCCTGTGAAGGATATGGATAGATCCTCAAGCGCATCACGGAAGCGTGAGCATCGTATCGAATACGACGAGGAGCGACTAGTCGTACTAGTTGCTCGATGCAGCGGAATTTAAAAAATTTATTATACGACGAAACCACATGATCCAACAACACTTCTCGGATCGTTTCGTATAAACCACAAACAAGTAATTAGGATTACCTCTTGAAGCGTGGTTGCGATCAAGTCTCTAAACGAAGAGACCTCCTGTCTCAAGTCCGATCCGACGGAGGAGACCCTTGCGAGCGCGGGGATGAACCGCGTTCTTCTCGCAATCCATGTTGACGATCCAAGCGGCGGATCTCCTGATCTCGACACACGAGATCCGACTTCTTCTTCACGAGCGAGGCGCACCGAAGGAGACGGAGATCCACGAGCAGAAGAACGGGCAGCATAACGACGATGCCGCGGCGATGGAGAACCTCTCCATGGCATCCATGGTGGACGGCCATGAGAGGGAGAGAGAGGGCTGACCTCTAAAGAGAAAGAGAGAGAGAGATGCTTCTCAAGCATTGTGTGTGTAAAGAGAGAGCATGGGTATGCCTCTCTATTTATAGGGTTTTGAGATCCATGGATCTCAATCCATGGGACATATAAAATCAATGGGTGAGATTGATTTATGTCAATCCAATGGCTAAGATTGTTGTTGGTAAAACCAACAAATTTAGATCAAAATATATTTGACAAAATCAAATACAAATTAATCCAAAATCAATCCAATAAATAAGGAGAGAATGTGCATGGAGATTTCATCTCCATGCACTTTCCATGTGGACGGCCACACATTCCTTTTGGGAATGATGTGCCGCCCCCCCCTCTTTCCATGGAGAGAGCAATCTCATGGAAATCCATGAGATTGCATATCTCCTTGAAAATCTCCTCTATTTATTTCCAACAACTTTTGTTGGCTTTTTATTCTTCAAAAATAATTCACAATTATATTTGAGAATATTGCAATCTTGCCATAGAAAAATTGTGAATCAAATTCACAACCCAAAACAACATATAATTTACATTGTCAATTAATTACACAATGTGTATCCAATACACATAATAATTAATCAACACATATAAATTATAATTAACTCTCTCTAATACATTATAAATCACATTTATAATATATTATGAATAATTGGATATTTCTATTCACATTATTCTTATCCATAACAATTAAATCATATTTAATTATATTGGATAACTTATTCTCATGTACTCAAATAATATGAATCACATTCATATTATCTACATCTTTGATAATCAAATCACATTTAATTATCTAAGATAACTCTCTTTATAATATGAATCAAATTCATATTATTCATGATAATTAAATCACATTTAATTATCCATTTTCTCAATGCTCGGATACATATATCAACAATAGAATTATCCATGAACTCTTTCAAGGACAATGCGCTTTCTCCGCGAATACTTGGAGATAAGGACAGGGCGATTGTATTGTTCCACGTATAGTGACATGGATGTTGAGATCACATCTCAAATCCAGATCTCGGGCCTCCCATAGATGCTTGATTAAATCAAGACCGCAAATCTTATCTTCTCATTGAATCTGAATCACATTCAGATTAATGTCCAACATTTGGACTAAGATCAGATTACTTCTCTACTGAGAGGAGTCACTAAAATCCAGACCCGTTTCATCACTCCCTAGGAATGGAAGCGTCATGGTTATACAACCGTTTATGATCACATCACCCTCAGGCATTCCCAATACCTGTACATCCTGCATACTGGAAGACTCAGATTAAACCAGAAGTATTAGATCAACTTTACACTGTCTACTTCAGGGTTTTATCAGTAAGTTTCTCATTCGATCATTGGGAGTCGGTATTGATCATATACTTTCCAAAAGCATATATCATACCTAGGTCTTGATCATATACTTTCCAAAAGTATATATCAAACCAACAAATTCAGTCTAGCTTCCAAAGCGAGACGACCGTGCGCACGGAATTTGATTCTTCCCAATATCTCATGAGTGAGCTCATGTCTTCCGGTTCAGTAGTGAACCTGTATGATCCCTTTGAGAGATCGTATTACTCATATGCCCTTATATGCACACCAGCGCGCCGGTGTATAGACCTTGATTAGGCCATCAACCTATTGGTCTGCCAAATGTACATACTTAGACATATAGTAACACATCTGTCTCTGGTCAGAGGATGTGTGCCTGTATCGTGACAGCATACGATATAGGACTGTGGTTATCTCGATCTCGTTAAGTCAACTCTTTGACCTAACTTATCCGACACCTCCGAATCTCTATTCCTATGCAGAGGACCTGCATCAAGAGGTCGGTCAGATATCAACCTAAATGAGATAGGATTGCCATCTCCTACTCAGGCTGGAGATCATCTCTTAATAATCATTTGACGGTGCTTGATGAGTCCTCAATCTAACTCATTAGATATTCATCTAAGCACCAGCCTCTATGATTCAATAATTGAATCAACAGATGTATGATCATTAAGATGGCCATGGTACATAACCCTAATTGTACTAAGGGACCTATTATGCAAACTATGTATTCTTTATTTCAGATTAAGGAGTGAATTTCAATAACATTTATTGCATAATGGCTCGCCGTGGGCTCGCATTTCCAACAGCCTGACCGATCATCAGGCTATTTTTAGACGGGAGATGGACGAGTTCTGCCAGGAGATGCGGGAGATTGTAAGAGGGAAGGCCGCCATACCTGCCCAGATTTAGCCCAATCTGAACAACCTCAAGAGGAAGTCTGATCAGGTAGATTTCACAGAGTATGCCACTCCCAGTGATTCTTTTGGTGATATGTCTGCATATCTATTTGATACTGACTTTGTCACACTTAGGAGCGGTAGGATGCCAGCAGGCAGCGCCTCGTCTGAGCGACACCCCAAGGACACTTCGAGATCGCCAGGCGAGGAGGAGTGCAGTACTGATGCCACGAGAGATGATGACGGTGGTGCTGATGCCACCATGGATGCTAATCCCACCAACGGTACTGATGCAGTCACTTCACCAGATGGAGGAGGTGGTACTGATGCCACCATTATTGCCGAGCCAGAGCACGATGCTGATGCTGCAAGTCGACATGCCGAGGGTGGTGCTGATGCCACCGTTTTTACTTCTGATAGTCATATAGTCTTTCCATCTGTTCATGTATCTCAGGACACTTCTGGCAATAAAGGAAAGGGTTTATCTTCTTCTGATCCACCTGTGGTGCTTGATGTATGTGTGGATTCTGGCGGACTTGAGCAGCCTAGACCCTCTCCTAGTCCTTCATCTGAGAAGGACCCTTTGATCCCCTTTCCACGAGCACTTCACATGGGGAAGGGGAAGAAAATAGAAAATCCCAAAAAGAAACAGCAGAAAGAGTTCAGCCAGCATATGATCGACAGGTTCCACATTTAGCTGACTCTTCACGAGGCCTTGGAGCACATCCCTCTACTCTAGAGATCACTCGGAGACAGGACTACAGTTAGGAGGAAGAGGAGGAGCCACCAGTCAGAGATCCATGTGCTTACCAGGGCCACTTGTTTCGCGATTCAGAACCGCCTGCCGGCCAAAAGGTCAGATTCAGGAGCCCCTTATGTCAGATGCCATATCTGTGAGTAGAGGTTCGATTGCACTCTATTAGACAGCTGTTCATCGATCAACCTACTTCTGGCATCCCTTCTCGACCGCTTCGAGTTGGGCACTCTACGATAGAGCAGGACAGTCCTTCAGTTTGCTGATCGATCTGTCAAGAGGACGAAGGGGTTGCTGAGGGACGTTGTCGTCACGATTCAGGGCCTGCAATTCCCCGTGGACTTCGTTGTGTTGGACATGGAGATCCCTGAGTCTGTGACCGATACCCCATCATTCTAGGTCGCCCATTTTTGGCCACATCCAAGGCAGTGACCGACCATGATAGCGGGAAGGTATACTTTCGCGTCGAGGGTGAGAGTGTACAAATAGAGACGGTTGAGGACATCAGAGTCAGAGATTCAGCATGCTCAGAGTCGACCACAGATTCAGAGCAGATGACAGATGGAGGGCCAAACATCCACCAGGACTGCGATTTTGTGATTATAGATGATGAGGCAATATGGGCAGATCCAGACGCACAGGCCATCCTCTCACCTTCAGAGTCCGCTGATGCAGAGACGCCAGCAGAGGAGAGCTTGGAGAGCGCATTCCTGGTCCAGGATACTTTTCAGTCGGCAGAGCCGGTTCCTTACCGTGAGACAGAGTTTTTCAGTGAGTGTGATACAGATCCCTCGGAGTCAGTTGTTGGATGGGCAGAGTTTGATGATCTTAACCATGTCTGACTTCCACTGAGCATGCAGCTATGGAGGAGGTAGATGCCATGCAGAGCAGAGACAGTCCAGCAGAGCAGCCTTCTCCAGATTATGATTGTGAGTGAGAGTTTCTATTCTCCCATGCGGATTTGGCAGCGTTCACTCAGAGCTTTCAGAGGCCAGATCCGTCAGCACCTACTTGTCTAGAGCTGAAGCCACTTCCTGCGTCGCTGAAGTATAGATTCCTTACGGGTGAGCATGAGATGTACCCAGTCATTATCTCCGCCGATTTGACTGGAGAGCAGGAATCCCATCTGATGGGGGTTCTTGAAAAGAACCGCAAGGCGATAGGATGGAGCGTAGCCGATCTCCAGGGGATAAGTCAGGCCCTATGCTCCCACCATATCTATCTCGAGGATGAGGCGAAGCCGTCGCATGAGTTCCAGCGGCGGCTAAACCCGAATCTGAGAGAGGTTGTCATGAAGGAGATCTCGAAATGGTGGAGCGTTGATTTTATTTACCCCATCTCCGACACCATGTGGGTCAGTCTGTTGCATGTGGTGCCCAAGAAGACATGCATCACTACAGTTGTTAGCGAGTCCGGAGAGGAGATCGCTACCCGGGTACCCACTTCTTGGCGGGTCTGCGTAGATTACAGACGACTCAACCAGGCCACCAAGAAGGATAATTTTCCCCTGCCCTTTATTGATCAGATCATTGAGAGGCTGGCAGGGAAGAGCCATTACTGTTTTCTGGATGGGTACTCCAGCTACAATCAGGTGGCCATCGTGCCCGAGGACCATGACAAGACTACCTTCACCTGTCCCTTCGGCACATATGCTTTCAGACGCATGCCATTTGGGCTATGCAACGCCCCTGCGACTTTTCAGAGATGCATGCCGTCTATCTTTTTGGACATGGTGGGGGAGTGCTTGGAGGTCTTCATGGATGATTTCTCGGTCTACAGCAATAGAATCGACTCCTGTCTTGACTGCCTAGACCGAGTCCTTCAGCGATGCATTGAGGTTCACCTAGTGCTATCTTGGGAGAAGAGTCACTTCATGGTGACTCAAGGGACGATGCTTAGCCATATCATCTCCAACAGAGCCATGGAGGTTGATCCGGCCAAGGTAGATGTCATTAGAAAACTCGCACCTCCGGCCAACCTGCGGTAGTTACGATCTTTTCTGGGGCACGTCGGTTTCTACCGGCGCTTCATTCATGATTTCAGTAGGATTGCCCGACCGTTGACTGATCTGCTGATGAAAGACACCAAGTTCCTTATCGATAACAAGTGTCTTTCATCGTTCGAGACTCTCAAGAGATGTGTTGTAGAGGCTCCTGTTCTCCAGCCGCCTGATTGGTCTCTCCCATTCGAGATCATGACGGATGCCTCCGATTTTGCCATAGGAGCCGTGCTGGGACAGAGGAGGGATGGGGTCCCATTTGCCATTCACTACGCTAGCCGTACATTGGATGCCGTGCAACGGAACTACACAGCCACTGAGAAGGAGATGATAGACGTAGTTTTTGCCCTAGATAATTCAGATCTTACATTATCGGATCTAGAGTGACCATTTACACTGACCATACCGCCATCAGGTACCTCATGGCAAAGAAGGATGCCAAAGCCTGATTGACCAGATGGATCCTTCCACTCCAGGAGTTTGACATAGAGATTAAGGATAAGCCTGGAGTCAATAATGTGGTGGCGGATCATCTCTCCCAATTAGAGCATCTTGGGGATTCTGAGCAGACTGATCCTATATGTGAGACCTTCCTAGATGAGGCGATCCTTGCTATCGCCTCTCTCCAGTGGTATGCCGATATTGTGAACTTTCTTGTTGCTAAGAAAGTTCCACAAGATTGGCCCAGGCAGAGGCTTGAGACCTTCCTCGCGAAGGCCAAGTCTTACCACTGGGAGGATCCTTTAAGGACTCTGATGAGTTCGTGAAGAGGTGTACTGACTGTCAGAGGATGGGCACTTGTGGACAGCGTGATATGATGCCGATGCAGCCCATTCACTTCTGTGAGGATTTTGATGCATGGGGCATCGATTTCATGGGTCCATTCCCTAGGAGTCAGGGATTCGAGTACATTCTGTTGGCCGTAGATTATGTTAGTCGTTGGGTTGAGGCTATCCCCGCCCAAACCGCAGATGCTAGGACTTTTTGCATATTTTTGAGGAAGCATATCATTCCATGGTTCGGGGTACCTCGAGTGTTGATATTTAACGAGGGTTCTCATTTCGTCAACGATAAGGTAAAAGCCCTTGCTAGCGATTTCGGCATAGATCATCGAGTAGCCACTCCATACCACCCTCAGACGAATGGTCTTGCTGAAGTGTCGAACAGGGAGATCAAGACTATATTGCAGAAAGTCGTCTGCCCTGACCGAAAGGATTGGTCACAGCTTTTAGACTCGGTCTTATGGGCATATCGGACGTCTTTCAAGACACCGTTGGGCACATCTTCCTTTCGACTCGTTTATGGCAAGCCGTGCCATTTACCTGTTTAGTTGAGACATAGCTCACTTTGGGTTGTCACTGATATACTTTTGGATCCATATAGTGTAGGAGATCAGAGGAGGGCAGAGTTAGCAGCCTTGGAGGAGCTTCGTGATACCGCCTTCTAAAACAACCTACAGTACAAGGAGAGAGTGAAGGAGTGGCATGATTCTCATATCAGCCACAAGCATTTTGAGCCTGGACAGAGAATACGGTTGTTTGATACTAGGCTTCGTCTATTTCCATGGAAGCTACAGAGCAAATGGAAGGGACCGTATTTGGTAAGAAAGGTACACGACAATGGGAGTATTGACATATCTGAGTTGTCTTCTGAGAGTACCTTTCGAGTGAACGGCCAGCGGCTCAAGCCATTTCTAGATCATGAGCCGCGGGTCGTTGAGGTTGCCCCTATTCACTTTGCATGAGATGTGGTCGCTTGACTCACATCTATTGCATCTCACGCCTGATTATCATTGTTCTTCCGTCTTATATAGATCCAGTTGTCCATATCACTCTCTTCTTTAGTCCCGCATCCCTTTTCTCATCTCATGATTATGCTATACTTTGGGTGTACTTTACCCTAAGTATAGGGTGGATGTAGGACTCTCGGGTATTCTTTTGATTCATTTTTACCCCTATTTTTGCTGCCTATACTTAGGGATATTTTACCCTAAGTATAGGGGGGTAAACCCTGTACATTCTCACTCGGTTTTCCCTTGGTGTACAGCCTGCTATACTTAGCATTATTTGATCCTAAGTATAGGGCGAAAAGCCGAGGTCCTCTTTGCATTTATATTCTTTCATTCGTCTTTGTATATAGCCTTCCTTTTAACTTCCCTATACTAAGCACGAGTTATGTCTTCTTCATCACTCTTGACTCTGAGGACATCGTTCGAGCTAAGTATAGGGGGTGTGTATATAATTCATATATACTTTAGCCATAACTTGTACTTTGTGTGAGTGTGTTAATAAATAAAAATGGCTAAAAACCCAAAAATCCATAAAAATTAAAAAATTTTCCTTATAAATAAACATTCTTTTATTGCACATACATAGCTATTATACAAATTATTTTTGTAAAAATGTTTTCAAAAACTTTTTGTGTACCTTGTGTGTAAATATGTGCATATCAAAATTAGGTATATAGTACAAAATTTTTCCAAAATGGTTTGAAAATCAAAAGTTTGCAAAAACCTTGTGTAAATTTGTGTTAATATTTTGTAAAACTTGCATCACGCATACATTCATGGTTTCAAAACATTTTTCAAAAATTTTGCATATGTAAAAATATTGTGTAAATAGCATCTTTGTATATATCTGTATAGTTTTTCCTGGATTATAGTTGACATTTAAACTAGCTTGGAACTAAATTGGAAAATGGAGCTTGATTAAGATCTTAATCCACCTAATTATAAGAGGAACCTTATAGGGCTTAGGGTTAAGGCTTTTCAGGTCCATAGTGACTTAATTTTTTGAGTCCACTAGGCTATGATCACATGTCATCGCAATGAGCCTAAGTAGAGCACTTGACAACACACACATGACTCATATAGACAATGGCTTGACTTGGACCTGCACTTTACACCGAGCTCTCTACGGATGAGGTGGTGAGGAGGCAGTCTTCCTTGACTTGGGGTAGCATATGAGGGTAGTACTTCTTGGCGGAACCTCTCTTCTTCTTTTAGTGAAGGAAGTGCGTCTCAACTTGTTCTGGTTGCCATGAGGTCTAACGACAGGAGTTGTGGGTTGCAATAATGCTTCAAAAGAGGGATAGTCTACTGGCGCAAGAGGAAAAACTCCATATGTACATATGATGCACCTTGTAAATATGTTGTAAAGATGCACTTGAAAAAAAAATACAAAAAGAAAATAACTCCAAAAAAAGTAGTGGGTCTGATAGAAAATAATAATCCCACCGGAGTATGTATATAGTGCAATAAGAAAAGCTTGAGACTCATGATACATCTTATGTAGCTTGCAGCAGGGAGACTTAGCTACACTGGTTGAGCTCCCAAGGATACATGGCTACACTGGCCATGGTCCATTCTCTTCTTCCCCTCTTCTTGAGCCGGTTGAACTTGAACTTAGAAGGGAATACCCCAATCCTCGAAGAAAGAGTGGCCAGATTGGATCATAGAGTTACCTTGTTGGGGAGGGTTGTCAAGTTACTACTTCTGAGGTGGAGAGCTATACATCACATACACTGTACAAGGAAAGATTCTTGGTCTTCAGTGTTTGTGTATGTAGACTTGTTCTGATCTAGATTGTTGAAGAGTCTTGACTATAGATTAGTGGATCTTGGAGGATGTTAAGTTTTACACCTAAGTCTAAATAAGGTTCCGACACACTAATAATCCAAAGATCTAATCGAGCTCCATATTTCAATTTAATGAAGGCAAGTTTAATAATCAGCATTGATCCATGCATTTTCTCCTCTTTTTTCTTTTTCTTTTTCTCTTTTTCACTTCTTTTTCAAATATGTGTTTGCTAAGGGACTAGCAAAGTTAAGTATAGGGGTTGATGAATACCCATTCATCACTCTTTATTATTTTATTTTTAGCTACAAAACCTATGCAAAACACATGTAGATAGGTGTAAATAGCTTAAATTATCAATAAACATGCATTGTGTAAATATGTATATTTAGCATGTTTTTGTGCATAAATAAAAGAATAAAGAAATAAAAGAAAAAGAGGGAGATGTTTAGAATAAATATTGAGCGACCTAATCCCAAGGGAGGGCTCAGCATGGGCCTGACCGCAAAAGAATCCAAGTAGAGAGAGATAGGGAAGCTCATGTGTTTGTCCATACACCTATTTGTATAAATAAAATTATTTTCCTCTTAATAAAAATAAAAAGGGTGTGTATTTATTTTTATATATTTGTAAATATTAAATTAAAATAAAAATGGGAAAAATAAAAGAAAAATAAAAAGAAATAAAATTCCTTCTTCATTGTACATAGACCTTATGTATAAAACCCCACATACATCTATTTTCCTCTTGTAAATAAATAATTAAAATTCACTAAAAATATATTTACATTCTACATTTCATGGTGTAAATCAATACAATAAAAATCATAAAATAAAAATAAAAATAAAAAGAAACAAAATAAAAATCAAAATCAACCTTGTAGATATACCATGTAAATATGTATATATATATATATATATATATATTTCTATTTATTTAACCTATATAAATAAATAATAAAAATCAAATAAAAATACCCTTTTATTCCAAATTTTATTCTATAAATAAATAAAATATAAAATTGGAATAAATTAAATAAAAATAAATAATTAAAAATCAAAATTAAAAATACATATGTATATACCTATATATAGTAATAATATTTTCTAAATAAATAAATTATATTTCAAAAAATAAATAAAAATCACAAAAAATAATTTAAAAATAATTAAACATTTTTCATGTTTTGACTTGTTGAAATAAGGCCATTTATTATTTTAAAACGAATTTCCAAATACTTATTACATGGCGCGTCCTGATTGGCCCACAGGGAATGTTGACCTCCGGTCAACTTCCCCCTGGGTCACTTTTCCCCGGTGATCTCACATTTGACCCGACATCGCTTAATTTTCGAGCGATGATCCGATTTCCATTTACTCAAACCCCATGTCCTAATCATCCTTTATACATCCGAGATCCACGCCGAAGCATCTGCCCAGGGATCCATGCTTCACGGAACCCTGCCCGACCCCATCTTCTCGGACCTGTAGCCATATAAAGCTTGACCTCCGCTGCACAATTCACACATATTTGGTGCTGCAATCTTCGTCCCAGGACCTCCACCCTAATCCTTAGAGTGACAGCTATTGATTGGCGTGTCGAAGAGAGGAGAGGAGCCCTCCGCCACTAATCCGGCGACGTCTGCTCCCGTGCGCCGCCGAGAGGTGCGCTTAGCCTCTGAACTCGACGCTTCCTCGAGGCCAAGATCCCCTGAGCTCCGCGAGCTCATCCATAATCGACTGCATCCGTCAGGTAGACCCGAATCCTTCTGGTTTTCCTTAATTTTCGATTACGCCCAATTCGACCCATCTCCATCTTTCATCGATTACGTCCATTCCGATCATCATTCCACTCATCCGACCCGATCGTCATCCTCGTGAGACCCCTCTCCACCTTATGCACCCAAGCACCCACCTTGGTTCATCCCGGAACCAAGGCTCGACCTTCATCACCGTCGCCTCGCCGGAGGTCGTCCATCTCGACTCGCCAACCACCAATTCCACCTCTAACCAGGTCGAGGCAGTTTACCCTCGACCCAGGAAGCTTCCTAGGCTGTTTTGCAGGTTAATGCGACCCATCTGAGGGTTGTCTCGTTCGAGCCCAGGAGCTTCAAGCTTCCGACGTCGCCGGGCCACTCCGGTGGTCCCCGGCGTCATCGGAGGAGTCATTCAGCTGCGGAGCATCGAGACGAATCTTTTCCATATTCCAGCAGCTCCAGAGGAGGTCCCCACCGCGCACAGGAGGCCGATGAAGTTCGCCGACGTCGAGTTCTTGGAGGACCCTCTTCCGTCGTCCGATCATCCCCGACATCCCAGATTCGATCCCAGCCATCCATTTAAGGGACCCAGCCACCATCAGATCTTCTTGGGGTGATCAGGACCATTCGATCCAGCAAAGGGGGCCCTTGCCTAGCAGTCGCCAGATCAGCCACGTGGTACGCCTCCGTCTCTCCTTTAATAAGGGGTAATTTATACTTAGGCACCTGTCATTTTGCTTTTGCAATATAGTCTTGTAAATCTTTTAATTAGTTGTTTTTATTTTGAAAAAATTGCACATCAGACCTTTATGTTTCATACATTTGCATTTTAGTTTTTATTTATGTGGACCACGTGCATCGACACGTGAGGTTGTGGTTATTTTGCATATTTCTCCCTGTGGGTTTCTATGTGTTCCTAATTGCATTTTTAGAAATAGGAATTGCAAAAAGGTCCCTCTGTGCCTGATTCACGTGCCCCGCGCATGATTATTTGGACATTTGCACGAGGGCCATTATACATTCTTGCCTTATTACTATTTGGCCCTTGGAACATGTTTTCGTTACATATAGGTCCCTGTGCACTGTGAGCTTTTGTTTGATTTAAATAAAATATCAAATTAAGTCCAAATCGTGTGAAAATTGGATACGTGGCTCCTACCATGGTGTAAAATTTTCATCAAAAAATTGGTACATTTTTGAGGTGTTTTATTATTTTTAAAAATTCAAAACAGTCATTTTTGTGTCTGTCCTGATAAAAAAATTGTAAAAAATATATAAACTATTTTAAAAAATTCTAAAAAAAATTAAGTTTTGTTTGTTTTTGTGAGTTTGATTTTCTATGCATTTTTGGCGATTTTTGGATATAGAAAATCTTAAAAATTAAAAAAACACTTAAAAACTCATAAAAATTCTAGAAAATTATAGAAAAACAAAAAAAATACAAATTCTTTTCCTAAATTTTCTTTGTTATTCTATTTTTCATAAAAACTACCTCTAGACTGTGAAAGTCCCATTTTATTTTTTTCATATGGCCTTGAAGTCTGGCTGGACAGTTTGTTTCTCTTTTTGCTTTCTTTGATTTTTAGAAATTTATATAAAAATTATAAAAATCTCAAAAATTCACCAAAAATAGTAAAAAACCTAAAAACATAAAAATATTTTTGTTAGAATTTTTGGACCCTTTTTGAGTGCTAAATAATTGATTGAAGTTGCTTGTATTTGTTTTTTCTTCATTTTCCTTTATTATTAAAAATCCAAAAAATATAAAAATATTTAAAAACCACCAAAAATATTTGTTTTTGTTCTATTTTCTTTTCAGACTACTTCGTAGGCCATGAGGCCAACTCATGCTCCTAGAGACCGACCTTGGGTGCTATACCAGGTTAATTACTTAGCAGGACTGCTATTTTGGGTTTGATTGATTTTGTCTTTTTGATTGGTGGTCTGATTTTGTTTTCTTGATTGAGCTCTCAGCCTCTAGTGACTGAGGTCGCAACGACCTTAATGATATATTTACCTTAGTTTATCGAGCGGCTCACATCAGACTTCCATAAGGCATCTAAAGAATTGGATAAATGCCAATACTGCAATAAGCTGATGTTATAATAGTATGACTATCTATACTATCTTGGATCCTTACAGAAGGATCCTGATGGTGCATCAGAGAAATCTATATCTGCATTTAATCATTGAAATTGACTTTCTTATTTGATAAAATCAAAGTCTTATAATTGTATCACATTCTTCTAATAACACTTGCAATTGATTGCATATGTATGGAAGACTATAAAATTTGATTTTAAGGTTTAATAATCATCCACATGGATATTGATGCAATTGTTGCAACAATCTCTATTTGATAGATAGACTTGTTATTTTCAGTGGGAGAGCCCGTAGTTTTAGAGAATGTCTCTATGATCTGGATATTGGAATACACTCATATTTTATTTCTAAATGTCGGAAATAAACATGAATTTTGAAATAAACATATAATAGAGAGTTATGATGGATATATTTCAGATAGTAATATGACATATAATGGACTCTACTAATTTAGAAAATTAATGAACGGTTTATTAACATTTATAGTACTGAAAGTTAAACCTTAAAAGATCAATAGGAGGATGATAATTTAACAATGATTTGCCATCAAGCCTTGGACATATATCAATTGATGAGATCAATAGACTAGTAAGAAATGAAACTTTAGATTGTCTGAAATTTCAAATCTTACATACTTATGAATATTGTATTCAAAGTAAAAATGTCCAATACACCCTTCTCTGGGAATGATGTAAGATGTCAAGGTATTCAAGATCTCATACATATTGATGTATGTGGATGATTTGTACCATTATAAACATTGATTATATGTGATCTCTCGATGATTATTTTAGTTATGAGATTTCTTCCCTTAACCTTAGAAAGCTTTGAAATGTTCAAAGATTTCACAATTTTGGTTTAGAACCAAATTTTGAAGGAAGATAAAATTAATTTGATCTATCCTAGGTAGCTTGTACCTATTAGATGAATTCAAGGAATGCCTTATGGAGATGTGAATATCATTCCTATTTCAATCCTCCTAATGTACCTAAACTCGATAGATTTATATGAAGATACAATTTTTCTCATGTGTGACATGATTTGATCAAATGATGAATCTTAGCATAATTACCTCTTTGTTTCCAAGGTATATATGTAGTAGAGACTACAATATATATCCTTAATAAGGTTCCATGCATATAAGCTGGAATCTAGCACTGGAGAGAGCGACTTCATTAGGAAAATAAAGGATGGTATTGGATACCTACTTTAAGACCTTGAGATTCCTAAAAGATCTCATCTCTGAGAATGTAATTCTTAGAGGATGAGACTCTTGAGAATAAAGATAAAATGAAGTGAAGGAACTCATTAAATCTTGAGAAGATTGAGGCTCCTGAAATAAAAAACTAAAAGGACAATTAAAGATCAAACACTAATACCTCTTCAAATGAGTTTTAAGATGGATTCCATGTATCAGTTAAATTTAATATGATCTAACTTCATATGATGAAGCTTCTGAAGATCATATCACGAAAAGATGGATGTTAGTAATAAAGTATAAAGTAGACTTCATATACAAGTGTTGCATATGGACCCCCGAGGATCAGCCTATATGGATAAGACCCATTAAGGTGCAAATAGATCTTCAGGAGAAAGAGGGAACCTGATGAGAAGATCTGTTTGTAGCCATGAGCAACACACCTAAGAGAAGACATCGCTTGAGATGAGACTTGCTCTTCAGTAACCATGCTTAAACCCATCAGAATATTGCAAACTATAGCAACACAACTTGATTTTGGCATCTTCAAGATGGAAGTCAAGATTGCATTCCTCTATGAAAACCTCTCGAAGGATATTCACATTAAGTAGCCCCAGGGCTTCATGGATGAGGAAACAAGATGTGCAAGATGAGGAAACTCCATCT
The DNA here is from genome assembly GCA_037367405.1 of Ottelia alismoides. NCBI lineage: Eukaryota > Viridiplantae > Streptophyta > Magnoliopsida > Alismatales > Hydrocharitaceae > Ottelia > Ottelia alismoides. The sequence goes on along the minus strand of JAZKJV010003353.1, from coordinate 4,123 downwards.
ATGTGCTCGAATAAGCTTCTTATAGTTGGAACAACAAATTTGATGAAATCGTAAATGTTATGATTTCAGATAGAATTTTGATGAACCATGTGAAGCTTCGTGGGAGTGCCATTGTGTTCGTAATGCTGATTGTAGATAATATCGTAGTCATTTGAAATGATATAAGGATGAAAATGAGTGTTTTATGATCTGGCTATTCCATTCCTTGAGATATGATCTCAAGGATACCTCTTGGATCTTTGTTCTCAAGGTGTTCAGGAGCGAAGAGAAGATAGGTATTGGGATCATCACATTAGTGGTACACCTTGGACATTTCCATTTTTTGGAAAATTCCAAGAAAGGTTTCTTTCCCTTAAGATATGGTACTAACCTATCTGAAGGATAACACCTCAAAGAGTTGAGGAAGTGAATGCTAGAACTGCATAACAATATCTTCAATGATAATAAGACTTTATAGATAGTGATCTCTAAGTCTTATCTTCAAGATATTAAGACTTTATAGATGGAGATCTAAAAGGTCTTAACTACGGATACCTTAGGCGATAGAGATCTCCAAGAATAAGGGTTTTCTAATAATGATGATGGAAATTACACAGTGGTTATAATATTTATTGAGTTGTAGTGTCAAGGATACTATAACTAACAATATTGAGTATTGGTTGCATAAGATACAACATTGCATTTTAATGTGAGCAATGTTACTAGGAGATATGCAAGTATCGTAAAAGGACTTGGTGTAGTCCCTTGGGAACAAAGTGACCGATCAACTTACCTAGCTATTTTTTCTTAATAACATATGATTGTCACATAAGTGAGGGTTTAAAGATTATCCCATTAATGGCTTGTAAACAAATCCTCCAACATGGCTCTGATACAACTTAAAGGATATGGTAAGATCTTTAAGCACGTCAAGGAAGCGTGAAGATCACATTATATGCTATCGGGAGTGACTAGTTGCAATAGTTGCTCAAGGCAGCAGAATTTTTAAAAAATCATGCGATGAAACCACATGATCAAAGAACACTCATCGGATCATTTCATCTAAACCATAGGATTGCCTCTTAAAGCATGGTTGTGATCGAGTCTCTAAACGAAGAAACCTCATGTCTCAAGTCTGATCCCACGGAGGAGATGCTTGCGAGTGCGTTGATGAAACGTGAGCTCCTCGCAATCCATGTTGATGATCCAAGCGATGAATCTCCTGATTTCATCACACGAGCTACAACATATTCTTAATGAGCGAGACGTGTCGAAGGAGACAGAGATCCACGAGCAAATGATCCGGCAGCATAACGACGATGCTACGACGATGGAGACTCTCTCTAGGGCTTCCATGGTGGACGTCCACAATGAGAGAGGGAGAGAGAGGACGTGTAGAGAATGAGAAAGAGAGATAAATAGTTGGTGTCTCCAACTTATGTTTGTGTCTTTGTAACTTTGAAGAGCAAGGGATGCCCTTCTATTTATAATATTTTGGGAATTATGGATCTCAATCCATGGATAACACAAATCCAATGGCTCACATTGATTTTTGTTTCTTTTAATGACTATGATCTTGTTGCTAAAAACACAAAAAAATTGATTTAATTAAGATTAAATATATATTTAAAAATCAATATAATTCAATCCCAAATTAAATCAATCAAGCATAAAGATTATGGAATGAAGATTGCCTCCTTCTATAATATGGGAGTTGGTGGCAATCTCATAAGAATACATTATTCCATGGAAATCTCCAAGATTTACAACAATACTTGTTGTAAATTATTCAACAAAAATAATTTATAAATAATTTGTGAACATTACAATCTTGCCATAGGAAAATTGTGAATCCCAATCACAACCCAAAATAAAATGCAAATTAAATTTCAATTAATTGTCCAATGTGAATCCAATACACATCAACATTTAATTAACAAATGTAAGTTACAAATAGCTCTCTCTTATATATTATAAATCACATTTATAATATATATGTTCAATATGGATAGTGCTTCCACATTATTCAATATCAATGATAAATAAATCACATTTAATCATCTTGGATCTCTATTCTCATGTGCCCAAATAATATGAATCACATTCACATTACTTACATCTTTGATAATAAAATCAATATTAATTATCTTAGATAACACTCCATAGAATATGAATCAAATTGATATTAATAATTATAATTAAATCACATTTAATTATACATTTTCTCATGCTTGGATACATATATCAACAACAAAAATTATCCATGAACTCTTTCAAGGATAATGGGCTTTCTCCGCGAATACTTCGAGATAAGGACATGGCGATTGTATTGTTCCACATATAGTGAGTTGGATATTGAGATCACATCTCAAATCCAGATCTTGCGGACCTCCCATAGATGCTTGATTAAATCAAGACTGTAAATCTATTCTTCACATTGCATCTGAATCACATTAAGATCAATGTCCAATATTTGGACCAAGATCAGATTACTTCTTTTCTGGGAGGAGTCACTAAAATCCAGACCCGTTTCATCACAACCTAGGAATGGAAGCGTCATGGTTATGCAATTGTTTATGATCACATCACCCTAAGGTATTCCTAATACCTATACATCCTACATATTGGAAGACCCAGAATAAACCCCAAGTAAAGGATCAATTTTACACTGTCTACTTCACGATTTTATCATTAAGTTTCTCATTCAACTATTGGGAGTTGGTATCGATCACATACTTTCCAAAAGCATATATCATACCCAAGTGTTGATCATATACTTTCCAAAAGCATATATCAAACCTACAAATTCAGTCAAGGATCCAAAGTGAGATGACCATGCACGGAATGTGATCTTCCCAATATCTCATGAGTGAGCTCATGTCTTCTGGTTCAATAATGAACAGTTTAATCCCTTTGGGAGATCTTATTGTTGGACATGCGAGCCCACGACGAGCCACTATGCAATAAATGTTATTGCAAATATCATTCCTTGTTCTGAAATGAAGAATAACTAATTTTCACAATAGGTCCCTTAGTACAATTAAGGTATGTACCATGGCCATCTTGATAATCATATAGTTGTTGATTCAATTATTTAATCATAGAAGCTGGGTGCTATGATGAATATCTAAAGAGTTAGATTGAGGACTCATGAAGCACCGTCAAATGATTATTAAGATATGATCTCCAGCATGAGAAGGAGATGGCAATCCACTCTCTAAAGGTTGATATCTAATCGACCTCTTGATACAGGTCCTCTATATAGGAATTGAGATTCAGAGATGTTAGATAAATTAGGTCATAGAGTTGACTTAACAAGATCAAGATAACCAATGTCCTATGTTGTATGCTGTCATGATATAGGCACACATCCTCTAGCGGAGACAGGTGTCTTACTATATGTCTGAGTATGTACATTTGGCAGATCAATAGGTTGATGACCTAATCAATGTCTATACATCATCACACTGGTGTGCATACAAGGGCATATGAGTAATGCGATCTCTCAAAGGGATCATACATGTTCATTACTGAACCGGAAGACATGAGCTCACTCATGAGATATTGGGAAGAATTAAACTCCATACACTGTCGTCTCGCTTTGGAAGCTTGTCTCAATTTGTTGGTTTGATATATACTTTTGGAAAGTATATGATCAACACCTGGGTATGATATGTGGTTTTGGAAAGTATATGATCGATATCGACTCCCAATGATTGAATGAGAAACTTAATGATAAAACTCTGAAGTAGACAATGTAAAATTGATCTAAAACTTCTGATTTATTCTGGGTCTTCCAGTATGCAGGATGTACAGGTATTGGGAATACCTGAGGGTGATGTGATCATAAAACAATTGTATAACCATGACGCTTCCATTCCTAGGGATTGATGAAACGGATCTGGATTTTAGTGACTCATCTCAGTAGAGAAGTGATCTGATCTTGGTCCAAATGTTCGATAGTGATCTGAATGTGATTCAGATTTGAGAAGATTAGTTCTACGACTTTGATTTAATCAAACCTCTATGGGAGGTCCGCAAGATCTGGATTTGAGATGTGATCTCAATATCCATGTCACTATACATGGAACAATAAAATCGCTGTGTCTTTATTTCCAAATATCCACGGAGAAAGCGCATCATA